>CM073463.1:17427500-17432500 GCA_037074535.1 Gleditsia sinensis | reverse complement strand
AATATGAATGAACTTATATTGTGGAAAGTATCAATTTCCCAGAATTTACATGCCAATAGCTAATTGTAGTCCCCGAAACCATCTAATTTAATATGGGCAAGGCGCTTCTTTCATTTCACAACAACATTGCCCTCCAGTAAACAAACAATTTGAATGCTAGATTGCCAACAAGAGTGAAATTTTGATTTACGATAAATGCATTAATGCCAAATTCCACTAAGCTAAACTATGTTTATAACAAATTGCATGATAAACTATGCATGTTAATCTTGTGACCAAGAAAGCAAGACTGCATACCACGAATATTCATTACAAGAATCACATTGTCAATCACGCATCAAACATAAGGAAACTCACAATAATGACGATTAATTTGGCATCAAGGCTCCACACTGCCCGCAAGTTTTCTCCTTCCCTTTGCAATGAATCTGAATCTCTCTTGTACTTCCCCAGTCTCACTTTATTTTGAACCTAATACAAAAACCCAAAATACTGTCAAACCCAGAATCCATAATCTACACCGCCAAGTACCCAATACCCACATTACAATATTCACGTTCATAAAATCCCAATTCATATTTTTTTTTCCTTAAAGAAAATTATATACACAAAACAAATGATACACATTAAGTCAAAATACATGTACTTGGGAAGAGCTCCATATTTCGAAGTGAGTAGGAAAGATGACAAGTAATTGAAGGTTGATGACTTTGAGGTATATAATCTTCTGGGTAGAAGGGCAAAGTCCATGTTCAATCGAGATGACCTGAGGCCACCCATATGCCATATACATCTTCTCGTCTAGTTGCTATTAGATTTGCTTCAAATTAGCACAATTTATCACAGATCTGGAAGTAATTTATCACAGATCTAGAAATTAGAGTGATTGGAAAATGTAAAGGGGATCATAAACATTTTTGGAGAAGGCTGGAAAGCTCAAAGGCAATGGTGAGAGGAGGTCAACAGTGGGAGAGGTAAGGGAAGGAACGATTTCTTAGGGTAAGGGAGACAATGTCGCAAGGGTGAGGGAGACGAGTCGCGGATGCTGAGGGAAGGAAAATGGAGACAGGTCGTAAGGGAAAGCTCGGGTGAAAGGCTACAACTCGAGGGTGAGAGGCGATTTTGAGGGTATGGGTTGATAGTGATATCTGGTCTCTATCCCAGCTATAGAGACGGGATAAGAATTTTAACTAGAGAGCAAGATAGGAGAACAGATTGGATAATATTATCCTATCTGGCTTGTACACCAAACGCAAAATAGCAATAGCACAGGATATATTATCATATCCTCTGGCTCTTATCCAATGCTCCAAACGAGGCCTTAGAGTCTTAGACTATCCTGATGAGCAAAAGGTCAAATTTGCTATATATATGCTAAAAGAGGAAGATGAATACTGGTGGAGAGAAGCCAGGGAGTTATTAATTCATCAAGGCTGATATATCACATGGTGAGTGTTTCGAGATACTTTCTTGGACAAGTATTTTTCTAGCAGTGTGAAAGCTGAAAGGAAGATTGAATTTCTCCAGCTTAGACAAGGCAACTGGACCATCGACTAGTACATTGCAAAATTTGAAGAATTGTAAAAAAATTTAACCTATTTGAGATATAATCCCGATGAAATTTGGAAAGTAGTAAAATTTGAGGTAGGACTGAATCCTGAAATTAGAACTGCTATGGTTACCTTGGAAATTTGGGAGTTCGTCCCCTTAATCAATAAATGTCGACTATTGGAGAAAAACTTGAAGGCGGCAGAGGTAGAAAGGGAGAGGCGAACTCTATGGAAGAAGAAGATGGAAATTTTGACTATTGACAGGAATGTTAAAGGAAGGGATGTTATGGGATATAGGAAGCCATTATAGATGGAATCTAGACCTTTTCCTTAATATGCTACAAGAGTTAAATGTGCAAAATATGGATGGCCACATGGCGATAACCCTTGTTTATCAAGTCAAGCTACGTGCTACCGTTGTGGGCAGAAGGGGCCTTTAGCATGGTGATGCCCATTAGAGGACGAGAAAGAGCCTAAATGAGTACAACCAGTGAAAGGGAAAGTTTTTACCTTGAGTGGTGCAGAAGTAACATAAGTTCCCGACTTGATGCAAGGTACGTGGTACTTCAAAGATTTTCCTCCAATTATACGATTTGTTCCAAGTGCTGGTTATTTCCTTAATGTAATAAAAGATGTGGAAAATTTACAATATCCTTAACTCTTTGAGAATAGGTAAGTTCAAAATTTTGGGGACAAAATTCCTTTTTAGGGGGGAGAATTGTAACATCCCTGATTTTATAAATAGAAATATACTTTTTAATGGTGAACGGAAGAAAAGAGAATGAAATGGATCATTGAAGAAACCTTAGAAAATGATAAATTAGCTAAATGGAAAAAGGGAAATTAGAAGGGAAGAAATTGTAATTTTCTAATTATTTGGGACTAGAACCGAATATCAAGAAATGAGTTAGAGATATACTTTTTGGTGTGATTCTAAAGCCTATTAGTATCCTCCCAAGAAAAGATTAAAGAATTTGAGGAATTTGAGGAAGACAAACAAGGCCTTAGTCAAGGGATTAGTCACAATGTAATGGCATGACATTTTTTGTAATAGTTAGGCTTATGGAGGCTTATGTTAAAGAGGAGGAAGCTTTTAGAAGGTGGCTATTAAAATATGCTTTTTCCCTTGACTTGGAGAGGAAGTCGACCAAGGGGAAAAATATCCAAAGAGAAGGAGAGGCTACGGCACAAAAGAGAAGAGAAAGAGAGAGAAACCAAGAGAAGGAGAAGAAGGAAGAGAATGAGAGAAAGGCAGCAAGGAGAAGATATAAGGTGATTCTTAAATATTTAAGCCTAAATCCACTCTTATATTAATCTTAGATGCTTCAAGAACTAATTTTTCTATGGTGAAGGTGCAGGAAACTATAGGGAAAGGAAGAAAGAGAGGTGATCAAAAGAGAAGCAAATCCAAGGAGGGTTATGGAAATAGAAAGGATTTTTAAGTTTTTGGTAGTTTTAACATTAACTTTCATTGAAATTCCATGTCTTTTGGAAGATCTAAAGATGTTCAAATATCATATTTTGATTATGTATGATGTATATTTGTGCTTAGCTATATAGAGTGAGAGTTTTGATACATATGTCATATGTGTTTTTGTTGAAATTCGCTTCAAAAGGGTGAAAATCGATGCTCTGAATGATCGATTCTGTAAGTTGTAATTTATGTCAAATGTGGAAATATGTTTAAAACATAAGTTGTAGCCCTATTTCTTAGCTTTCTAAGGCCTCTAGAATCATCTTAATCGAATTTGAAATGGAAGATATATGCTTTGATGAGTGAAGAGAGGTCAGATATAACGTGCAGAGTCACAACGTTGTTTTTGGAACCCTTTGTCACTTGTTTTTGTTTCTAATTTGTCAAAGTGGTAAATATAAAAGTTGTAGATAATTGTCTTAGCTTTATATAGAAAATCGAAATAACCTTAATTGGAGTTAAAAGAAGAGAATTATGGTCTTTTGAGTGAGAGGAGGTCAAGCTAGACGAAAACCTGGAACACAAGACAGCCCATACCATAGCTATGTTCCAAGACTTGGCTAGGCCGTGTTTCGAGCTGTTTTAGATGTTGCAGCACATTTGTGAAATTCTCAAGCACGGCCATGTTTGAAGGCACATTCAAGCCATGTTCGAAGCTATTTTTTGCCCTATTTTAGCTACAAATAGCATTAAATGAACCCCATTAACTATATGATAATTATATAAACCAAATTGAAGAAGAATTTTGTCACGACCCTAATTTAAGGGCACGTAAAACACATATACCACAAACAGATATTTTCCATAAACATGTATATTTCAATCCTTTATCATAGAAACAGATACATATAGGTTCTCCTATATACATATACAATATATAGATCAAGTTCATAAACATCAGAGTAACGGCAGAAGCAAGGATCTTGCCTGTGGCATATAAAGCATACTTTAGAATATAAATATAATACAATTCAAATAACGTGAACCTTGGAAGCAACATAGGCTTACCCAAGGAGTAAGCAGCAGCCTAACTGATCACCTTTCTGCAGGACCAGACCCTGTATCCTTAACTGAAAAAGATGTAAATATCGTGTAGTGAGTTTCACAACTCAATGAGCAAATAAGACCTCCTATAACCTCTTAGGTCAGTATATGGATGAACTCATATTTTAAATTTATCACATAGAAAATATAGTTCGGAAGTACATCCATATAAGACCCGCATTTCAAATATCTTCATTTCAAATGATAGTCAAATATTCAAAACCAATTACAGTGCAGCATGATTATAAAACAATATTGTTATGCAATAAAAGATTTCACATGCTTTAGGAGGATTCCATATTAGAACCACCATATCAGAGTTCAATCCCTTCCGTACTTTGTCAGTGTAGAATTTGCCTAAACTCAGTATCCCAGCTGAGGTTTACCCCACCATTGTTCAAGAGAACACACGAAGGGACTCTAACATAGGCATTTCCCAAACACACAGCAAGGGAGGGAAAATAACATATCATCAATAACACATATAGGAGGCATCCTGCTCTACCCAATAACACATATAACTCCCGTGTGTTGCCTGTCACATGAAGCTAGCACCACCCCTACTAGCTGAGGTGTCAAGGTGCACCAGGGCTAACATCTCCTGCTGTTAGCAAATAGTGTTTCTAATAAGATTCCTCTACAAAATAATTTCATAAAACAATGTACTTTTCAAATAAGAATACTTTCCATGTTCAATTCCTTTTTCCCTAATTTCCATAAAATTCCATATGGGTCCTCAATTTCAAATATCCCTAAATCATTCTCCACAAATAAAGAATTATAAGTATGCAACATATATTTCAGGGTTTCCAATTTCAATGCATTTGAACATGTACAATTTTTCATAAAGCCATATTTGAGAGGAATAATATCCAATAAGTTAATATAATCGTTCATAAATTTTCAAGAGCTGAAAATACAGTAATAAAATC
>CM073463.1:17072500-17422500 GCA_037074535.1 Gleditsia sinensis | reverse complement strand
ACAGATTAGGCTAGAAATCCTTATGACCGAACCTCCACCCCTGGTCACTTGGTCTTCATTGGCTCTAATGCTATTTCTTCGTCATCAAATAAGCAATGCTTAGTTGCTAGATCTTTTACTAAGGCCGAATATAGGGCAGTTGCATCTACTGCTGATGAATTAGCGTGGCTACTCAATCTTCTTCAAGAACTTGGTATTTCATCCTCTTAAACTCTAATTATTTACTGTGATAATGTTAGGGTCACTAATCTCTGTGCCAATCCCGTTTTTCACTCCTGTACGAAGCATATTGCTCTTGATTATCACTTTGGTTAGGGTCGGGAACGTGTCTCATCTAATCAACTTCGGGTCATTCATGTTTTGTCCAAGGATCGGCTAGTGGATCTTCTTACCAAGCCTCTTATTTTTTTGTTCGGACAAAGTTACCAAACCTATTCCATCTTCTCAATTTTGTCTTCTTCAGCCTAAGATTGGCATCCTTAATGGTATGCCTTTCAAGGGCATGATAGAGATAAGGGTTCATAACAGTCTTTGTATTTAATTTTCAAATATTTAAATTCTTGTTACTTAATATTTTCCATAGAATTAGTCAAGTTTGTTGTAACTATATAGTCACTACCATTGTTGTGTGTGTGTGTGTGTGTATGTGTGTGTGTGTCTATATATATATAATACACATACAAACAGAGTCACAGATTAATAATAATTTGAGTTTCATTTTCTACCATTCCTTCATTATCTTTAAAACCTACCAATAAAAGTGGAATGATTAAATACCGTCGTTTTAAGATAACAAGAAAGTTTTTATCTAAATCTACTATTTAAATAGACGATTTAACAAGTAAAATGTCACATATATCCACATAAATATTTTTTATTAATTTTTTGGCAAAATTAATTCTAGAGACTAAAAAAAGATGTTTATAGAATATTAGAGATATATTCAAATAAATAAAAAATTTAAAAAACTAGATCAAATTTTATTATAAAATTAATTAAGGAGTTAAAATAAGCCTTTACCCTATGATAAATGTATCTGGGTGTTGTTTGGAGGAGTTATGGGGTGAGGTCTTCCTTATATACGGTGGACAGTCTTTGAGACTAATTAAAAAAAAATAGAGATAGCGCTATAGTGAGTAATGGTTTCGTCATGGATTCAGACATCTAGGTTGGTTACCATAGTAAGGAATATATTAAGGCACGTTTGATTTAGGGGAATAAAAAAGGAAAGAGCGATGGAAAGCGAGATTCTACCGTTTGGATTGATGGAATAGGCATTCCATTCCATCCTCTATTCCATTATTTAAGGGAAACGTTCTTCCTTTGTAGAACCTTGGGAATATGATATTCCTTCGCACATTCCTAGCCTTTTGACAATCAGACCCTGGAAGTAGAGCCTCTCTGAGTGCGACCCATTTTCCCGTTGGGTTCTTCGGCTTCAATTTTGGTTTCTCTTCTACGTTCCTGTGCTTCTGCTTTTGGTCGTGGCGTCTTTGTGCTTCGTTCCTGTGCTTTGACTTCAGATCCAACTCATCTTCTACAACGTTGTGTGCTTCTGCTTGGGGGCCTTTTCTGCTTCTACTCATGGCGTCCTTTTGCTTCGTTCGTGTGCTTTTGCTTGGGTCCCTCCTTCTGGTTTTGCTCATGCTATCTTTCTGCTTCGTTCTTGCTTGGTTAAAGAATTGTCCTCACTTTTTCTTCTTCGTTTTTCAGATCTCACGTTCCTGTGCTTTGGCTTCGTTCATGTGCTTCGTTCCTGCTTGATTTCATCTGTTTTACAATATGCTGCAATTGTCCTTTTAAGTTAATAGTAACACTCAATTGATTCAAATGTTGATATGCTGCAATCCGTTTTAAATGTTCTACTGCAATCTTTTGCTGCAATCAATAAAGTTGATATCACTTTATTGATTCAAATGCAAAAAAAATAGGATGATGCAAAGATTCTGAATCTGAATTCAACATTTACACAATGAAAAGCATGTCTATTTGGGCAAGTATACACCCCAAACAAAGATTCTAAAAAGCATCCTCCACTCACGGTGGCATCCTTACTATTGGGAGATGGTCTTTTGAAGAACAGGGAATTCGGTGTTCTCTCACTGAAGCAGAGAAAGGTAGGGCTCGTATTGATTTTTAAAATAAAAATAATTTCTTATTTTTTTCTTTAAAAAATAATAAAATTATTTTATAGTAAGGGTAATTCAATCTTTTTACTGACACTATTTTTATATTCCTTCTATTTTTTCTATCACATACCAAACAAAATAACAAGTTTTCATTCTCTCATCTATTCTCACTTTCTTTCTATTTTTTATTCTCACCCAAATTTATTTCACTGATCCAAACAGGCCCTTAAAGTGATGAAATAGGTCAAAATTCCTACTTAGAGAGATGAAATAGGTCAAAATTCCTACTTAGAGAGATGAAATAGGTCAAAATTCCTACTTAAGAGCCTTTTGGGGTATTTATAGGCAAGCCCCCCAAGACCAATATCATAGTTGCGGTCAATCAATATGTTTCGGCCTAGTGCTACATACCGTCAGTTAGTGGCCTTGTGCTCTATGGTACAATCCCCGGAAAGGTATGGCGTCTTGTCCAAAATCCAATTCATAATATATATATATATATATATATATATATATATATATATATATATATATATATATATATATATATATATATATATATATATATATATATATATATTCCACACTAACTATATGAAGGTTGGCAGTCTCCAAATATCAAAATGCCTTCACTTTTTTAACTTAAAAATGAATATTCTATATTGCTATTTTATAAAATAAAATAAAAATTATTTTTTATAACAAAAAATATTGAATTTTTTTTATTATCTCATTAAAATAAATTTTCTAATTTCATTTTATAATTATTTGGAAGCTAACGGTCAGAGCTGTCTTAAACGCATGTCTCAACCATTTTTTTCTGTTTTGAAATGTACATATGGGACGCAAGAATGTCGTCACATTGCAATAATGTGCATGTCTAACATGCTTCAAAATAAGTATATTTGTACCTTATAACTTTTCCTCTATTCCGACTCAACTCAATCCCACAACTGGACTAAAAAGGGGCTTTTACCATATCACATATAAACAATTTCGGTGGTTAATTGCAAATTTGATGGGTCCAAAGCTGACATATATGCAGAAAATCCCAAAGCAGCCTCTATTATATATCAGACTACAGATTGTTCACTATCAATATTCAGGAAAGCTGTGGGTATGACCAGTAATATTAAAGTAATGTTATTTCATTACTATTTTTTAACCAAAAATTTCAGAAAAGCAGGCATACCAAAAATCATAATTCAGCACCAAAAATTAAAAAAAAAATATTATATTTATTAAAAAAAATGCAACTAAAGAAACAACTCAAGCACACAGGAAACCAATTTACAATTTAGATCTTACATGGCATGTGACTGCTATGACAAGTGAAATTCCTGTTATCTTCTGACTCTGGCGATGAAAACGAGTTAATTTAAGTATAGGCACTGGGTAGAGGTAAATAAAATCCTTGTCTCAACTCATACAGCAGCAGTTTTCTTTTCCTGTTCGGGGCCTTTATCGCCATCATTTCCCTGGCCTCCGTTATATCCATTCTGCAAAAACTTATGCTCAGAGGGCAAATTCTTCTTGGCTTTCCGGGTTCCTTCAACCTTCCACAGGTCCCATACTCGAGTTTTCGGAGGGGGTGATGTATCTCCAATTGGTGCAACTAATCCTGGCTTGCCATCATCAATAACTCCATCAATTAAACCATATTCCTTAGCTTCCCAAGGATTCATAAAATTATCACGGTCAGTGTCCACTTCAATCTGCAGAGTAAGAGAAATGAATGGGTGAAAATTATGGATGAAATAGAACAAAAATCCTGATGAGATCAGGAGGTTTCACATGATTGATGTCTAACCTGCTCTTCAGGCTTCCCAGTAACTCTTGATAGTATCTTGTTTATCTTAGTCCTGTGATATGCCATTTCTCTGATACGAATGCTCATTTCTGTAGCCTGTAATTTCATTTAACCATTTAGTGGTATACAATGGAATGTTTTGCCTCGTGGCTGCTGGGAGAATTTCTGAAACGTTTAATCACATGGTGTTTTTCTCAACACATTGCATACCAGCCGCACCAGCTTTGGTTTATGCACAATTATCATTAGTATCAAAACTTTCTCACTAAATCAAATACATCAAAGTTATACCACACCACACATATACCAAGAAGAAAGGCATGGCAATCTAGGATTTCCAAGGTTCAAGATCAAGAAAGCTGTCTCCCTTTCACCAATTTCACTAACAAAACAAATCTAAAATCCAAGCAACAGGTCACATGCAAAATAGTAGAAGAGGCTGAATTTGAGACATGACATGCCTTTGCAGCTATCTTCAGAGATTAACGTCAAGGAAATTAATGCATTTTAGTCACAACAATTAAACCCTACTTCTTATGGCAAGTAATACTGAACTCTCTTATCCCACGGGTAAGACTTGGGAAACAAAGGCAAACTGTGATAAAAGAAAGTAAAGAAGAGACTATTGGGTATGTGCTCACATGATTTAATTCCCAATGACAGCGGTAGATAGTTATTAGCATGACAACAGAAACTAGTAATCAATATTTGATTTCTTCTTTCATGTTTTCCTTCTTTTACATTTAAGTTTGGTTTGTCCCTGATTTTGTTACACTATGCAGTCATCTAGAATAAAACCTGCTCCTTTAATTACATAATACTTCCTTTTGGCATTTCCAACATCCTACTTTTATTTTTATTTATTTATTTGGTATAACATCCTACTTTTAAACTGGCCACATTTTAGCAATTAACATAGCAGCCAAGAACTGACAAATAATGCTCCAATTGCAATCAGCCTGAGAATCTACCTATCCTTCATAGACATACAAACAACAATAATAACTAAATCTTTTTTCACTAGGTGGAATCGATTATATAGATCAAACGACGTTACAATAGCCTATTATAAATGAGATCAATAGATAGATTATTAACTATTAAATCATTCTTAATAGTTTCACCTATTATTTTCTTTGACCTCCTTCTACCTCTAATTATTGAATTATTTTTTATCTGATCTACTCTCTCAATAGGACTTCTGTAGGTTATCCTTCATAGACATACATCACAAAAAATTAAAACATCCATTTTTACTCCTATCAACTTAATGATTTAGGCTCACTTTTAATGATTACTTAGTAACTAGCCAAAGATACTTGATCTGTTTATGTTCAATACTCAAATCCTTTAGCTTCCATATTTATTTGCATCAATACCATTCATTATCAGAGCAACTTCTTCCTTTCCATTCTCATGGGAGTAGGTTCCTCTATTTTATTATTCTTATGTTTTATTTAACTTTGTCACACAGAAGCACACAAAGAATAGTCCTAAATTCTGACCCTAAATCAGTCCTTCCCATCTCATGGGATGCATTTGTATCAAACTCACTAATTACTAATAAGAAAAGAAATTTATTATAACAGAAGGCATGCAGAAATTATAGGAAGTAAGAGTTCCATTATTACCAAGGTAAAGCAAATCGAACCAATCTCAGAAGATTAGTTAAATGAAGGAGAAACCCGCTTATGGAAATTAATAGCATCCAACTAGGTAGGCAACCTAATGCCCTCTCGTCATTCTAGTTATACACCTTGGATCATTGATTCAGGTGCCTTTGATCAGATGAAAAATATTTCTCATGTTTTTCACTCTTATGTGCCTTTTACTGGTGATAAAAAGGTTAGAGTTGCAAATGGCTATTTTTCATCTATTGCAGGGAGAGGTTCTGTTAAAATTTCTGAAGATATCATTTTAAATAACGTTCTCCATGTTCCTAATCTTGCTTGTTAGTCATCTTTCCTAAGAGTCAAACTGCAGTGTCATTTTCTTTGAATCTCATTGTGATTTTCAGGATTTGAGCACAGAGATGACGATTGGTAGTGCTAGAACGGTGGATAGACTCTACTATTTTAATGACAAGTTCCCTCAAAATACACAATGACTTGGTACTAGTATTAGTTCTCTCCCTGCTTATGAAAAAATAAGGCTTTGGCATCTTAGACTAGGCCACCCTAGTTTTTCTTATTTAAAACATCTTCTTCCTAGTTTATTTCCAGGTGTGGATTGTTCCAATTTTCAATCTGAAAGTTGTCATTATCAAAGAATCATTGTACTACTTGTAGTCCAAAACCATATTGCCCTTAAAGCCATTCTATTTGATTCATAGTGATGTCTTGGGCCCTTCAAAAATTACAACATCTTTTGAAAAAAAAATGGTTTGTTACTTTCATAGATGGCCATTTGTCTATGCTGGATATATGTGCTAAATGATAAATCTAAAGTCCAGTATACGTTCCAAAATTTCTACAATTTGGTTGAAAATCAATTTCAAACAAAAGTCAGCATTCTTCATTTTGATAATAGAACAGAATACCTCAATCAAGTTTTGGGACATATTCTAAAAGAAAAAGGGATTCATAATCAATCCAATTGTGGTGATACTCCCAACAAAATGGTATTGCTAAGAGAAAAAACAAACATTTGCTTGAAGTTGCACAAGCTATTATGTTTTCCATGCATGTTCCCAAATATCTTTGGGTAGAGGCAATTTTGACAACATCATATTTAATAAACAGAATGCCTTCCAGTGTTATAAATTATAACACTCCTCCATAGAGTTTCAAAAAATTCTTTTCCAAATGTTGTCTTTTCTCTTATTTACCACTAAAAGTTTTTGGTTGCCGTGCTTTTACTCACATTCCCAAGTCCCAACAGGCTTCAATCCAAACTTGAGCCTTGGGCTGAAAAATGTAGGGGTGAACACAGGTTCGGTTCGATTCAGTTTTGGGGCTCAACCAAACCGAACCGAACCACTAAAATGCAGCAAAAAATAGACTTGATCGGTTCGGTTTGGTTCAATTTTTCGGTTTTCTGAAAAAAAAAAAAAATTGGGCTAAAATTTTCTGGTTTTTTTGGCCCATTTGAATTTTTTTGGGCCTATTTTTTTAATTTTTATATAAATTTTAAATTTTTGTTTGAGTCCAAAGATTAACTTTTAATTTTTATATCCATTTTCAATAGAGATGGCCAAGTTTAAAAAAAATGTAAAATATTTTTAAAATATAATAAAAATTAAATTAAATTATATAAAATTAATATATTTAAAATAATTCGGTCCAGTTCGGTTTGGTTTGGTTGGGACAGAGTCCCAACCGAAAACCGAACTAAACTGATTTTAATCGGTTTGGTTCGGTTTTATCGGTCTGATTCGGTTTTTGTACACCCCTAGAAAAATGTGAGCTTATTGGTTATGCGCCCAATAAAAAAGAGTATAAATGTTATAATCCTCAAACAAAAAAGACCTTCATTAACATGGATGTTTCCTTTTTGGAACAACAACCCAATTTTGACAAAAACTGTCTTCAGGAGGAGATAGAGAACGCTCCTTTATCTGTTCCTGTTCTTGATGTTGTGCCTAATACGGAAAAACAGGGAGCTACTACCCTACCTTTGTCAACTTTAAATGATTCAAGTAAGGGAAAAACCTACTCAAGAGATACTTATGTATTTAAGAAGAGGCACACTTCCAAGGAAAAGAGATGCACCTACATTCTAGCACACAACTAATCATTGACTCCAAGCACTATTCCAGGTAACTCTAATCCTTCTTTGTCAAACAATCCTTCTGTTACTTCTGATTTCAATATTCTTGTTGCTCTCAGAAAGGGTGTTTGAACCTATACAAAACATCCAATTGCCAAATGTGTCTTATCATAGGCTAAGTCTCAGAGTTTTCACTTCAAAAATCTCTAATGTGTTTATCCCTAGAAACATTCAGGAAGCACTATGTATTCTGAAGGGGAAATTGACAGTTCTTGATGAGATGAATGCTCTAAAAAAGAATGGGACATGGGAGATAGTCAATTTGCCAAGGGAGAAGAAAATAGTAGGCTGCAAATGGGTGTATGGAAGTATAGAAAAATACAAAGTTCGTCTAGTAGCAAAAGACTTTACCCAAAAACACGATGTTAGTTATCAAGAGACTATTGCTCTGGCTGCGAAGATTAATTCAATATGTGTTTTACTCTCCTTAGCAGTTAATTTTGACTGGCCTCTACACTAATTAGATGTGGAAAACACTTTCTTGAATGGGGATTTATAAGTCTACCTCCAGGCTTTGAAAAGAAACTTGTTGAAAGGAAGGTTGTGTAGATTAAAAAAATCTCTACATGGTCTCAAACAATCCCCTGGAGCCTGGTTTGAGCAATTTGGAAAGGCTGTAAAAGGTCTTGGCTATACTCAGAGTCAGGCAGATCACATTATGTTCCATAAGCACTCTAAGGAAGGAAAAAATTGCTTTTTTAATTGTATATGTTGATGACATAATATTTACGAGTGATGATCAAGATGAACTCAAGAGACTCAAGAAATTCCTTGCTTCCAACTTTGAAATTAAGGACTTAGGAGCCTCAAAATACTTTCTTGGGAAGAAGTTTTCTAGGTCAAAAAGAAGCATATTTGTGTCTCAATGGAAATATGTGCTAGACCTTCTTGAGGTATCAGGTATTCTTGAGTGTAAGGAAGTACAGACTTCTATTGAACCTAATCTAAAACTTCAACCTGCCAGACCAGAAGATGTGAAGAATAGGGAGCAATTTCAAATATTAGTTGGCAAACTAATCTATTTATCACATACCTGCCCAGACATAGCATTTGCAGTCAACATAGTGAGTCAGTTCATGCACTCTCCCAGTCCAGAATACTTTGAGTTGGTGTATAGAATCCTAAAGTATTTAAAGGGATCACCGAGGAAGGACTTGCTGTTTGAGAAACATGGTCATTTACAAATTGAAGTGTATACAAATGTTGATTGGGCTGCAAGTGTAACAAATAGAAGATCAACATTAAGTTATTGCACCTTTGTTAGAGGGAACCTTGTTACTTGGAAAAGTAAAAAGCAAAATATGGTGGCTAGAAGCAGCGCTGAAGTTAAATTTAGATCAGTAGCACATGGAATTTGTGAATTTTATGGATTAAGAGAATCCTAGACAAACTAAAGGTTCCTAGTTCCTCCCCTATAAAGGCATATTGTGATAACAAAGCAGCAGCCTCAATAGCATATAATCCTGTCACGTAATCCTGTTCTACATGATAGGACTAAACATGTTGAGGTCGATAAACACTTTGTTAAAGAAAAAATAGACAATGGACAGATTTGTATGATCTACATATCAACTGATGTGCAGAATGCAGATATTCTTACAAAGGGGTTGCCCAAGAAACAATTTGACAAATTAACAAGCAAGCTGGCTATGGAAGACATCTTCAAACCAGCTTGAGGAAGAGTGTAGGAAAAAAAGGAATACCTGGGCAACATATTTGGCCAAACTTCCTGAAGCCCGTTGAGGGCTAATATTAAATAGATATTTAGTCACTTTGTATATTAGGAACCAGCTGTAAATTTTTCCCTGTAATTATTTTCTTTATTTCCTTTCCTTTTATATTCTCCTAGTACATAATATATATCCTGTACCCTGCCTTTGAATTATTATGAATCAGAAACAATACTTTTTCTCCTTTTTCAGGTAGAATAAACATGGACATGCACACATAGGCATATATCATAACAGGGGAAAACAGGTAATGTGGCATGCCAAATAAAATGATGCTCTTTTGCTAGAGAGCTTCAATCTGTTCAAACATTCTAATTACCAAAATTGAAAAGCACAGAAATCTCATTTAATGCATTAAGCTAAAGAAGTGTTTAGATTTTAGCATAAGTACAAATCAACTGGTGTCAACTTATCCTTTAATTAGTTATTTTTAAACATAATTAAAGCAATCATGATGGGAGTTATTCTTTTAAAATATATAGGTTCCACAACTCATGTTTTAAGTTGTGACATAACAGAGGTGTATGGATATTCTGTGCACTTGCAGTTATAAGGAATCATCCCACATCTCACACTTTCCAACATCTGTTTGAAATCTAAAATTAGCTCAAACCTCAATCTTATCATATGAATGCAAAAAAAAAAAAAAAAAAAAATGATCATGTGATTCATGCCAAACTTTAGTTCTAGTTTCAATTCAATAGTCAAAGTCAGAATATAAGCAGACAATCTTAGGTTGTGCTAATTTCAGAAAATATTTTCTTTTTTCATTCTCCATTTTTATTTTCTGAAAATTATTTTGTTTCCAGTTTTTCATTTTTAGTGGCCACCTATGCACCACTCAACTCTTTTTTTGAGTGAAAATGCTGGATACGTCATTTGGCATTTGATTTCCTATTTCCAGGAAATTTTAAGAAATATTTCAAAATGTCTCATGTTAAATCTAACCAAATACATATTCACCCATGTTTTCTGTTTTGAGTGAAAATGAAAGTAAAAAACAGCTAAAGAAAACATAATCTTACTTTTCCACCAGCAGTTCCAAGTGGTTGATGGATCATAACTCTTGCATTTGGCATGCAAAACCTCTTCCCTTTTGAACCAGAAGCAAGGATAAATGCACCCATGGATGCAGCAAGCCCCAGGCAAATGGTTGAAACATCTGCCTTGCATAACTTCATGGCATCATAAATTCCCATTCCTGAATGTAGCAATAAATGAAGTCATAAAAATCGTACCCGCAGAAGGCCTAGATATGTTTCAGATTCATTAAATTGAATAATGCCCCATACTTCATATACTTTTATCAACCACATAATTCTTTTCATAGAGTTCCTTTAATTTGACCATAATTTGTTGGCCTACCTCTTCATTTTTCATGTTGCAACTGTAAGTGGTATTATAGCAGATTTTATACTCATTTACACCAGGACTTCCTGGAGGTTATTTTCAAACATTTGCTGCCTGAGAAGACCTTCCTTCATAAGGGTAAGATCTGATTTTCTTCCAATTATTATTATTGTTTACAAAGGGAAATAAAATGATTTTCCTTAGAAGCATGACCAGTTTATCTCTTCTAGAAGAATTGAGAAATAGAATCATAAATCACCATGATTGAACTTCACTTATGCTTTTGAAGAAAAATGTAAGCCTAAGAGCTATTCTGGACTTATTCCTCAATTGCCTAACGCTTGGTTGTTACATTTTATATCTGAACTACAGAATTGTAAGATTCCCTGAGACATCTACCTTACCTAAATCTCATATAAATTCTTCATAAAAAGGACCATTGAGTAGTCTCAATCATAATCTAGGATTGCATTTACTCCACCATTAATTAAGCATTAGAGGTCCAGCTTCTCTCTTTCTTATCACAATCAAACTATTAACTAGTTCTTCCTAAGCCACTCAAACTCTGGTGCATGGTATTTAACTAACTCTAAGTCCCTAACAAACATCAAAAAAGTAAAAAAAAAAAAAAAAAAAAAAAAAATCAGAGGCCATGATATCGATTAAAAGTTGGATCCTAGCTTATACTCATACATTCAATATTCTTTTGAAAGAATTTCTGCTATAACGTGCAACGTTGCAGAGATGAGAATGTTGCGTTGGATGTGTGGACACACCAGAAGAGATATGATTAGAAATGAGTTCATTAGAGAGAAAGTTGGGATAGCACCTATTGTGGAAAAGATGGTTGAATCTCGCTTAAGGTGGTTTGGCCATGTGTGGAGAAGACCTGCAGAAGTCCTAGTGAGAAGAGTTGATCGGATGGAGAATAGTCCAATAATTAGAGGTAAAGGGAGGCCAAAGAAAACAATAAGTGATTAATAACTTATCTATTGATCTCATCCATGATAGGCCACTATGGCGCCGTTTGATCCATGTAGCCGACCTCACCTAATGAGAAAAGGCTTAGTTGTTGTTGTTCTGCTATAACGTAATGAGCTTAAGAATTTTCACAAAGCTGATTAAGCTTTTCTGTCAGATTAATCAATTTCTGGTGACTATTAGTAAATGAATTAGGCTATAAAATTTGCTGAAAACTTTGTTGGTTGTTAATTATGCTTCTTTATGATATATGTAAATATCTCATTCAGTAGTCTATCAGCTAAGTGTCTTTGCACACAGCTTGTACAGGGAGTAAACCACTTCCGTTGGCTATTAGAACCTGAACAACTCAAGTATGGTGTTAATATATCTAGAATTGGTGAATTACCAAATCAAAAATTAAGTGAAGTGAAGTGAAGTGCACATGCGATTGATGAACAAATCTCGTATTCTGACAAAAGATGGCTCCACTGTTCAGCATCTCTTATTTAAAAATATTGATTTTGACTCTAAAAAGCTGAAACTCAATGGATAAGAAAATATGGAGAAGCAATGGACCAAAAGCACTGAAAAAGAGTATAAAACTTTGTTGACATACCAGCAGTAACAGAGCCTCCGGGTGAATTTATAAGTAACTTAATATCTTTCTTTGGGTCTTCGGCATCCAGAAATAATAGCTGACTAATGATAAAATCCGCAGTCACGTCATCCACCTGCTCAAATAAATAATTAAAAACTAGATTATAATTCCCTTTCTTACTTGGTCTCTAATATTTGTTTCTTCTTATTCTATCTTCTTTTTTCTTGGGTGAAGGGGACAAGAAAAAAGGGACTTGACAAGTAAAACTCTCAAGTGATAGTTGGAATTAACCAAAATGAACAACCATAAAAATTTCTCAAACTGATATTAGCGCTATCCTTGCCAAGAAAAATAGCTCGATCAATTAACGAAAACCAAACAATAATGATTAGAAATATTTTATGGGGTAAAAATACAAAGTAACAATCATACATTCTCCACCATTAAAAAGATAAAATCATGAATAGACGATTGCCAGAAGGCATGTACAGAAAGAAACGGTGCCAAATTCAAACGTAACCTGAGAACCCAAAAAGATTATTCTTTGACGGAGGAGCATGTTAGTTGTATCGAGCTCTTCGAATCTAGGAAGCCACGGAGCTGTGGTTGCAGAGTAATTTTCGCAGACGTCAACATCCCAGTTGCTCGATAAGGTGTACCTTGGGGTGAAGCCGTTAAAGGCGTTAACTACAAAAATGGGTTTTCTTCTCCCTTTGCTATTGGGGCTAGTAGCCGTAAAAGCAGGGCTCTTTATAGCAGCAAGAGTCGGAATTTGTGAGTGTAAGAGGCCATGGTTGAAACTCACTGGCCTTGACGTCGAGGCCGCATATGCTAAAGACATTTCCATCCTCTGCGTGCTGGTTTTCAGGACGTAATCAGTTTAGTTATTCGATAATTTTCTCGCCCTTTTAGCTTGTTTTCTACTGTTAGGTTGCGTTTGAAGGAAGAGGGTGACGATGTCGATAGGTCCGACTCCGTCTCGCAACAAAGAAACACTAGCAAAACTAAACGACGTCGCTTCAATAATTGAAAACAAGTAACTAACAAATTAGTCCTAAAATTACTAGATTTGAATTTGCACAATTCACAGTTTCACACCAATAAGATACTCTATCCGTCATTTTATCCACAAATATCATTTTGAAAATGTTCAGTCATGAGGATCATTTGACCTGTTGATTTCAGTCTACACTCCCACTTACCCAATTCTAAAAGACACCATTTCTCCCACCCCCTTTTCTTCACCTAAAGAGGCGTTTGGCCTGAGAAAATATTTTAGGTTTATGGAGTCTTAATTTAGAAATTGAATATTATTTTGTTTAATATAAAAATAAAAATTATTATTATCAAAAAATTTTAATTTTTGAAAATAATTTTTAAAATAGATTTTCATAAAAAAAAATCATAAAATAGATTAAAAATTGGTGATTCAAGATGCAAATTTTTATATAAAGTAAAATGATAATTTTATCTTCTAATATTTATGTAAATTTTTTTTATAAAAATAAATTTAATTGTTAATATATTTTTTAATAATTTTATAAAATTAATGTAAGTATGTAAAATAATAATAGTAAATATAATAAATTATTAACAATAATTATTTACATATATAAAATTATTGTTTGGTAATGCTTGCAATATTAATTTTTAACCAAAGACAACTTACACCCCCTTTATTTTAAAGAAATTTTTTACCCAAAAACTATCTTCTCCCGCAGCCTTGAGAAACTTCGCCACGAAAACATAAGGAGTATGAGCATTAAGATGGAACTTTAATTTTTTAAGAATAAGCTTCTCCTGAACAGAAAAATAAAAAATTTCATGCTTTTGCCCATTCTTCCCCGTCCATGAAGGTCTGATTCGTAGCCTTTAGGGATGGAAAGCATATTTTGATCATGGCTTCTACATTTTTAAAAAAAAATTATTCTGCTGTCTATTTTCGCTCAATTGTATAGAACACGTTCATTTGAGTGCCTAGTGCCATTTTCTTAAACACAGAGAAATGCAGTTCGACACAAATAGCAGAGTTCTAGAAGAAAAATGTCTCAAATTCATCAATAAAGCACATGAATTTTGCTTCCCTTTCATTTGACAATTTTTATTTTTTTGAAGATGAACATAGTAGGATCAGGTTCGACAAGCTGGGGACAGCTGAGAAACTAGATACATCTGGAAACCTAAATAAGTAAATACAATATAGATGTTATTTTTATTTTTGTAAAGATAGTGTTTCCTTTTTTTTATTCTTTTTGGGACTTTGGGAAGGTTTATAGTTGTCTTTCAAATTTTTTTATTCTTTATTAAAAAAATAAAACAAAAAAAATAAAATAAAAATAGATAAGAGTATTTTTAAAAAATATAAAAATATTTTCTAAAAATTTAAGTATAACAAAAATAGAAATGAATTTTTTCAGAAGATGTTATTTAAAATTTTTTAATAATCTTAAAAATTAATCAAATATATTTTATATATTTTTAAAAATTATTATTAGCATTAATGTTTTCTATGAATTTTTGAAACAAAAACTTTTATACGCCCTCTTAATATGTTACCATGACATTCAATTCCTCAATCGCAACTAGCCTTTGAGGAAATCCATACAAGACCCCATCACACAAAATTCCCAATCCAATCACATTGAACTGCGAACACACATGGAGCTCATAGCGAAGACTTTGAAGGGAAGCCATTTTGAAATCAAGGTTTGGCCCTTCGACAATACTCGTCATCTCATTTGCCCATTCACCTCCTTTTCGTGTTTTTTTTAATAGGGCTAAATACTGCTAATTATTGTTTTCCTTCGATAATATGTTTCTTTTCAGTGAGAAAAATAATTAACTGAGTTTTCATGTATGCTTCTTCGCTTTGATGATTTAATTGATTTATTTTCATATTTGAGAAGTGAAATTATTGAGATTCAGTATTTCAAATCAGTATCATTGTCGTTATGTTTTATGCTTGGGCACTTCAGCACCTATAAATGTTTTTCATTTAATTGAGTATTTGGAACTGTTAGGAGTCAAAACAGATTTCCCTGGGGCTCGATCCTTTCGAGGGATTGAATTTGTTTTGGTAACAAATTGGAGATGGGGGAAAGGGGTGGGGGTATACGATGTGTTCGAATTTGTGACCCAGAACGAATTGTTCACTAAAAGATAACATGTATTTTCAACCAATTATTCCAACCGTGTTCTGATCTTCTTCTACTTTTTTCATTTTCGACCAAAAAATGATTGAAAGGATTATTTTAATATTTTTTTATGTTCGGACTGAAAAATTAGTCCACTAACATCTTTAACTAATTTTTCAGTCAGAAACATTCTTTTTTTTAAAAAAAAAAAAAGATTTTCGACCGATAAAATGGTCAAAAATCTTTTTCCTTTTCACTTTTCAATTCATTGTCTTGATTTTCGACCGATAAAATGGTCAAAAATCTTTTTCCTTTTCACTTTTCAATTCATTGTCTTGTTCTCTCATTCTCAATTGCTATCTTTTTCCTGTTTCGTCATCGACATACTCAAACTTGTCACAACGTATATCAACTTTTATTCACATATTTTATCATTTTATTTCATTAAATTGTAATTATATATTTAATTATTATTCACTTGTTTATAAAATAATTTTTTTATTATAGTATATAATTTTTTTTAATTTATTATGTTAGTGTAGAAAAATATAAGTTAATTATCTCTTGTGTTAATTTTGTATATAACAACAACAACTAAACATTTTTTTATTATATGGAGTCAGCTACATGGATCAAACGGCGCTATAGTGGCCTATTATAGATGAAAATTATGTATATACATAAATAATTATGTAATGAAAAAATTTACAAAATTAGTAAATATTAAAAAATTAGTAGTGAATCAAAGCATTTGTTTGATATATAATCTTTCATGTGAGATAAGTGATAGTGTTAAATTTGATAATTAATAGTATAAATTACTATTGAAGGTAAAAATATTCAAGCTGAAAAATAAAGTATTAATTATATGTAATTAATGAACTGATAATGGTCAAAGCATAACACTTAAATTGTTTGATTTTTAATCTTCACGTGAGATAAGTGATAGCGTTAAATTTGATAATTCATAATATTAATTTTTGTTGTATGTAAAAATATTTAATTGAAAACATAAAATATTAGTTATGTATTTAATTATTAAATTAGTATAGTTGTCAGGTTTTATTATAAAATTTATAACATTAAATTATACGGTTTCTTGTTAATTTTATAGATATGTTGTCATTACATAATTATGTATGTCCACATTAACATAACCTCATCATTCAGAGGAATTGTGCATTCCAGTAATCTACAATTTTTTGCCATGACAATTGTTAATTTATCATTTCATTACGTATAAATTTGATGACTCACATTTTATCTTCGAATAATCTTTAAAATTTCAGCCCTCTCTTGTCCTTTATGTAACAATGTAATAGTTTGTATTTCATCTCTTATGCCACTACCTCAACATCATATGTAAATTTTCTAACTTTCAATCAATCTGAAGTTTTTGACAGCTGAAGTTCATTCAAATTTTGAAATTTATCATAGCTTCACTGAAAAACTTATTATGGTTAACCATGGTTTAGGACAGTAGCCCAATTGTTTTCATCGTTGTTCTACTTCTACCTTGGATTTCATCATGCACCATGTTTGTTTTAAAAACTCTGATGTCAGATATTTATATAAAGAAGAGACTTCTAATAACTTTCTTGAAATATGTGGCTTTTCTTCTTCTTTTAGATTTGTTATTCAAAGGCCAAACTATTGATTTAGTAGTTTTATTGCAAAGGACTTCTTTTATGTTGTTTTCTTCCTTAAACACTCCCTGATTTAAGATATTTAAAGAACAGCGACTTCCAATCACTTTCTAGAAATGAATATCTTTTCTTATTACATTTAGATATACTATTCAAACTATTGATTGAATTGTATTACTGCAGTGGACTTCCCTGTAGATTGACATTCAAACTCGCCCATTCATTTCTTTACTGCATTAGCATATAACTCCAACTGAGTTACTTCTTTATCGCAGCGCTGTCTGTATATCCTTGTAAGAACTTAATACACTATAACCATTCACATCTCAAATATAGTATAGACCAAGTCCGAACTAGATGCGTTCGGGCAAGCTTCTACAAAAAAGTGCAAAAAAAAAAAAAAATTAGATGAAGATGAATCGTGAAAGCTATTAATGAGGACTGTGTTCTGCTAAAAGCAAAGAAGGGAGACAAAAAGTTATTACCACTTAGCGTTTGAGCCACCTTTGACATTTAGCCACATTCAGTGCTGTCATCACATAAATAGTGTCTGTCAACTTGTTCAAGAACCTAAAATAGGCATGTCTCCAAGAACGGTTGAGAAGTATAGAGCCAAAGATCCCCTAGAATCCAGTGATAAATCCTAGTGCCATACTCCAATAAAATCCTTTAGAGAAAAATGAATGCTCATCTTGGAATTCAACTGGTTCTTGAGGTTTTTCCTCCTTGGTACACATTTTCTCAAGTGGTTTTCCACAAAGATCAAGATTTTCTCCATAACTTGAGCTATTAAAACTCTGCAACTGTGTGCTAGTTGGGATTTGTCCAAATAGGTGGTTATGTGACAAATCCAACATAGTGAGACGATCAATATGAGCAAGACTAGAAGGAATTGAGCCATATAAATTGTTTCTTGACAAGTCAAGAAATTCCAATGACATTAACCTACCAATTTCAGAAGGAATTTTTTCAGTCAAATTGTTTCTTGATAAATTCAAAGAAACCAATTGAACTAAATCCACTATTTCTGTTGGAATTGCTCCATTTAGTTGATTGCTTGAGAAATCAATGCTTTTGAGTAACCTGTTATTCTTAAACAGTTGTTGCACACCTTTCCATGTCAACAATGCATTTAAATCATATTGGTACAAGTGTGTTGCTTCATTGTTGGACACAGATGAAGGACTTGGAAGATATGTTGATAAGCTATTTTGAGCCATTGCAGTAAAATTTTTCAAGCATTTGAATATTTGCCCTGACAGATTGTTCAAGGAGAGATCCAAGAGCTGAATGCCTGTCAAATAGCAAAGATGCAATGGTAAACTTCCAGAGAAGTGATTCTTTCGTAAGCTTAATATTTGCAATTTTTGTAATCCGTCCCCTATCCATGAAGGTATAGGTCCTGATAATCTGTTTTCCCCCACATCTAGCATTAGTAAGTTTGTGCAACTCTTCAAGGAGAAAGGAAGCTCCCCATTTAAGCTATTATTTCTCATTTTCAATACTTTAAGTTCAGGTAGAGATCCAATAGAAGGAGGAACTTTGTCTGACAAATTGTTGTTACTCAAATCTAGATAGATCAATGATGTGAAATGTCTCCAACAATCTGCAAGTTATCCTGATAACTGATTACTGGAAACATCTAATATGGCCAAGGTTTCAGCTGAACTATTATCACATGTGAACATGAGAGATTCTAAAAATTTATTTTTGGACAGATCAACAACAGATGCACCACGTAGAAATGATGGAATCGAGCCTTTAAATTGATTGGAAGCCAGAGATATATCTAGAGATCCAATAAAACTTATTGGGATATTCGGAATTGTACCCCATAAGTTGTTGTAGGAAACATTTAACCATAATAGATTTGGTGTCAATAAATTCCAAAACCACTCTGGAACGAAATCTGAAATTCCAGCATCAGAAATTTCAAGTACAGAGAAGTTATTTTGAGTCTTTAACCATTTGGGAAAATCAGGACCTAACTTGCAAGATCTCAAAAATATCCTATCCAATTGAAAGGTTGGGACCCAATTCTTTTCAAGTTTCAAAGCCAACGTATTGTAAGAAAAGTCTAAGGTCTTTAGTTTGGACATATTGGCAAAGTGGGAGTCACTAATGACACCTTTTAAGGAATTGGAAGGGATAGAAAAAGTCTCCAACTGAGATGGGAACTGGATATCTTTAGGTACCCAACCATTTAAGAGATTTTGTGAAAGGATTAATGTCTTTAAAGATGTGAATATCGAAAGATCAGGTAATGTTCCAGTGATTTGATTCGAGCTTAGATCCAAACTTTGCAAAGAATATCTAACACATCCTGACAAATTTTCAAGAATTGTTGGAAGCTCTTCACTTAAATTGTTATAGGCCATTGTTAATGAGCGTAGGGTACATATATTTCTGAAGGATTCAGGAATTCCGCCATTGATGAGTTTATTTACAGAGAGGTCAAGTCACTCAAGAGAACTCATTATGTTACCAAATTCATGTGGTATGGTACCTTCTAAGAGGTTATTGCTAAGATCAAGCTCAACAAAGTTTGAGCTAACATTCATAAGCCAATGGAATATAATGGATGAAGTGAAGGTGTTCTCAGATAGATCAAAGACAACAAGAGTATTATTAACACTCAATTTAGAAGATGTTAGTGGAAGGATATTATCATCAAAAAGACTACAGTCAGACAGGCTTACTTCTATGAGGCTTGGAAACTCACCAATCATTTGAAACAAGTTGTGAGAATAGTTGAGATTAATTACCTTGCTCAAGTCAAGTTGGGTTAAAGATGTGAGGCTGGACAACCACTCACCTCCCCCACGATGGTCAAATTCAAGGGCAAAATTGTATCCAAGATCAAGCTTCTGCAAGCTTGAAAGATTCCCTTGCTAGAAAGGAATCGTTCCTATGAGAGTATTCTCTCCCAAATCAAGATACTGCAATTGCGACATATTTCCAAGTTGATAAGGGATTACACCTCCTAGACCGATCTTACTTAGATCAAGATATCGCAAGTGTGAAAGATTGCCAAGTTGACTTGGAATTTTTCCGATAAAAAAACAACTTTTAAGATCAAGGTATCTCAAGTTGCTTAGAGAGCCCAAAAAATCTAAGATATGGCTGCCTCCAAAATTATTGCAACTGAGGTTCAAATACTTCAAATGTTGCAACTTTATCAAGGATGAGTCGATCTTACCTTGCAACTGAGATTGTTGTTCCCAAGATTCATCAAGATCACCATGAAGGTCAAGCATTTCTACATGGCCAGTTCTATTGCTACAATGAACTCCCTCCCATTCACAACAATCTCTCTTATTCTCTTCACTGCTCCAAGAAGATAAACGGCCGCTATTGTCCACAAGGCTATCCTTAAATAGAAGCAACGCTTCCCTCTCCCTCTCTATGCACCTAACTACAGCACCTATAGCTCTCCAAGAAGGCAAAGCTCAAAAACTAGTATAGGTTGAAGGAATTTGAGAAAAACTGGATTCATCATCTTCATTGGATTGAAAAGTGATCAAAACAACGTTGATGGAATTGCTAGTTACTGACAATGCCAATATATAGTCCTAGGGTCCTACCTACCTAAAGTAGTAAAGCTAATGAAGGTTAACATAATACAAAATTGGAAAACCTCTATGCATGTTGCAAGGCATTACTAATTTCTTTGAAGGACCCCTCAATCAGTTTCAGAAGACTAATGGCAACTTAAACGTTCAGCTGACAAATAGCTTGGAAGAAAATATCAATACTTCCTAACAGGGATATAACTATTTCGGTCTTTTCATTGACCTTGTATCCTTGGTAGAAAATCCAAACTTGTAACAAGAAAGTGCAAACAACTAACTATTATTGCTTCCTTTTGAAATATACTAATAAAGGCTTAGGTGTAGCGTGATTTATGGATGCTTTGACATAGATTCCAGGAAGATACATGCATGGATTTGTAGTATAGTTGCTGCATAAAGGATGGTGAGTGGAAATTAGCAAGAGGCGACATTGTTTGCCCCACAAAGACCTTTAAGTTGGAAGATATATAAAAGAGATATTATTAAACGCAATAGTCAGAATCGGTGGCTTTGTACTATTTCAACTAAACTATTGCAAAAGCACTATGGTGGGACTCGCTAATGTTGTAAATTAAATTAAAACAATGACTTGAATTGACTCCTCTAAACTACTGTTGAAAACTGCCTACAAGTTGCTGCATAAGGAGGATGGCGAGTGGAAATTAGCAAGAAGCGACATTGCTTGCCCCGTAAAGACCTACAAGTTGGAAGATATATAAATGAGATATTCTTGAGTTAATAGCCATAATCGTTGACTTTGTACAAATTAAACTAAAAGATTGCAACAGCACTATATATGGTGGGACTCACTAGTAATGTAAATTAAATTAATGACTTGACTTAATTTGAAGACGTCGTTGATAGGGAGGTAACTATGGACATTAAATTAAAATCGTATTTGATATCAAAATCATCTTTAAAAAGAGGGTTAAGTCTACGCAATAATGTTCTTACTAGTTCAAAAAAAAACTGTTTGTTTTGGTTTGGATGGCCTTTTTTACACTCTATTCTATTCCAATATGGCTAGACATAATTATTTGAATTTCCATAAACACACGCACTCAAGAACACATACCCACACACCCATAGGGAGAGAGAGAGATTTGAAGATAAGACCTACAAGTTGCTGCATAAATAGGATGGTGAGTGGAAATTAGCAAGAAGCGACATTGCTTGCCCCGCTAAGACTTACAAGTTGGAAGATATATAAATGAAATATTCTTGAGTTAGAAGCCATAAATGGTGGCTTTGTACAAATTAAACTAAAAGATTACAACAGCACTATATGTGGTGGAACTCGCTAGTAATGCAAACTATATTAAGACAATGACTTGACTTAATTTGAAACGTTGTTGATAGGGAGGTAACTATTTTTGGGGGAGGGGGAGAGCGCTCCTTCAAATTTTCTTTCTTTTTCATTCTTTTCTCAATCTAATATTAAGTGTTACAAAATCTATTTTTCGGTCAAAGAGGCACATTAAAAGAAGACAAAAAATAAGTGAGAGATTCATATTTAAAAAAAAATACTTCAAGTGTATAAGATAAGAGAGCAAGATATAGATGATAGATATATTTACTATGGTATATCTCTATGATTGTGAAATGGTTATTTTAAACTATCAAATTACTAATTTTGTTAGCTTAAAAAATTAGTAGAAAATTTTCACTTTGATTGTATTTTACCAACATAAGAACATATTTACAAAGAAAAACATTAAGAGATTAATACACAAGTCACATGAAGAGAAGAAAACAAAATACTTGACAATAAATAATTAGTTTTAGTAAACAATGGAAAAGACAAAGAAAAATTTAAAATATTGTTTTTTATTTGTTTTTCATTTGTTTCTCTTTTATAAAAAGTATTTGAGACATTTTAGTTAATTTATAACGTATTTATTTTTAAAAAATATTTATATAATAGAAAAAAAATTGTATAATAAATATTAATCAGAAGAATAAAAAAATATTTTACTTTTATTTTTTAAAAAATGTTTGTATATATTTTTTAATAGAAAGAAAATTTGTCTAATAAAAATATTAATTAAATAAGATGAGAATATTTTATTTTTATTTTTTTAAAAAAAATTTATATATATTTTTATAACACGAAAGAAAGATTATAAAATAAAAATATTAATTATAAAAATAATTTATTTAAGGGGGCTGAGCACTGGGTCAAGAGGCGCGTGATCATGCATAACTCTTAATATTTTTAAAATAAAAAATCGTTTATTTTTATTTTTTGAAAAAATGTTTGTATATATTTCTTAACAGAAAGCATGTCTGTCCAATAAAAATATTAGTTAAATGAGATGCGAATATATTTTTTAAAATATTTATATATATTTTTATAACACAAAAGAAAGATTATAAAATAAAAATATTAATTAAAAAAATAATTTATTTGAGAGGGCTAAGCATTGGGCCAAGAGACGCATGATAATGATAGATGCACAACTCTCAATATTTTTAAAATAAAAAACCGTCTTTTGGCCTTGTTTTTTTTTTTTGGACTGAAAAAGAAAAAGAAAAAGAAAAAGCAAGGCCGAAAGACGATTTTTTATTTTAAAAATATTGAGAGTTGTGCATCTATCATTTTGGCCTTGCTTTCCAATGAGATAAACTTAGCTAACATAAAAGAGGACTAGAGTGTCTTCCTCACGGTCTCATTGATCTCAACCAAATCACCATATATTTCGGCCAATAATTAAGTCCATCGCTATTAATCCTCTTTATTGTAATACTTCCTAATAACTCTCGGTCAACATGAAGGGGGAGATCCTAATAAGCAATCCCGAAGCGTTCTCTTCTTTTGTGCAAAACCTCAATAGCGTGCCAAAAGATCTAAAAGAAAGAGGCATAGGACGTGGGAAGACATGGCCACTTTAGAAGCAAAGGAAGTCTAGTTCCAACTCAACAAAGTGTCCTTTTTTTTCTGTCTATTTTGGAGCTTATTACTAGATTAGGCTTTTATTTTATTGTTGGCATCAAATTATATTGCAAATTCATACATAAATAGGAATATTTGTCTGATTAGAAATACATAAGTTCTAATGTCCATAATGGAAGAAAAGGGTCATTTGACCTTGCGAAGGTGGTCCACTCTTTTTTCTCAAGGTAAGAGTCGGTGTCTCACCCGGAAGTTACTTCGCACCAACGGTGATGAAGTAAATAGAAAATCATTATAATGCATTCCACGTTTATTTTTAGTTTATTTTTCATTTTTACTTGTATTGGATATTTAATTATCTATTTTATGCATGTGACGCCTATTTTGAGGTTCTAAAAGTCCAGCTTGTTTCTATTCGAGTTTTAAAGGCTTTCAAATAAAAGTATTTTTTAAATAAATAAAAAATAATTTTTTTTAAATCTTAAAAAATAAAAAATAAATGAGATTAGAAACAAGTAGGTAAAATGAAATTTTAGAATTAAAATCCACTCACACATCTTAGGTTTTACTTTTCTCATTTGTGTCACTTCCAAAATAGAAGGAGTGCCAGCATGAGAAATGAAGATAAACTCAATCACCACAAAACAATACTTATAAGCTAAGAACTACATAATTTAAACATGATGAATTGTGCAGAAACTTTGTCAAACTCCTCCCTAAAAAATGGATTATCCAAATAGTCCAAACAAAATTTCAACAAGAGTTATATACATATGACATGAGAGCTCCTCTCTAGCATCAATAACAAAACAAAACAAAACAAAACAAAACATAAAAACACATGCTAACTAGATGCATGGATCCTACTTATGGAATATGAAACATATCTGGCGTACAATATATAATAAATAAGTTCATAAACAAAAATGAAATGTGCGGCTTGCACGACCTTTGGACTTGCTCAAAAAGGAACCCTTTGGATAGTAGACAAAATTCTGAGTTTTTAACTAAAACATAGAAAAAGAAAATCAAATCAATTTGGAAGCTCAATGAATAGATAAATACATATTAAAATGGGAATGGGAAGCTAGGGAATTTTTAATTTAATAAAAGAGAAGTTAAGAATTTTGAAAACATAAGAAACTATAATTATAATTATAAGAAATAAACTAAATGATATTTTGTAATATGTTAAATAGTAAAAACTTACCTAAAATAATTTAAAAGGGATAATCATTTTATAGGAAAGCCAAGAAAGGTAAAATTTAAAACATTTATGATACGTTACATAAAAGTCTTAAGGAAAGTTTGATTAGGAAGACCCTGACAAAAATAAATCGTACATAAACGCATTGTAAATAAGGGTAACTAATTAACCAAAATCGATCAGACAACCCAATTTTAATCCACTTTCGTCATAACAAAATCGACCCCCGTGTGGTGGCACTATATAAGGTTAGCAACTACTATCAGCATTATTATTCTGGTTAAATTTTCTCCCAATTAAAAAAATAACTTTATATAAATAAAAGATAAAGTTTGAAAAGAAAATAAGAATATTAGTCATAAATGACAACCCTTCAAGCCATATAACAATCACATTAATTTTGGTAATCTACTCAACAAATTCCAATCTACAGCTTTACCATAATTCAAAGCAAGTTCCAATCACATAGAGGGCTAAAGTTCTAGCAATACCATATCATTCAAAACATGTTAGTTACATCAACATTTCAATATAAAGTAATCAGTTAAACTATTATAACCATTTCCCATCTAATCAATAACTTGAAATCAAGCTCATTCATTACTCATTAACTCGCATTTGTTTCAATTGGAAGGGGTCAATCGAAGAGCTTGTCCCAAGAGTATGGTAGTTCTAAAACTTAAATGTTTAAATCAAATACATAAAGCGGAGAACCATAATTCATCAAAAGATAAATATTGAATATTTTGAAATAAATATATCTATGATAAAATAAAATAAGTAAATAAATGCTTATATTATATTTATAAATTATATTCAAAAAATTAAAAAAAATGATAAAAACATATATAGCAAGTTTTATCTACACACACCAGTGGCCAAGATATCAATGGCTTCTCTGTACATTCCTCCAACTGAAAACTAAAGAGTACCCTATAAGCACAAACGACATACATATGAGACATTAGCAACATAATAAACAATGTATACCCTAATTTTAGCTAAATTTGCAATATTTCACCTAAAGTCCCAATTTTCTAGCTCTACAGCTACTATTCATTTCACTATAGTCACTATTCATGTTACCCAAAAATCCTTCATATTTTGTATCTACAATTAGGTAAAGTTTAGAAATTACCATAGGGAGTGATAACTTGCCAAAAGTGAGTTATTTAGCTGATATTTGTAGTCATATTTGTAGCTTGTCCTTTAGAAATATGGGAACTTTTATGTTATTTTATGGATGATTTATATTTTGATAGAATTGAACCAAATTGTTTCATTTATGAAGGATTATGATTAACAGGAGGGCCAGGAAGGAAGCCTTTGGAGGGAAGATGCCAAGAACTAGGTAAAACATTAAAGTGTTAGAGTGAAAGAGCCAAAGTCAAGATGTTGGAATATGCAGTCATGACATTGGTACATGTTCAAAGGCTAGAGTCACAGCGTTGTTACTTGTATGCAAGACGACATCATGACGTTGACAATAAGTGAAAAAACCAACGTCATGACGTTAGTACGACTTGAAGAAACTAAAATCACAACATTGAGTTGCAACTTCATGATGTTGGCATGTATTCACTTGCTCGTGGATAACATCACAATGTTTTACTAGTTGCAACAATGAAGAGTCATGGGAGCTCAAAAAGGAGCATAAAATCCAGCAACGAAAACAGAAATTATCCAGGGTTACATAACCAGAATAAAGTTCTAATTAAAGACCAATGCAAGGCCATCAAAAAGTACTTAAGTTAAAGTCAACATAGATGTAGATAGGTTGATGTAAATTTAAAATAAAGCAAAGAGGTAGACTAAAAATGAGTTTAATGGATGGATGGGTCAGGGTATTTGTTGACATTAGCAAGTAAAAGCTTTGATGCAAAGTACTATTGGTAGTTGACTTTTGGATAGATATTTTGTGCTTTGTAATAATCATTTCTTGCACTTGTAAACTTTAGAAATCTGTAGTAATTGGTAGAAGTTAGTATTTTGTAGAGGAGCTTACATTTAGACAACTAACTTCCTGAGTTTAAGAGAAGTCAGTAAACAGCACTTGAAAGCATTTTGCTATATAAATACATATGTGAAAGAAATGAAAAGTGATGCCATTCTGCTGCACTTAAAATTTCTCCATTGCCTCTCTAGACTAAGTCCTAATACCAACAGATTGGTATCAGAGCTTTCTTGATCTTAGTGGGCTGTGTGTGTGAGAGAGAAAACTGTTGTTGTTTTAATTAAAACTCGCAAGTGCACGAATCTATTGGAGTATAGATTTAGTGGTATGCAAGGTCGATCCCACAGAGATTGCCAATTGAGAGAAAATTCTAATATAGATCCGAAATAAATACTTCTAACCTAGTTCCCGATGTCTTATTTTATGAGAGGAATATTGAACAAACTACACAAAGAACTAATATACTGAAATTAAATGAAGATGTATTCAAAGTAAAGAAGTATGCTAAGATTAGGGGATCCACTCTTGGTATATCGAATAAAGATAAATTTAACTCTTTTGTTACTCAATTAGAATCCTTACACGAATGAAGTTCTAATCAGATGATATATTAATTTAAACTCAACTTTGTTTATACAATAATTATATTTACCTCCTCACGAATAATTAAAACATTCTTGTAAAATGGATTCAAGTATATATTGTGCCAATTGTCATGTTGTCTACAATATATCAAGATTCACACTTCGCAAGATTAAAAATACAAAGATGCAAAAGATAACTTGTACTTAAAGTCTAGCATACATTGTGCCAATCATTATATTGTCTACAATAAATCAAGATTGATTCAAGCATTCATTGTGCCAAAGATTGTCTACAATGTATCAAGATTCCAAATTTATAAGATTAGAATGAAAAGAGGTAAGAAGAAGAAACATAACAAGAGATAGGTGGCGAAGTCAACTATAGAAATAATACGAGATAGGCGGTTTGATAAAACCAGCCAATAAAATAACAAGAAATCGGCGGTCTGATAAAACCAGCCATTAAGAAATAATCACGAGAAAAGAAATAAGAAGGTAAATACAATATCAAATATAAACATTAAGATTAAGAGTTAGATAAATTATTATTCTCATACCAAGAGTTTCACCTTTTCACCTTAGCATTAGGAGATTAGTTCTCCATAATCAAGACAAGAAAGTGAAATGAAAGATGAAAAAACATGATAATATTATGACAGAAAATGAAAAATACAAAATGTCTAAAGAGAGAATAACATTACAAGTCCGTAGAATTTCAACAAAGTTTTCCCAAGCTCTCTCCAAAAGCTCTCTCCAAAAACTCCTCCAAACGCTCCTCCAAAAGCTCTCTATTTATAGATACAATTAGGTCTAGTAGGTGTGATAATTGTCAAAATTGTTAGGTAGGAAGTTGTACAAAGTTGACAATTTGGATTCCATCATGTGCACTGAAATTGATCCTTGAATATCATCTTGAAATCCGCCAAATTTGCTGACTTCATCAACACGAAAGTTGTAGAAAATTTCATTAGCTTTCCATCAAGACAAATTTTGGACAAATTGGATACGTAATGTGTGACTTATGGTCAAAATACTAGAGCAAAGTCGGGCTGGACTGCAGCAGTAGTCAGATTCTCTTCTAGCCCACTTTTGGCCCTTTTAATGTTCGAATTTTCTAACCAATTGAACATGAAAGTTGTACCCAATTGTGTCAGCTACACACCTACCAAATTGCATACATATTTGATATGTATTTTCGGAGATATGGCTCAAGTACTACAGCAAGGTTGGACTGGATTGCAAACAGCAAACATATTCTCAACATTGGGTGCTTTGCCGTGAATCTTTATGTTTTAGTTCTTTTGGAAATGTGATCATAAATTAAGAATAAATTTGTGCATATCTCCATTAGGATGAATCTCGAGAGTCAATATGATAATGCTCCTTACTCAACAATCCTTAATGAATTTGTTTTATCTGCTTGATTTATAGATATCATTCCCAAAGAACCACAATTTAACTCTGATTCCTCTAATTAAGTCCATTTTCTACTCTTCTCTCCATCTGTAAGAAATACACAAACTAAAGACAAGTAAGGGAGATTTATGCTTAATTATGGTAAAAAGATAAGATGAAAATATTTAATTTATGAGTATAAAACTCACTCATAAAAAACTAATAAGGATCTCCTCCAGAAAACCTTAATCATTGACTATTTGTTTCCAAAATTTTCTAATGGCAACTAGCAACAGCATACTTGGTATATCTCCTCCCATCTTTACAGGTAAAAATTATTATGCCTGGTCAGTAAAAATGCAAGCTTACCTTAAAGGTTTGCTGCTATGGGAAGCCGTGGAGACAGAAATATAGACCAATCTTCCTGACAATCCCACTGTGAACCAGTTGAGGATTTATGAAGAAAGAGTGGTCAGAAAGTTCAAGGCTCTTAGTACACTTCATGTTGCCGTAGATGAGACCATTTTTACAAGAATCATGGCTTGTCAATCTACTAAACAAGTATGGGATAAGCTTAAAAAAAGTTTCAAGGAAGTGAGAAGACAAAACAGATGCAGATTTTCAACTTGAGAAAAGAGTTTGAACTTTTGAGGATGAAGGAGGCAGATAATGTAAAAGAATACATTGACAGAGTCATGAAGGTTGTAAATCAAATCAGGTTGCTTGGAGAACAATTGCCTAAGAGTAGGATTGTGGAAAAGGTAATGGTGACTCTTCCTAAAAGATTTGAGTAAAAAATCTCATCTCTAGAAGACACTTGGGACATGACACAACTCACATTAACAGAGTTAGTGAGTGCTCTTCAAGCAGTTGAGCAAAGGAAGGCGTTTAGAGAGGAAGAAAAAGTATTTGAAAAGGCTCTTGCTGCAACTCAAAAAACCAACATGCCACCTAAAAGTAGTAGCAGGAGAAAGAATTTTCAAGGTAGAAAAGGCAAAGAAAAGAAGAATCAGCAAGGGTCCAAAGGGAAGTACAGAAGAGGAAGATATCCTCCCTGTTCTTATTGTAAAAGACCAATCACACCGAAGATTACTGCTGGTACAGACTGAGTGTGCAGTGTAAAGCTTGCAAGCAGTTTAGGAACATTGAGAAAGTTTGTCCTGCCAATGTGAATCAACGATCTCAAGCTCAGCAAGTTCAAAGTACTGAAGCATAAGAAGAAAATGGTTTTGTTGCAATAGTAGCAGAAAAATGTAATACAGCAGTAGAAAAACTTGATGGTTGGCTCATAGATAGTGGCTGTACTAATCATATGACTTCAAATCTACGCAGCTTCAAGATAATCAATAGGGATTATTCCTCCAAAGTGACAATTGGTGATGGAAGATGGCTGGAAGTACTTGGTAAAGGTTCTATTGTGGTTGAAACTCCATCAGGTACTAAACAAATATCTGATGTGCTTTTTGTACCTAAATTAAGTCACAACCTTTTTAGTGTAAGGCAGTTGCTTGATAAAGGTTATGCATTGTCCTTTAAAAATAAAAATTGTGAAATCTTTGATCCAACTAGTGAAAAGCTTCTTTATGCTAAAATGTATAATAAAAGCTTTCTTCTTGAATGGAAGCTCAATGAAGCTTAAGCTTTCACTAGTCTGGAAGATGACTCCTACCTTTGGCATAAGAGGTTTGGACACATAAATTATGCCTCCTTAAAGCTACTTCAAAACAAAGAAATGGTTTTAAACATGCTTCGAGTTTGTAAACAGCCTAGTGTATGCAGCATATGTCAAATGGGGAAGCTTAGTCAATCTCCATTTCTAGTAAATCAAGTTTCTAAAGCTGCTGAAAAATTGTAATTAGTGCACTCTGATGTGTGTGGCCCTATGAGTATTCCTTCTTATAATGGGAGTAGATATTTCTTATTGTTCATTGATGATCTTACTAGATAATTATGGATTTATTTTTTGAAGCAAAAGTCAGAAGTTTTTCCTGTTTTCCAGAAGTTCAAAGCAACAGTTGAAAATCAAAGTGCTCACACTATCAAAATCTTAAGATCTGATAATGACATAGAGTATACATCCTTGAAATTTAAATAATTTCTCCAGCAAGAAGGAATTCATCATCAGCTCACCATCACTTACACCCCTCAACAGAATGGTGTAAGTGAGAGAAAGAACTTATCAATCCTAAATATGGCAAGATGCTTGATGTTCGAAAAAGGATTGCCAAAATAGTTTTGGGCAAAGGCAGCTAATACTATAATATATTTGCAGAACAGATTGCCGAGTAAAGCCCTCAGAGATAAGACACCTTATGAGGCTTGGTTTAATGTGAAACCATCTGTTGCTCACCTTAAAGTCTTTGGCAGCATATGTTATGCCTTAATTCCTGAAGTTAAGAAGGACAAGTTAGATAAAAGAGTTGATGTTGGCATCCTAGTGGGATACAACAGTGTTTCAAAGTGTTACCAAATTTTTAATCCTGCAACCCATCAAGTGTTTGTAAGCAGGAATGTCAAAATTGATGAAAGTAGCAGTTGGAACTAGGATAAGATGAAAGTAAAAACTTTCAAACAGCAAATGAACTTAAGAGAAGTGCCTTATGATCAAATTGTAGAAGAGGATTCTGATGATGAAGATCATGCTATTAAAGGCACTAGAACATTAGAAGATATCTACACTAAATGCAATGTAGTCTTAGCTGAACCTGCAAATCTAGAAGAAGCTCTAAGAATTCCTGAATGAAAAACTGCTATGGAAGAAGAGCTTAGAATGATAAATAAAAATAAAACCTGGATGCTTGTGGATAAGCCTGTTGGCAAACAAGTAATTAGTGTAAAATGGATATTTAAGCTAAAGCTGAATGGTGATGGGACCATCAACAAACACAAGATAAGGTTAGTAGTCAAAGGCTATGCACAGCAGCAAGGCATTGACTTTTCATAAACCTTTGCACCTGTGGCAAGGCTTGATACAGTTAGAATTCTTCTTGCATTAGCAGCACAATTAAATTGGCAAGTATTTCAACTTGATGTGAAATTAAATTTTTTAAATGGAGTGCTTCAATAGAAGATTTATGTAACACAACTAGATGGCTTCATTAAATCACCAGAAAATGTATATCTATTAAAAAAGTCTTTATATGGCCTAAAACAAGCTCCTAGGCCCTGATATGCAAAAATCAATGATTTCTTACTGAATTTGGGATTATCAAAGAGGTATAATGAGGCAACATTGTATATAAAGCATGAAAGTCATCAAGTTCTCATCATATCTATTTATGTCGATGACATATTGATCACTGGAAGCAACCCTAGATCAGTTAAAGAGTTTTAGCTTCAAATGAAGGAGGTGTTCGAAATGAATGACTTAGGGAAGATGATATATTTTTTGGGTATGCAGGTCCAGCAATGTTAGCAAGGAATATTTATTTCACAGAAGAAATATGCAAGTGAAATATTAAACAAGTTTAGTCTCTCAAAGTGTAAAGCAGTAAGTACACCAGTAGTGCAAGGCTTACAAATTGAAGAAGGAAGATGGTTCTGCATTAGTTGATGCATCTATGTACAGGAGCCTAATTGGAAGCTTGTTATTTTTATGTGCAACAAGACCCAATATCATGTATATAACTAGTGTGCTGTCTAGATTCATGAATGCACCAACTAAACAACATTTCCAAGCAGCAAAGAGAGTCTTGAGATACATCCAAGGTACTCTTGATTTTGGCATATTTTATAGAAGAAGCGCTGCAGTAAAGATGATTGGCTTCACAGACAGTGATTGGGCCGGATCAGTAGATGATATGAAAAGCACTACAAGGTATTGTTTCACACTTGGCTCGAGTATTGTATACCGCAATTAACCAACCCATATGGATAAGGAAGATTTTAGAAGATTTAAACTTCAAGCAACATAAAGCAACAAAAATACTATGTGACAACAGGTTAGCAATTGCAATGTTCAAGAATCTTATCTTTCAGGGGAAAACAAAACATATCAAAGTCAAATTTCAAGCTATCAAGGAAGCAGAAAAAGAAGGAGAAGTTCAATTGCTGCATTGTGGAGCAGAAGACCAACTAGCTGACATATTTACCAAGGGATTGAAAAAGGGAAGATTTAAAATGCTAAGAGAAAGATTAGGAGTCACTAACAGCACCTGCATCAAGGAGGAGTGTTGACAGCAGCAAGTAAAAACTTTGATGCAAAGTGCTGTTGGTAGTTGACTTTTGGATAGATATTTTATGTTTTGTAATAATCCTTTCTTGCACTTGTAAACTTTAGAAATCTGTAGTAGTTGGTAGAAGTTAGTATTTTATGGAGAAGCTTACATTTAGACAACTAACTTCCTGGGTTTAAGGGAAGTCAGTAAACAGCGCTTGAAAGCATTTTGCTATATAAATACATATGTGAAAGAAATAAAAAGTGATGCCATTTTGCTGCACTTAAAATTTCTCTATTGCCTCTCTAGACTAAGTCTTAATACCAACAGTATTCCAAGTTTACATCTACAGGGAAGGTTTCAGACAGATTAAGGTTGTCAAGCTGTTCTTAAGGTGAATTAGAAGGTGGTTGTGTGGAGCTCGAAGCAGGTTGCCCAAATGCTACAGCAGTATCCACAGATGGTATGAGCCTTGAGTACAATCAAATTTTCATATCATTAAGGTCAGAATCGAACTTATTAGCCAAAGCTTGTAGATCCATTTTAGGGTGTTGATATCCTCAATCATAGTATTTACCTTTTACTTTAATCCATTGAAATTGTCTTTAAAAAAATGAGTTGCTGGTTTTTCTTCTTTTATTTTTTCTTCCCCTGTTTCCTCATTTGATTTAGTTTAGGGCTTTCTACACTAGATACTTCTAATGAAACATCCTTAAAGGACTCCTTTAAGTTATCCTTTTTTCCTTCAGTGGACATTTTTTTAGGACTTTCATTAGGTGAAGATTTGCTCTCAACCTTACTTGCTTTCTTCACATTAGAGGTTGCAAAGGTATATTGGTTGCTTGAATTAGATTTACTTTCTTTGCTAACAGAGTTATCAGTATGCCATAAGGTAGTTCAACCTTTGATTTCCCGAGCATAGCTTTCATATGACAAATTGTGAAAGTTTGAACCAGAAAATTGCAAAAGGAAATCAAGAAAGGTAGAAGGGAAAAGATGACATAAGCGGATTACCCTACTTCAAAAACTCAGCGTGAGTTTCCTACATTCATCATTGAAATATCCACCATGTCAAATGAGAATTATAATTACAAAGATCTCTTACAGTTCCATCCCTCAAGAACATTTTCCTAGCCTTTTTTGGATTGCAGCTCAACTGGTTTCCCTCTTCTAACTGAATTCTTCTTAATTACAAAATGCCAAAGACTAATACAACTCAACCTTATATAGGAAAGACTATTTATGCCTAATACATAACCTAAATTCTAATTACAAGTTAAGGGACATGTGCTGCAGTTAGTTACTCTTAATTGCCACAACTACATCCTTATAATATTGCCTGTAACCTTACTGCTCTACTTGCACCCTTAATTCACCTTAAGAAAAATTTGATGCACACACCACAACTCTCCACCTTGCATTTAAGTTGTATCAGCCTTTCAACCATAGTGTTCCTTCATTAGCTATCTTTTCTAGTTAGAGAATTTAGTGACATTAATTAACTCTAAACATTGTTAAAACTTGAGTGTAGTCTCTAGTTTTGTAAGCATGTCTGTAGGGTTCGCATTAGTGTGTATTTTCTTCATTAACATAGCCCATTATGGCACAATGCCTCTAATAAAGTGAAGCTTGATGTCTATATGGCTATCCTTTCATGATGCATTGGGTTCTTTGTCAAATGAATTGAGCTTTGATTGTAAAAAAAAAACTCCACCTCATTCTGCAGTATGCCTAATTCATTTACAAGACCATTATTGCAATGCTTCTTTAACTCCTTCAGTTGCTATAATTTATTTTGCCTCTATTGTTGACAGAACCATTACTGGAGTTGTGCTTTCTATAATGAATCTAGTTTTTTTTTTACATATACATATATTTACACATGGCTTTTCTTTTTAAAGTCATTACCTCTATCTCTTATCTTTATTAGTTTACATTAGCCATCTTGACCCATTAAATGATGTACTCATCTCAAATATATAAAAACAAAAATAATGGAGTTACCATTATCTTGCAACTATTGGTTTACATGAGTACAAATACGTCATAGTGATCCAGAGTACTACCTGTAGTATAAAAAACAGGAGGGTACCTAGTCACTATCCAAAAAAAAATCATGTTTTTAAGTTAGTACAAAGACATTAATATATATATATATATATATATATATATATATATATATATATATATATATATATATATATATCATCTATATCTACTGCTTCCTTTCAGATAAATCTACTACCACCAGATCCAAGACAGTAGGAATATACCCCATATATGACAGTTCAACCCAATATACCATAAACATGATTGTCAAGGTAAAGATTGGCATTTTGTCTTTAGTTATCTAAAGATAACATGGAAGAATAATGAGAACTAAGTTCCCAGTAAATTCAATAATAATCACAAAAAATGCAAATAGTATATTATATGTTATATCCAGATGTATAGGCTACATAATCTATTATGTCATAGTTGACTAATGCATATCTATTGTACATGTTATCATGCAATTATGGAAATTATAAACATATCAAGCTATATCATCAAATCTCATAAATATTATATCACAACATCATAGTTTAAAAATTTCTCATTTGATGGCTATTTTCTAAATTTTCATACATAAATATTTCAAGGTCAATGTGAGCATACTTGTCTTACTTTACTCAATCCTAAATGTGCTTGCATCACTTTATCCAGGCATGGCAAATTTTTTTTATCATAACTTATTATATTTGTGAATAAGGCATCCCCTATTTAGTACCACATAGAAGCCATGTTACTCTTCGGGGTCATCTTACTATTTCAAGAGTCATTCCCCATTGCGTCTCTTCTTTTCTTTCATAAACAACCAATATATGATATTGCTTTGCACAACTAATATACAACAACATAATATGCCAAACAACCAATGCCACTAATATAATGGACATCATATACTCACTTTAGACATTTTCAACTCATTTTGTACATATATAAGTACAATATAGAATTGCCAATAGGATGCATATCAAAACAAATCATTTTTAAACATACATGTGCATCCATGCTATCATGCCAGACTATATGCATTGAATGGGAAGAATTTTTGCTATGGAATAATGGCTATATTACAAATCCAATTTATTTAACCTTAGTATTCATTATTTTTTTTTAGCATAAATCAAATTCCTCTTTCATTTTATTTTGGCCAGCTATAGCAAGAATCACTAGTTTCTTCCCTTAACTCTTAATATATTAAAATCCTAGCTATTTTTATCAATTCCTTTTACATACCATTGAGTTCGTTAATATGTACTATCATTTTTGTCTTAGTAAATTTTTCCTCTTGCCTTGTTTCGGTTCTAATATGCCCTTTTGAACTATTATTTATGTATATTAAGTCTAAATTCATACACTTTATAACTAGTTACTATTATGACTATATGTACTAAATCTAGTTGATTAGTTAGTTTCTTGTTCAATTGGAATTATGTTTAACCTATTCTAATTTGTAATTCCTTTAATTATTTTTTATTTATGTTATTTCTACCTACTTCAAATTATCCTTTCACGACAAAATTTTTGTCTTAAAATCTTACATGCCTTTCTTTATTTCAATTTGGCTTTTTTCAATAATCTCATGGTTGTTTCAATTATACCTATTAGTTTAACTTGTTTATTTTATTTTCATTAATACTATTCTTAGTTAAATTTAGTTATTCCTTGTAACCATCCTTAATCAAATTCTTAGGGTGCCAAAATCTAGTTGACTCATTTTGATTTTAATTACTAACTTCACTTAGGTTATCTAGTTCACTTAGCTAATATTACTCTTCTTCCTTTTTCTTTAATGTTCTAGCATGTACTCTTCAAGTATACATTCCTAGTTCAAAGTCACATATCATCTTTCCATTCTTTCTTACTTTTTAAGAACTTGACATAAGTACTCATTTTATCCATTTAATTTATTCATTCTCTTAGCCATATTTTAACAACTTCTAAAGCTAGAAATTACACTAGGTTTGATTCCACCTTACTTAACAAGTACCTATATGACTCTTAACCATGATTCTTTTTCAATTTATCATTTTCTTGTTCATACATAATCATTTCTTTATATATACATTAGCAAATTATCATCACCCTATGTTAAGGCTACAGCTAGCATATACTAATACCTAAACCGAAATTTCCACCCTTTTGGTTTCTAACTTTCAAATGCTTACACCATCACTTCCTCTTTAAAATCCCTTTACTCAAATAAAGACAAGGCATCCATATATTATTTTCTTGAGCTAAAACAACCCTTCATTTCAGCCATTCCATGAAAGAACTCTTAACCTATTCAAAGCATATTTCCAAACACAAACTCATGAAACACATACAACTAGATATGACCATCCTATGGCCATCAACAAGGGAACATCAAAGCCAATATTTCTCATGAATTCCTAAGATTTGAACTTCACTCAAACCATACATATTTCAAGATTTCTTAAATGAAAGCTATTGTTAAATGTACCTAGAATCAATATTCTTTGGCTTGTTTCACTATTTCCTTTTAGCTTCTTTCTTTCCCTTCACCTTGGCGTCAAGCTCCCCATCCTTTTCCTCACTGTTTTAACACTTCCCCATGGAGGAAAATGAGCTTAGAGACTCCACAAATAAAGATAGAAAGAAAGGATAGAGGTAAGGAGAAGATAACTTAGTTTGAATACCACTTTTTCCTTCACCTTTTTCTTCCTTTTTCCTTCTTCTGCCTCATGATTTTTACCTTTGTTTTCTGCTATGTTTTGTTGGCTGAAACAACAGAAATTTCTACCCCTTAACTTCCTTTCTCATATAGCCTAAGATATTTTGGGTGGTGTAATGATTAACCTATTAATTTCCATCTTAACCTAGAACCAATTGTTTTTATTCCATCTATATCCCTTATCTTCTCTTAAGGCTTGTTTGGATTATTTAAATTTCTCTATTCTCTTTAATTCTTTAATATGATGAAATTAATAAAACTTAGATCTCTAATTAGGGCAATTTCCCTAACTTAATTTTTCTTCTAAAATTCTACACCTAATTACTTCAAAATTCCTCTTTATGGTATTTAATTTTTCAAAAAATTAAGACTTGTATATTCATTCTTAAAATTACTTTCCTAAAAGTGTCAAAACTAAAATATCTTATTCTATCCCACAAAAATAGCTCTTACTACTTTTTCTTCTTTTTCCCTAACCATTAGTGTTATTTTGACACTTATACACTTTATTGACAACTTTTAGTGTATATTTTTCCTTTAATATTTCCCCAAAAATTTTCCATCACTTTTTGTTCCATATCTTACTTTCCTTAATTCTTTTAGAGAGGTGTTTACATACTTTTTGATAAATGAAAGTTGAGAATGTTACACTTTGCATCCCATTGCATAACTGAATAAAGTGAAGACATACCTAATTATTGACCTTCTTTTATCTAGGACTCTAGTAAAGTTTGCATCAACATAACCTCTCATATTTTCCTCTTCACTTTTAGACTTTTTTGCAAGGAAGTTCCAAGTTCATAACTATATGTAAATACCTAAACACCTATTTCACTACTTCATAAGAATTGACATAAATATGCTTACAAGGCTAGCAAAGTATGCAAGGTTAGGTCTAGTGCAAACCATTACATACATATAAGGCTGTGAACTGCTTTGGCATAGGGTACTTTCTCTTCTTCTATCTTAGGGAAAAATCATAAGATAGTTTAAAATGTGCTACCAATGAAGTTAGCACTAATTTGTTGTCATGCCAAACGTCTCTAGGATTTTCTAAATATAAGTACCTTAAGATACTAGTAGTTTTCCTTGCTTTTTGTGTGATTTTCATTCCCAATATCTTCTTCGTTGGCCTAGATCCTTTATCTCAAATTTTGTAGACAGTTAAAGCTTCAATTTCTGTATTTCATCCATATCCTTTGAGACTATCAGTATGTCATCCCCATATAGGAGTAAAAATGGCTATTCACTAAACTATTTGATGTAGATACATTTGTTATATTTGATTCTGCATAGTTGGTTTTTCACCATGAATTCATCAAATCTCAAGTACCATTGCCCAAGTGATTTCTTCAACTTATATAGTGATTGCTTGAGCATGCAGGCCTTATTCTCATTGCTTGGCTCCATATATCCTTTAGGTTGAGCCATGAGTATTCTCTCCTTAAGGTTACCATGGATGAATGCTATCTACTAGAGTCTAAGTATGGTTCTTCTTTAGTGACTCCATTTCTTCTTCCATGGCCTTTGTGAGTTTCTAGGTTCCAAACCATCTAGCTATTTAGCAGTAACCAATGCATATGCCACTATATCAAACTCCATCTCTTTGTTCTTCTTACCACTTTATGGATAGTTCATAGGTGTCAAGTTCAATTTTTTCCCCTTAACCATCTTTTTCCAGCTAGTTTCTATAAGATGTTGGCTCACTTATCATTGACTTTATGGATTTAAAGGTAGGCTACTCCACCTTAATTTTAGTGTACTATCTGTCAGCAGTTCCTTCTTTAAGGACTTGGTGTTTTGTTGCTAAGGAGTGATAGGAATTAATATCTCTAGAAACTACATCTATACTTTATAGGCTCTTGGTTTTATTTCCATCACAATACTATAGATTAAACCCCTTAACTCCCTTTGGATATCACACAAACATGCATTTCTTGGCCCTTAATTTAGTTTTCCTATTTTCTAATAACCATATGTTACACAGCCCAAAACTTATAGATTCTTCAGGGTTGGTGGATGATTGTTCCACAATTCTTTGGGGGCTTCAAAGTTGATGACTACTACGAACACCTGTTGATGAGGCAGTTTGTCATGTTGACTGCTTCTCCCCTAAAATTTCTTTAATGCTACTGCTTGTATCATCATACATCTCACTTGTTCAAGTAAGGTTCGGTTCATCCTTTCCACCAAGCCATTCTATTGTGGGGTTAGGCTCATTGTTTTATGCCTAACCACCCTTTCTTGAGTGAGGAATTGATTGAAATCTCACATATAAATTCCAACCCACTATCTGTCCTCAACTTCTTCACCTTCTCCCCATTTTGAGTCTCCATCATCTTTTTCCAATCCTTGAACTTCCTAAATGCCTTATACTTATGCTTCAATATGTAAACCCTAAATTAATACTTTTTTGAAAAATTTATCTATGAATGTAGTGAAATATCTGCCCTTACCTAGTGTCTTAATCCTTGTTGGCCCTTATAGGTCAAAGTATATATATATGTAATTTTTTTAGATGTTGTATTGATTGAGCTACTAAACTTCACCCTAGTTACCTTACCAAAGATGTAGTTATCACAAAATTCCATATCCTTCAATTGTGTTTCCCCTAATAACCCCTACTTATTAAGTTCTTGCAGCCACCTTTCACTGACATACCTTATTCTTTAGTGCCCTAGTTAAGTTCTTGTGCCTTATACCTCTTATGACCACAAGTAAGCCCTTTGTAACTTCAAGCAGTATTTTTCACCCTTCCAACTGAAGCCATGTTATGCCAATAGCCCAAGTGAGATTAGATTTCTCTTAAGGTCAGGGACATGCCTTGCTTCAATGAGAACCCTCTTTATTCCATCATGGGTTTTAATCCTAGCAATGCCTATGCCAACTACTTTAAAAGGTTTATTGTTTTCCAAAAGGACTTCTCCTCCAACACTAGCCTCATATGTCTCAACTAGTTATAGTTGGGTGTCATGTGGAATGAATACAATAAATCCATAATTTAACTTTTATCAGATTCTCTTATAGTGGCTACTAAGACATCTGCACCCTCATAGCTATCTGAGTCTAGTTGAATCTCACACTCTTTTCTATACATTTTACCATTTTTGTTTCTCTTAGGATTTTCTTTCTTGATACGCCCTTCTTCCCATTCTTCTTTCCCATAAATTCCTTATTTTTTAGCCTTCCCCTTACCATCATACTATTCCCAGCATTATACTTAGACTCAATCTTTCTCTTATACTCTTTGGACCTTAAGGTACCTTAAATACTCTTTTTCCCATGCTGTGGAATGTCTATCAATTTTTCGAAGGATTTTGGTAGGAAGTGTAGTAACACTGAGGCCTTGTCCTTATCCTTATACTTTACACCAATGTTCTCTAAATCTAAAACCAATTTTTTAAATTCACCAATATTAAGCAAGAATATCCTTACCTTCTGTCATCTTGAAGGTAAAGAATTTGGATTTGAGATACAATTGGCTAGACAAGCTTTGTTATGTAAAGGAACTCCAACCAAAATTTGGCTACTAACTTTATCTTATAGGCTTCTCTAAACACCTTGCACCAAGGCTCAAAATTAATGTATTGTTGGCTCTATCCAGAACTTCTTCCTTCCTCTCCAATGTCTAATTATTTGGGAGCTTTGAGGCTCTTCCTAAAGGCTTTGAAAGACCCATATTCCTTAAGTGTGCAAGTGTCTTTACTTTTCACAGAGTAAAATCATTGGTCCTATAAAAATTTTCAATGTTAATCATAGAGTTTGCAGCCATTATAGAGGTGATCTTGAATTATTCTTTCTTCTTACTAGTAGTGTGTTTAGATTGAAAACTAAAAGCCTAATGGAAACCTCACTCCCAAATATTTGAAGGACAAGAAAAACACAAAATATACATGTCCTTGCTCTTGGTTGCACTAATATATAGAAAAAACAAAGATTTTCAGACCCAAAGCATGACTATGTCACAGGACACGGTTAGGCTGTGCTTAAGGTTGTTTAACCTTTTCTGGATCTTCTGAAGTTCTTTTTTTTTTGTAGTTCCTCCTCAGCCTGCTTCTAATCTAGAAAACTCTTCAAATATTCATTTTGGACTTGGTTCTTGGGCCTTCTTGCTCGCTTAAAAAAGAGAACATAGCCAAGTAGTATCTAAAGCAACAAAATAAAATAGAACAAAAATAGAGAAATACTCACAAATCAATAGTGAGTTAAGGGACAAAAGATAGCATATTAAGACATAATTTTCCCATATATATGAACATGCATTTATTAGCTATTTTATATTCTTCTAATAGTAAACATGTGTTCTCTTGTTATACACCTCCTTCTATTGTTGCCACAAAGTCTATCTACAAGTTGATTCTTAAGGCACCCAAGTAGGTCACTTCATCCTTTAGTTCTCCCTACCTTCCTTACCCTTATTTCAATTTTTTTCATTTATTTATTTTTCATCATTTTTTTCTTTTCTTGAAGTCATTACTTTACCCTTCTTTTTGTGTGTTAGTGAGTGCATTTTATGCTCTATCTCATCAGGGTATTGGCAATTAGGTACTCATATTAAGGGTCTTTTTGGTGCCTTAAAGGATAAGTACTTAGAGTGAAGACTTTTTGGGTTTTATATTTCCTCATTCTTCACATTTCCTTACTTTCGCACTTTCATCATGCTAAAATAAAAAAGGGGCATATAACTCATAGTACAATAGGTAAGATTTTTTTAAAAGAATTTAGGGTTCAATACTAGAAGAAAGAGACTGGATAATAAATACTTATTTCACATTCCATCATACACCACATTTCCATGACATAGGAATCAACCAATATTACATCAAATTAACAGAATCGCTAACTTTGTGACTAAGCAAGCAAATAAACATAAATCAATAAAGACAAGGAATAAGATAACAAGAGAAAAATAAAAGAAAGTAAAGATAAAATGGTAAAAGAAAATGCAAACATGACTAACAAACACTTATAAAAAAAATATACAAGCAAGCGAGAACCAAGACCCAAAAGTAACTACCCACATGCTTAAAAACTTGAAATTCTCCTCAATGTCACTAATAATGAAGGTGCGAGCAATGAAAAGAGAGAAACTTACTGAGTCATTGGTCTTCTAGTGGTAGTAGGTATTGGGTTAGGAGCTAGTTGTACCAAGTTTACATTATTTGATGTATGGAACCTACCATATTTTTCATTGAATTCATTTTGGCTTGCATGTTTTGGATTAAATTGTTCATTGCATGTAAAATGGTCCTTTAGTGAAGTTGCTCCTTCTTCATTTGGTTAAGCCATAAGGAGAAAAGGTCCTGATCAATAGGTTACACATGCTGTATAATTAGTATGATGGAATGAGGACTGTGAGGATGGCGTGGTTGGCTAGGGTTTAAGCGGTTGTTCATCTTTCACATACTTAGAATAATCATCATTAGTGCCCTCTTCTAGTGGGTAGTTATTTTGATTGGTTATTGTCGTTATGTCTAAGTTAGGTAGGAGGAATAGGTTATAACCTCAGAGATACAACCAGAAATTAACATTTTTCTTTGCAATTAATTTCATATTCAAACATGATTCTAAATTAATCCACTTATTGTCAGTTATTGGTTACAAGTCTTGTAAATTTTGGTCTAGGTCTAAACCCTCTAGCTATGGCGATCACTAGTCTCCCTGTTACAACCTTACCATTCATTGCATTACCTACTTTCACTATCTGTTGTGACATAAACTCCCCTATGTCAACCTAGCTAGCATGTATCATAGCCCAAAGGAAATATAACTCTCGTGATTTGCAACCCTATCACTCTTTGCCTTACCAAAAATGGTGTGGGCCATCAGGTGCTGTAAGTATCTAAAGTAAGGGTTACAAATTGACAATGGTTTTGAAACTAATGCATTATACTGCCCTATAATGAAATTGTGATCCAAAATTCATTTGCATTGAAACTTTGGGGAGTCGCTTTAGAACCCCTGGGAGGCAGTCTAAATAATTCATTAAATTAGGCTAATGTTAAGTTGTAGCCACGATCAAATAATATAAAGTTAACGTAGCGCTGATTGACGTTGGGACCTCAGAATAAAACCATGTTAATAAAGTTGAAAAACTCCAAGGTTGTTTTGGCATAGGTTGGGTAACACAGCCTTATGAACTTTTTCCATCCAATTCAATTAATCAAGTATCGAATGTCATTGAGCAAGCCTAATTGATCCAAACATTCCTATTCAAGATGTCAGGTACTCAGCATTCATTATCTTACTAGTCTATCGTATTAAGTATGTTGATTATCATCAATAAACATGATACCATATTTATTTAGTTGATGAGAAAGTTGGTTTGGTTAGTTACCTTGACCTCTACGAGGTTATTGGGATTGGGAAGAGGAACCTGGGGCAATTATAGCTCTTTTTAAGGCCATTGATAATGATATATACTAAATTTTGAAGATGAATGGATAAACAATTACAAATTTCAACAATACAACCGAACATCACTATAATATATAGTCCAAAACAATGTAAATCAATGTAAGATATAATTACATGATAGCAATGCAGTTAGATAACAAAAACCAGAATGATTAACCATACTATAATAGAAAAGTAATTTAGCCTAAACCATAGTATAACTAGCAACAAAATCCTAAGCAAATTCCAAATGCAAGTGAACTAAACTAGAAAATCTGATTTGAAATTGAACTAAACTAAATGAAATAAATCAAAAATAGAAGGAGAGAAAGAGAGTACCTAATTGATGAAAGGATTGAGAGATAGAGGTAGCTAAGGAGAGATGAGATAAGAAAGGGAGTGGTAGAAAGGAGAGATGAGGTGCGGTGGAGAAATAGGGGATGTTTAGGTTGATTGAGGTTGAAGTTCAAGGGTTAGGGCTCACGGGGGAAAGAAGATTGCTATGCTTGAGAGAGGGTGAAGAGAAGTTACAAAGGTTATTGTGCTTTGATCTGGGAGAAGATAGAGTAGAACGCAGGAAGAAGTATGTGGAAGCATTGTATTTACTTTTGTTTCTCAAGGCATGACTTAGCTATACTTTGGGTTGCCTCCATATTTTTTTTTACCTAGGAACGACCGTGCTTTAGAGCACAGCCTAGGATAGTCGAGCATACTTTGTGCTGGGACATAGGGCACGACTTTGTTGTGGTTAAGGATGGAATATGGCACTTTTAGTGAGGACATGGGGTAGGACTGTGTCTTGGGACATGGCCTTCCTGCGCTTAGTGCTGGATTATCCTTTTTTTTTCAATTTTTGCCATTGATCAAAGTTCCTCCTAAGTTTTTCCTTTTTCCAACATCATGACACATAAGTTTTGACCTGAAAATCACCCAAAAACACATGTCACCAACCAAACTAAGGAAACTAAAAGATTTGAGGTAAAAGCAAGTTCAAGAAAAAAAAATTAAACATAGGCTAATTGTAAGGACCTTTTTTTGTCTCTTAGAATAAATATGAAATGACATAATATGAATAAAATGTCAACAATACATAAGAGCAAAACATCATGTATTTCGTTATCATGATTTTTAGAACTACATTAGTGATTAGTTTATATACAAGAATAGCCCTAGGTACTGTATGTGATACAAAAGAAAAAGTACTAGGCTACTCCTAAAAAATGGTTCATGTCACGTAGCTATATAGCTATATAATCTAAACATCAACTTCTCTTGTCACTTCTTCCCTAGGGTGCGAAGGGTGGATGAGGTGGTGCCGGTGCAGGGATCTCGAAGATGTTCACCACTATAATGTCAAAGACTGTGGTGAACTAGCCTAGGTATGGAATCTCCAATATCAGTTCTAGAAATACTGCATGCGTCTTACCTATTTTTATCTGAACATAACACCTAAAACAAAAATAGTGAGAATAGATGCCTTAGTAGATTCAACATTAACATGCATATATGATAAGGAAATAATACGGGGTTATGTCCAACTATATAAGTTATGAAAAACATTAATCTTTTTGTGATAAAGACATAGAATTTATGATGCATGATTAATATATTATGCTTGACAATCACAATTATATTATGTAGAAACATTATGCATGGTGGCTGATTGTTTGTAAATCATCTTTGTTCAGCAACAGGGTAATATAAGCCATTCTCCCACCCGTTACTCTCATACCACTGTCAATTGGTCGGAGTGGCCATGCTCTCCCTTGGCTTACTCAAGGCTAATAGAATGTCCCATATTTGGTACCGTCTCAAGTCACATAACCTTATTTGGTCACCTTACTATTGTAAGGGTCATCCCGCATCTCAATTCATCTTTTTATCGTATTTAGCCACACTCATGATATCACATACATAATCATCCTTAATGATTAAAAAATATGTATTAATACTTCTAACATCATATAACAATATATGCATCATATCTCATAAGCATAAAGAACATCACACCATGTATGCATTGAGTATTTCATTAAGTTTACTATCATCTTCATCACACTACTGAATCATCACATAATAATGCACAATGTAACTTATGTTGAATAGGGTAAATAATCAGGAAAATAATGTTGCAATGTAGCTATTTCTAAGATATTCTCCTTTGATTTATGTTCCAAATTACCATCAAATTAATAGAGTTCATTTAGGGTTAAATGTAGTTTAAACTAAGCTAAAGCAACACCTAACACGGCATAGCCATGTCCTGGAACATGGCCATGCTTGATGCTGTACAAAACTCTTACCCTTGCAGAACACTGCCTGGCCATATCCTAAGACACGACTATGTTTTGTGTATGCCAATTATTCCTCTTGTTTTATACATTTCTATTCAATATGCAAATACCAAAGTAGCCAACAATGAAGTTACACATGAATATTCAGGTCTTTAATTGAAAATATGCACATGCCTAAGAGGTTAATTTAAATCAAAACTCCATGAATGGCTCTCCTTTCTCCTCTTCTACTATACATAAACACTATTCGTATAGTCATTCCTAAACCCATACTCAAACTTCATCAACTAACTTCAAGCAACAAGCATATACACATTTATACATATATACATCATCAATTCATGTAAAGATTCAAGATAAGATCAATGTTAAACCTATCGGCTATCACTCCATTAGGTTTTCTTCCTCCTTGGTCCCTTTTGTTTTTATTTCTCTTCCTCCACAAAATTCTATATGTTTACCATCAAAACCACCTCTTAGGAAACCTATTAAGAGAAGAAAAGAAGATTAAGGAAGCTAAACCATAGAAAATTACCTTTGGCATCCCTTCCTTCCTTTCTCTCCCCTCATTCCTTCTCTTCTCCTTCATGATTTTCCTCTTTATTAGCCGTGCACCTTACTTCTTCCCCTCCCTTTTGGTCGACTTTGTTATGAAGTCTTTGGACAAAAAATAAAATACTCAAACTTTCCTAAGAAGCCTCTCTTTCCCTTCAAACTATGTCCTCTAACCAAGCTAAAATTACAAGTTTGACATCCCTTAAAATCCTAACTAGCCATTGGCTAAGGACTTGTTTGGCTATTGTAAATTCTAAAATGCTTTAATGTTCTCTCGAGAAGGGTACTAATGGGTTTTAGAGTTACACTCTCCACATGTTATTAACTCACTTCTTGCTGCCTCGACCTTAACCCCAAAAAGACAAGAAATTACCTTTTTACCCTAATGATTTTTCTTCAAAGATAAAAATTCTTTTCTTTATCTTCTATGAGCATTTACTTAGAAAAATAATAAAACCAACTTATGTTGACTCTTCTTGTTATGCTATTTAGTGAAAGATAGAAAATCGAGGGATATTATAATTCTCCCCTTAGAAGAGAATTTTGGGAACTTGTCTTTAAATAGCTAAGGATATTTCTGCCTCATGTCATCTTCTTTCTCCTATATGGCTTCTTCTTCATGTAATCCCTTCCAAACTATTTTCACCAAAGGAATGGTCCTATTTTGTAGCTTTTTTTAGATCTCTATCTAAAACCGTAATCGGCTCCGATCGGTAAGTTAGGTTTTCATCCATAGTTACTGATTCTTCCTAGATCATGTGCAACGGATCTGGGAGATATTTACAAATCTAGGAAACGTGAAACACATCGTGAAGATTCAAAAAATTTGGGGGAAAAAAGATCTGGTAAGTTGATGGCCCTATATTTCTGAGAATTTGATCAGGGCCTATATATCGCGGACTCAATTTCTTAACTTTCATTGCTCAACTAATTCTAACAGTAGAAGAAATTTTTAGGAACACATGCTCCCCTTCTTGAAATTGTAGCGACTTGTTCCTTTTGTCATATTTTTTGACTTTGTGTAGTTCGCATTTTGTCTTGAAACATTTGTATTTATTCTGAAGTATGCTGCACCAATTCTAGACTCAATAATTTTCTCTCCCCTACTTTTTACCAACATAGAGGAAATTTGCATTTTCTACCATACAGAGCTTCATAGAGTGCCATTCTGATGCTTGAATGATAGTTATTGTTGTATGCAAATTCTGCTAGCGGCATATATTTGTCCCAATCTTTTCCTTGTTTCATTGTACACGCTCTCAGCATATCTTTTAAGGTTTGTATGGTTCTCTCAGTTTGATCGCCAGTCTGTGGATGATACACAGTACTAAAGTGCAATTTTGTGCCAAAAGCTTCTTATAGGACCTTCCAAAACTTAGAAGTGAATCTAGGATCTCTATATGAAATAATGCTATTAGGGACTCCGTGTAACCGAACAATTTTCCTTACATATAGCTGAGCTAGTTTATCAAGCAAATAATTTAATTTAATGGGCAAGAAATGTACAAATTTTGTTAATCTATCAACTATCACCTACATTGCATCATAACCTGTCTGTGTCTTCGGCAGTCCCACAATGAAGTCCATGGAAATACTATTCCATTTCTACTTAGGGATTTCTAGGGGTTGTAACATTCCATAGGATTTTTTGATGTTCTATCTTTACCTTTTGACAAGTTAGACATTTGGTAACGAATTCAATGATATCTTTCTTCATTCTCGACCACCAATAAGCTCTCTTCAAGTCCTAATACATTTTAGTAGTTCCCAGAAGAATAATATACTTACTATGATGAGATTCTTCCATAATCTTTAACATCACACTCCCCCTTGTGGTACACAGATTCTTCCTTGATATAAAATGATTCCATCCTTTGACATTGTAAAGTCAGGTAAATCTTTTCGACTTTGTAGAAATTGATCTTGTGATTACGCTTACGTAGTTCACTGACAATTAAACTTCTAGGAGTATCTATAACCGACAACCTCGAATTTCTGAATTCCTCTATCAACTTCATTTCTTTCACCAACATTCGATTCAAATGCATTGACTTCCAGCTTAATGCATCTATTACTATATTTGCTTTTCTAGAATGATACTTTAGTTCAAACTTATAGTCATTAATGATCCAGCTTAATGCATTTGCTACTACATTCACTTTTCCAGGAGGATACTTCAATTCAAACTTATAGTCATTAATCAATTCCATCCACTTTCGTTGTTTTATGTTTAATTCCTTCTAGTCAAAGAGGTATTTTAAACTTTTATGGTCACTATATATTTCGAATACAGCGCCATACAGATAATGTCTCTAAATCTTCAAAGTAAAAACTATTGTGGCCAACTCTAAGTCATGAGTAAGATAGTTTTCTTTATGCGGTCTTAACTGTCTAAACACATAGGTAACTAATCTGTTATCTTGCATTAAAACATATCCTAACCTTTTCTTAGGAGCATCTGTATAAACTTCAAAACGTCCTAAAGGATCAGGAATGTTTAAAACAGGAGGGGACGTTAATCTAATCTAGAGTTATTGAAAACTATCTTTGTATTCTTGAGTCCATTTAAAAAATTTCCCTTTCTTGTTAGCCTAGTTAGGGATAAAGCTATTTGAGGAAATCTTTGTATAAATCTTTTATAATATTCAGCTAACCCCAGAAAACTTCTTATTTCAGTTACAATATTTGGCCTTTCCCAATTTAGCACTCCTTTTATCTTATAGGGGTTTATTGACACACCATCCCTATAAATGACATAGCCTAGGAACTTCACCTCCTTCAACCAGAATTCATATTTTTCCAATTTGGAAAATAGTTACTTCTCCTTCAGAATTTAGAATACTATCCAGAAATATGGATTATACTCCTTTCACTCTTGGAATATATTAGAATATAATCTATGAAAACTACTATGAACTGATCTAATTAGGGACAAAAAATACGACTCATATAATCCATAAAACTATAGGTGCATTCGTGACCCCAAAAGGCGTTACCAATAATTCATGGTGCCCATATCTAGCCTTAAAAGCAGTCTTCAGAATATCTTCTTCCTTAAATTTCATATGATGTTACCCTAATCTCAAGTATATCTTAGATAAAACAGTGGCCCCTTTTAGTTGATCCAATAAATCATCTATCCTAGGCAACAAATACTTGTTCTTGATAGTTTTTTGTTGAGTTGTCTATAATTAATGCACAATCTCAAACTGCTATTTTTCTTTTTCACGAACAATATAAGCGCTCCCCAAGGTGATACATTGGGCCAAATAAAATTATTCTCTAATAACTCTTCAATATGTTTTTGAAGCTTCTTCAACTCTACAAGGGACAACAATTTAGAAGAACCTGGTTTTGGCTCAATGAACCATGCCCAAATAACATATATGCCATCCATGGGTAGATAAATCAGATCAACTACAAAAGGTCTATTATATACTACAATGAAGCAATTCATACATACTGTAAAGGTGCTTACTTTTCCTCCCATACCTCTACACATTCTGACGTTATAAAGGAATGGCTAGCTCATAAGATACGTCAAAGATGGGATATTATAACTTTCTCACACATTCTGACGCTATAAAGGAATGGCTAGTGCCTGAATTGAAAAGTATAGCTAGAGGAAAGTTATTGAGGTAACATGTACCTTGTATAAGTTCGGGAACTTGTTTTACTTCTGCACCACTCAAAATAAAAACCCTTTCTTTCACTAGTTGCGCTTGTTCAAACCCTTTCTCATTCTCCAGTGGGCAACGTAGTGCTAAATGCCCTTTTTGCACACAATGGAAACACGTAGCTTGACTGGAAAAACAAAGTTTATCATCGTGGGGCTGTCCGTATTTTGCACACTTATTTTCTATAGCAAATTAAGAAAAAGGTCAAGATCCCATAGCTAAGCGCTTCTTACCTCCCATAACATTCGTCCCTTTCATATTTCTATTAGTAGCCAATATCTCCTTTTTTCTCTTCCATAGGGCCCACCTCTCTCTTTCTTCTTCTACTGCCTTCAAATTTTTCTCCAACAATCGATATTTATTGATTAAGGGAATGAATTTTCAAATTTCAAAGGCAACTATAGCACTTTTGATATCTGGATTTAGTTCTACTTTAAATTTTACTGCTTTCAAGTTTCATCCAGATTGTATCTCAAATAGGTTGAAAATTTTGACAATTCTTCAAATTTGGCAGTGTACTAATCAATGGTCCAGTGGCCTTAGTTAAGCTGAAGGAATTCAATCTTGTAACGCCCCCTATTTACATTACGTAAAATAAACATTTTTTTCATAATAAGATATTTTCCATAAAGATACATAATTCAATTCTTTGTCATTCCTTTCATGTATATATAATATACAGACCAAGTCTATAAACATCAAAGTACAGCAGAAACGAGGATCCTGCCTGTAGCATTTAAAGCACTCTAGAATACAAACACAGTATAATTCAAAGACCGTGAGTCTTGGAAGCAACGTAGACTTACCTAGAGAATATATCACCTATCTGCCGAATCAGACTCTGATATTCTTATCTGAAAATTGTGGAAATATCGTGTAGTGAGTTTGACAACTCAGTGAGCAAATAATTTCTCCTATGACCTCTTAGGTCAGCATATGGATGTACGTATGTTTTAAAATATGTCACATAGAAAATACAGTTCAGAAGTACATTCATATGAGACCTGTATTTCAAATATTCTCAAATCAAAGGATATTCATATATCCAAAACCATATGCTGCACGGTATGATCATTAAACAAATGTTGATATGCTCAGCTGTATAAGCTATAGTAAAATATTAAGATTTGGAGATAAAATCATCACTTTTAATGCACCTGCCTCACTCGGCAATCTAGTTAATGCAATGAAAATATAACTCATTTGCTATACACATAGTGACCTCGACCCTAGTCATAATAAATGATCAGGGAATGTGAGTACATCACCCTTCTGCCTCCTCACATTACCACTGTCACTCGGCAATCTGGTCAATGCAATGAAAATATAACTCATTTGCTATACGCATAGTGACCTCAACCCTAGTCACAGTAAGTGATCAAGGACTGTGAGTACATCACCCTCCTACCTCCTCACATTACCACTGTCACCCGGTTGGAGCGGCCCTCCCCCGGTTCACTCAGACTAATAGCGCGTCCCCTATTCGGTACCGTCACAAGCCATACAACCAGCTGATATTCATCAATACATATAAATACATGTAAAATTATCAAGCAACTCGCCATGAGTTTTACGCTTTCCATTCAATCTCATTTATAATATGACATGCATCATTTTCACAAGTATATAGCTTTACAAATCAATGCATCGTGCACATAATATTCACTTTATCAAATAATGATAAATACATTTAGAACCACATATTCAATGAGTTCCAAAATACATTTCTAAAACCATACTTTTCTTGAACTATGTGCCAGTTCGTAAGTATAACATATATTTTAACACATTTCAGAAACTTATAATAGTATAAATAATTTATAAACAGAAACAATAATACATTTATAATTCAAGAAGAGCATGGGACAAGTCATAAAAAGAAGTATCTACTCACAAAGTAGGGCTCCTAGTTGGACAGCCCTAAAAATGTACTTTTTCGAAGCTGAATTTGACCAATTAGAGCTTAAAAACGTGTCTGAAGAGTCCAAAGACTTAGAAAATAACTCCGGGAGCTTGGTCATTATTCATCGCTGAAAAATATTATTCATCTGCCGGAAAACATTTTTTTTCTGAAATTTTTTACTTCAGATCTACGGCAATTCAACGGCTGATTTGAAAAATTGATCGGTCAAAACCGTAGTATTGTTCGTCCTGAATCTAGTAGCACCTTCAGTTTTGAGATCGGAAGCCAATAGACACTTTAAATTTAAAGAAAAAGTTGAATGTTACTATTTACTTACTATTCATTCACTATTCCTTTTTCTCGATTTTTTCTAAAGTTTGCCGAGTCTCCCCCTTCCCCGTTGTCTCTTTTTTTATTTTTTATTTATAATAATAATAATAATATTAATAATTTAATAATTAATAATAGGATTTTCTTTTATATAAATTCAAATAAATTTTGTTTTTCATCCTAAAATCTCCCAAAAATTCCTAAAAATTCCTATTCTCATAAACCTTTAGTTGAACTCTTAAATCATAATTTTTCTTGATAAAAATCTCAATAAAACAAATCACAAAATAAATATCTTTATACATATTAAAAGAAAGAATATTTCTAAAAATATAATAAAAATTTATTAAATACCAATATAATTATTTCAAGCAAAACAATAATTATTTTAATTAAAAATAGACTTATGTTTAGCAGAATATAATCATTTTTAAACAAATAAAAATTATTTTTATAACAAACATTATTATTTAAAAATAAAAATTATAGGATGTTACATTCTCCCCCCTTAAGAAATTCGGTCCCCGAATTTTAGCCCATCCTACCACATGTAGGGAATAAAATCAAGGCATAATTCGAAGTTACCAATCTTATTACTCAAATAATTGGGGATATCTTTTCTGTATAACATCTTTACTTTTTAAAATGTCTCTTCACTTGAGTGATTTTGCCATATAACTTAACCATAGGGATTTCTTTCATCCATAAGTTTTTCACTTGTCGATCAACAATAAACATCAATTGTACCCATAATTAAGTCAAATTTTTGTCCAATTGAATTTCTTGGAATTAGGTAACATAAGAAGAATCTAATATATACTTCTTTTCAAACCTCATTACCTCTTTCATTGGTGATTCCTTCAAAAATATGTGGTCACCAACTGATAATTTCTAGTGCTTAACATGCATGATTCCTTTAGACTTTTGGCCTGTATTGAATTATTATTTTTCTAATCAATTTCACTTTATATCCTCAAGCTCGCATGGATATATCTATGGATCGATATTAGAAAACACACTCATAAAAGAACATATTCACATCCATATTAGGGTAATTATCTTTTCTTATTCCAGATTTCTATCAAGTCATCTTTGATTCTCACATGTCAACATCATCCCATGAATAGAATTATCTGAATCTATCATCTATTTTTATCCTGAAATCCATTAATCAATATGTTAAACATACGTAGCAATAAATCCATCAATCCTTTTTAACGTTTATGTACCATTGGCACATGTTTAACAATTCTAACTTACCTCATCACAGTAACTCTATACCCTTTTATTAACACCAATAAATTTATTATCAAAAATATCAAACCTTTCCTCTATCATATCTAAAAGCACTTCATTCTAACTTATATCAATCCCGTTTAATTCACCCAATCATTTCAAGAAGATTTTTCCTAACAATTACTCATACATGAATTCTCAATTTCAACATAATTCTCATCCTAGATACTAGACTCAATTTAGCATAATGTAAACTTTTAACACAAATATCTTAATCACTTACATTATTTTTAGACAAGATTCTCATAGTATTCTCCATATTTTCAAATCAAGAGTTCAAAGATTAATTTAAATCCTCTTTTCCATATTTTATTACTCAAGAACTTCAACACTACTAATTCTCTTGATTACATTCGTCAGAACAACATAAGATCATCATCCATCCACTCCTTTCAAAATCTCTATTACTTTAACCTACTAACCAATTTGAACACCATAATAACTGAGTTTCAAAGAAAAGAAATTAATCTTCCTTATAATATGGAAAAAGAATCTTGCATTTAATAACAAATATTAATGTAGGAAAATACAGTAGAAAATGTGGAATACTTAATAGAGCATGGTGCCAAAATAGGAAGTTAGAAATTCAGACAAAACATTGAAATTGGTGACCGTAAATCTTGACAATCTGTAAACAAAAATCTAGCTGTTATATCGGCAAAAATCAGTGGCCACAAGGTTTGAATATACGTGCCAAAAATCTACTTTAAAACTGTTGGTATTTGGTGGAAAAATAGTACATGAAAAAAAACATTTATGAGCTTATAAAAGTCTGTGAAAATCAAATAATATGTAGTTAACTGATAGGATGCAGTTGATTGCTTCAAAATAGATGTAATCAATCAACTATAAAATAACCAGTCCAAATTAAAATTTCTCAAAATAGTTAGTTGACTTAATAATACCGATAGTCGACTGGCAAGAACATTGGGAAAACAAAATAAATCATTTGATTGTCCTTCTTCAACAACTAACTTGTTTGCATTTTAACTATATTTTTTTTTACAATTACGTCTATCACTTACAACTTCCCTACAAGAATCAAGACATCAATACTTCATCAAGGACAACAAGAAAAAGACAAATTTCTGGTGATATGTTAACCTTATTCTTTTTATATGCCTAATATGAGCGACTATCACAACTACTATACATATACATGCTTGCTGTCATTTTTGAAAATTTCACCTTCAATTTAGCTAATATCCACCAATGACTCACAGACTGTTCTAATTATTCCTAACTTATTCACATAGCTATCATAAGTATGCCATTCTCTGAGTTCTATAAATGCACACGTTAATTTCTTTACTTTCACATTCCAAGTTAAGGTGTGTGCAGTTATGGAGGGAATCGCATTTCGTCAATTTCAAAATATTTGTGTCTTTTGTGGTTCCAGTCCTAGAAAAGATGGAGAGTATGTGAAAGCTGCACAAAACCTGGGTATGGTACTGGCCAGGAGAAAAATTCATTTAGTCTATGGTGGAGGTAACCGTGGATTAATGAGGTGTGTGTCTAAAGCTATCCATGTAGGAGAATGCCAAGTTCTAGGTATTATTCCTACAGTTTTAGCTGCATCTAACATCATAGAAAAGACAATTGGGGAAGAGTTTAGGGTAACTTCCATGCATGAGCGCATGGCTAGAATGATGAGCAATGCTGATGCCTTCATTGCCTTACCAGGGAATTTTGGTACTTTAGAAGAAATTTTCCAAATAGTCTCTTGGGCACAACTAAATATGCATCACAAACCGATAGGTTTGTTAAATGTTAACCACTTCTTTGATGGTCTGTTGTCTTTCCTTGATCATGCTGTGGAACAAAGGTTCATCTCACACTCAGCACGACGAATTCTCATCTCGGCTTCAAATGCTGAGGAGTTGATTGATACTTTACAAGCATATGTTCATGTACCTGATCCAACTATGGCTCAAATAGAATGGACGATAGACAACCGCAGGAAGCGCAAATTGGATTTGGATTCTTCATCTTTAGACGTAGTAAAACGTAGCTATTATTGTACCACTTTTACTTTCTTAGAGTCTATTTGGATACCATATTTACCAACCTTACTCCCTTAGAGTTGGTAAAACTATCTTTGAATGTTGCATATGATCCTCTGAACTTTTGAAATATTCTAGTATATCATCAATAAATATAATAACAAGTTGATCTAGAGATGACCTAATTACTATTCATTAAATCTATGAATGCAGTTAGGATATTTGTCAAACTAAATAACATAACCAAGGACTCATAATGCCCATAATGAATCCTAAAAGAAAATTTTCGTACATCCTCTTCTCTTATCCTCAATCAATGTTACTCATATCTCAAATCAATTTTTTTGAAAACATTGAGCACCTTGTAATTGATCAAACAGATCATCTATACGAGGTAATTGGTATTTATTCCACACTGTCACCTTATTCAACTGTCTATCCAAGAGCACTTCACATGAATTACCCATTTTGCATACCTTAAATTTTAAATTTCCATGGGTAAACCTTTCTTTATCATAATGCTTATACATAGTATTATTGAAAACCAAACTGTCTTCGAATTCCTTATATCAACAAAATATATCATTGAAAATATACATAAGCAAATCAAACAATCAATTCAAACCTTCTTGACATCCAAACAAGTCGTTCCCTTTGTGTTCGAATAGAATTTTCTTATTTTCAACTACTTTCCCAAGAGGGTTCTCTTTATCACTTTTCGTCAAAACAAGTTCGAAAGCTGAACTAGTAGTCCACACACAAAATGTACCATTTAGGACATACGCATAGATGTTTAAATCTCACATATCTAAGGAAAAAAGTTAGAAGGAAGAAAATGATGACACCCTATAGAATTCCACAACAGCACCGTGAGTATAAATATGTCTGCAGTTACATACCCATACTCAATGTCCTACTACAGAATTCTTTGCTCTATTAGCCACAGGGAAACATAATGCTCTGATACCAACTTGTAACGCCCCCAATTTACGTTACGTAAAATAAACATTTTTTTTCACAATTAGATATTTTCCATAAAGATACATAATTCAATTCTTTGTCATTTCTCTCATGTATACATAATATACAGACCAAGTCTATAAACATCAAAGTACAGCAGAAACGAGGATCCTGCCTGTAGCATTCAAAGCACTCTAGAATACAAACACAGTATAATTCAAAGACCGTGAGTCTTGGAAGCAACGTAGACTCACCTAGAGAATATATCACCTATCTGCTGAATCAGACTCTGATATTATTATCTGAAAAATGTGGAAATATCGTGTAGTGAGTTTGACAACTCAGTGAGCAAATAATTTCTCCTATGACCTCTTAGGTCAGCATATGGATGTACGTATGTTTTAAAATATGTCACATAGAAAATACAGTTCAGAAGTACATTCATATGAAACCCGTATTTCAAATATTCTCAAATCAAAGGATATTCAGATATCCAAAACCATATGCTGCATGGTATGATTATTAAAGAAATGTTGATATGCTCAGCTGTATAAGCTATAGTAAAATATTAAGATTTGGAGATAAAATCATCACTTTTAATGCACCTGCCTCACTCGACAATCTGGTCAATGCAATGAAAATATAACTCATTTGCTATACGCATAGTGACCTTGACTCTAGTCACAATAAGTGATCAAGGAATGTGAGTACATCACCCTCCTGCCTCCTCACATTACCACTGTCACTCAGTAATCTGGTCAATGCAATGAAAATATAACTCATTTGCTATACGCATAATGACCTCGACCCTAGTCACAGTAAGTGATCAGGGAATGTGAGTACATCACCCTCCTGCCTCCTCACATTACCACTGTCACCTGGTTGGAGCGGCCCTCCCCCGGCTCACTCAGACTAATAGGCGTCCCATATTCGGTACCGTCACAAGCTATACAACCAGCCGATATTCATCAATACATATAAATACATGTAAAATTATAAAGCAACTCGCCATGAACTTTACGCTTTCCATTCAATCTCATTTATAATATGACATGCATCATTTTCAAAAGTATATAGCTTTACAAATCAATGCATCATGCACATAATATTCACTTTATCAAATAATGATAAATACATTTAGAACCACATATTCAATGAGTTCCAAAATACATTTCTAAAACCATACTCTTCTTGAACTATGTGCCAGTTCGTAAGTATAATAGATATTTTAACACATTTCAGAAACTTATAATAGTATAAATAATGTATAAACAGAAACAATAATACATTTATAATTCAAGAAGAGCATGGAGCAAGTCATAGAAAGAAGTATCTACTCACAGGGTAGGGTTCATGGTTGGACAGCCCTGAAAGTGTACTTTTTCGAAGCTGAATTTGACCAATTAGACCTTAAAAACGTGTCTGGATGGTTCAAAAACTTAGAAAATAACTTTGAGAGCTTGGTCACTATTCACCCGACAAAAAACACTATTCACCAGCCGGTAAACATTTTTTTTTAAAATTTTCTACTTCAGATCTACAGCAATTCAACAGCTGATTTGAAAAATTGATCAGTCAAAACCGTAATATTCTTCGTCCTGAATCCAATAGCACCTTCAGTTTTGAGATCGGAAGCTAATAGGCACTCCAAATTTAGAAAAAAAGTTGAAGGTTACTATTCACTCACTATTTCTTTTTCTTGATTTTTTTTCTAAAGTTTGCCGAGTCTCCCCCCTTCCCCATGTCTCTTTTTTATTTTATTTTTATAATAATAATAATAATTTAATAATTAATAATAGGATTTTCTTTTATATAAATTCATATAAATTTCGTTTTTCGTCCTAAAATCTTCTAAAAATTCTTAAAAATTCTCATTCTCATAAACCTTTAGTTGAACTCTTAAATCATATTTTTTCTTGATAAAAAACTCAATAAAATAAATCACAAAATAAATATCTTTATACATATTAAAAGAAAGAATATTTCTAAAAATACAACAAAAATTCATTAAATACCAATATAATTATTTCAAGCAAAACAATAATTATTTTAATTAAAAATAGACTTATTTTTAGTAGAATATAATCATTTTTAAACAAATAAAAATATATTTTTTATAACAAAACATTATTATTTAAAAATAAAAATTATGGGATGTTACAAATCTCCGTTACAGCTTTCACACTACTGAGAAAATTCTTATCCAAGAAAGTATCTCGAAACACATACCATGTGATTTGTCTACCTTGATGAATTAGTAGCTCCTTGACACCTTGCCACCAGTATTCTACTTTTTCCTTCAGTATATATACCGCAAAATTGACCTTCCATCCATAAGGACAATTTAAGACTCCAAAAATATTTTCTAGTTCTGTCAGCTAACTTTTAGTAACCATGGGTTCATATCCGCCCACAGAAGGAGGCCAAGTCCTCATAAAGTCTGCCCATTTATTTCCATTTCCTTAATTCCTCTAATTTCGTCCTGCCTCACCATTAGTATTATTATTATTTTAGATATGATGTAAGATTTAGTTCATGGCAGAAACCTAATCTCGAATAGCTGTGGTTAGATCTTGCAGAGTAGCCTTCATACTCTTAGCTAGATTCTTCTTTAATGATGCAATTATCTACTCTATCAATTAAAAGAAAAGAGTCACTATTGAGGTGATTTAGCTTAACAGTGAATTTAAAAGAAAATTTATAGTAGTTATAACATCACTCAAGTATGTATATAGGAAATGCTAGCAATTTCCTAATTGTAATGGCATGCTACCATACACCTCATATCCATAACTTATTCAAGATACTTTGATATCGATCTAGGCAACCATCCACCTCTATGGCCACTTAGGATCGACCTACTATGATACTAACTTTGTAAGGACCACTTTTTTTGTCTCTTAAAATTAATATGAAATGACATAATATAAAAAAAAGTATACATTACACAAAAGCAAAACATCATGTATTTCATTATCATCATTTTCAGAACTACATTAGTGAATAGTTTATATATAAGGCAACCCTAGGTACTGTATGTGATACAAAAAGACAAAGTACCAGGCTAATCCTAAAAAATAGGTCATGTCACCTAACTACATAGCTATATCATCTAAACATCAACTTCTCTCGGCATTTCACCCTTGGGGTGCAAATGGTGGATGAGGTAGTCCCAATGCTAGGATCTTGAAGATGTTCACTACTATAATGTCAGAGACTATGATGAATTGGCCTAGGTATGGAATCTCCACTAGCTGTATCTTTAATATTAGTGATAGAAATATTGCAAGCATCTTACCTATATTTATCTGAACATAACACTCAAAACAAAAATAGTGAGAACAGAAGTCCTAGTAGATTCAATATTAACATGCATATACAATAAGAAAATAATACGGGGTTATGTCTAGCTATATAAGCTATAAAAAACATTAATCTTTTGTGATAAATACATAGAATTTGTGATGTATAACTAATATATTATGCTTATATGCTTGACAATTACAATTATATTATATAGAAACATTATGCATGGTGGCTGATTATCTGTAAATCATCTTTGTTTAGCAACAGGGTTGTAAAGACCATTTTTAAAAAAAAATTAATCTTCAAGCCATTACCCTATTTTCTCACGCTTATCTTGTTTTATTCGTCAATGCATATATAGAAGTAATACATTCCATAGCAATCAAACATTTAAAGGAAACTTATTAATTCAGATTATCCATTTACATCGGTTTACAAAAATATAATACAATCACATATACTTTATTCCCTCTGCAGAGGCCTCTCCTAATATTTAGGGTGGAGGTGGAGGTACGTGTGCTCAGAATTTCTGATAAAGCTATAACCATTATTTCTCTTATTGTAGAATCATGCCTGAGTAAGGCAACTCCATTCAACTAACTGCTAAGAGCAAAGTTAGAGCATGCACTAGCATATATTTCTTTTCATCTGAACACAACATGAAATAATAGTGAGAACTAAAGTTTCCAGCAGGTTCAACAATAATCACAAACATTATTCGTAATTCAAGTCATGTTATATTCAGCTGTATAAGCTATAGAAAATCAATTAGCCATATAGAATAAATACACATATGATACATACAACATATTAAACGAACATGGAATTCATAATGTATCATCATCATCATCAATATTGAATGTACAAAGATTCATTTCTCAAGTAAAACATCACATTTTGCATCTGATACACACATATAGTGGCTGTAATGGCTGTCTAATACCTTTCTTTTTTTTTCTCTCCACTACAGAGAGATGTGAGCCATTCCCCCTTGCTATTCACTCTCCATTGTCACATGTTAGTGAGTCATTCCTCCCGCTGCTCACCCCTGAACGTGCTAGCCCCATACTCCTCGAAACTTGCCCCGTCCAAGCATGGCACACTCAAATCATAACATATTCCTGAATAGGGCGTCACATGTCTAGTACCAACACGGAAGCCATGGACTATACTCAAATTCTTTCATATGTATGGCCACATGACATATCTCATTTTCTTTTCAAATAGACAGCTAAACAGTGCCATTCTCAAAGCCATTTCACAATCATTATTAAAAATGTCATCCATCTTTGTTACTAATATCATGCATATACCAGTATAAAGAGCATACATTATTCATGCCATCGTACTCATGCAAGGAATGGTGAAGATTAATGCTGTGGAATAACGGTTGTCAGAGTATCCCCTTTCTATCTCCTTTAATTTCCTTAAATTCTAATTTAAGTTCTTACCATCATCATCGCATCATTATCTCATCATTTAACAAATGTGTATAATACATAATATATATCATGTTTGTCATTATAAGAATGGTGAAAGTTAGTATTGAATCACAAAGATTACATAGCATTCTTTTTCAATTTGGTTTCTCTAATTACCATATAGTTAATGAGGTTCATTTAGGGTATAAAATAGTTGAAAATAAGCTAAACCAGCTCCCAACATGGCTTGGCCGTGTCCTATAACATGGTCATGCTTGGAGCTGCATAGAACTCTCACCCGTGCCGAACACAACCTAGCCTAACCTAGAACACACCCATGCTTTGGGTTGTCTCATGCTTTAGGCTTCTAACTAGTTTGACCTTCTCTCACTATTCAAACCATAACTTTCTCATTTCAACTCCGATTGAGGTACTTTTAGCATTTATGAAAATATAAGACAATAATCTACAACTCTTATGTTTCCACTTTGACAAATTAGGATTAAAAATAGGTGTAAAAGGGTCTCAAAAATAGTATTGTGACTCTACGTGTTAAATCAGACCTCTCTTCGATCACTAAAGCATAACTTTTTCATATTAAATTCGATTGAAGTAATTCCAAATGGTTTAGAAAGATAAGACAGAGGGCTACAACCTTTATGTTGAACATATGTTCAAATTAATCACCAATTAGAACTCCCAAAACCATCCATTCTAAGCATCAACTTTCATCAATTCAAAGCCCAATTTCAAAACAATACATGTATTACATATGCATCCAAACCTTTTCTCCATATGGCTAATCATACATATATCTCATGTATCATCAAAGTATGCTATTTGGTTCTCCTTGTTTTAACCAACTTCTAGCTCTCTCTTTTTCACCAATTTCTGTATTTTCCATCATAAAGATTAGTTTTTAAGAAGATTAACATGAAGAAGAGAAAAGAGTAAAGGGTTAGATGCATAGAAAAATCACCTTGGACCTCTTTTCCTTACTCTCTTTTTTTCTTTCTTATCTTTTCTCCTTCTTATTCTTCTTCCCTCTTGCTTACCGTGGAACCTCCCTATCTTCCTTGCCTTGTGTCGACTTCATCAAGAAGTCAAGGGAAAATTATTAAAATAAACAAATCTTGCACAATTAAGCTTCTCTTCCCATAACTTTTGCCCTGCTTTCCCTTAAGTATTACAAGATTGCCACTCTATTAAATTGTGACTAGCTTTCTTGACTAAAGCCATGCTTAACTTGAGTGAATTTCCAAAATGAATTAATTTTCTCTTAAGATAAGCACCAAGGGAATTTTGAGTCACACTTTCCATATGTCTCTATTTCACTTCTTACTGCCTGGCTCCAGCCCTAAAAGGTGAGAAATTACCATTTTACCCTTTAGAATTTTTCTCTAAAAAAGAGAACTCTATCTTGAATCTCTTATACGTATTTATGTAAGAACCAATAAAATAATTCATTTTGACTCTTCCCAATATGTTATTTTGTGAAAATGGGAGAAAATCCTAGGGTGTTACAAGGGTAATGTGAGTCATTCTCCTATCCAATACTCATATACCATTTTCAACTAGTCAGAGTGGCCATGCTCACCCTCGGCTCACTAAAGACTAATAGGGTGTCCCATATTCGATACTATCTCAAGTCATACAACCTCGTCTGGTCACATTACTATTGTAATGGTCATCCCGCATCTTAATTCATCTTTTCATCGTATTCAACCACACTCATGATATCACATACATCATCATTCTCAATAATTAACAAATATGTATTAATATTACTAACATAATATAACAATATATGCATCGTATCTCACAAGCATAAATAACATTACACCGTGTATGCATAGAGTATTTCATCAAGTTTACTATCATCTTCATCACATAATAATGTATAATGTAACTTATGTTGAAAAATGTAAAGAATGAGTAAAATAATGTTGCTATGTAACCATTGTTAAGGTATTCTCCTTTTATTTAAGTTCCCCAATTACCATCCAATTAATAGGGTTCATTTAGGGTTGAATGTAGTTTAAAATAAGTTAAACTAGCACCTAACATGGCTTGGCCATGTCTTGGAAAACAGCCATGCTTGATGCTACACAAAACTCTTACCCTTGCAGAAATGAAACCTAAGACTAAAATGTGGATTTCCTCCCACAAAACGATCATTTAAGGTCGTGAGCTTGACTCCTTTGACATGTTTTTAGCTTGAAGGGGGCTCGAAGAGAGTTTAGATAACTCTCTTCTTGATCAGTTGTCTCGTCACATAATGCTTGAGGTGTTTCCCGTTAACCTTGAAGGATTCGATTATCTTACTCCATATTTCTATTGCTTGATAAAGGAATATTTATCTCACTTGGAATAGGCTTGACCAATGAAAGCGAACTTTTTCAAGGAAGAGTTTTAGTCTTAAATTGAATAGTATGACCCAATCTCCTAGTTGGAACTCATGCCTCAAGATGTGCTTGTTATGCCATTTCTTTGTTCTTTCCTTATACAATTTAATGCTATCATATGCATCAAGTCTTAACTCATCTAATTCATTCAACTATAAGCATCTCTTTTCACTAGCAGCTTTCAAATCGAAGTTGATAATCTTGATGGCCCAATATGCTTTATGTTCTAGCTTCATTGGCAAGTGACAAGGCTTTCCATACACTAACTAAAATGGTGTGTTGCCTATAGGAGTTTTATAGGCAGTGTAATAAGCTCAAAGTGCATAATCAAACTTGAGAGACCAATCTTTCCTTGCTTTTGACACTATTTTCTCCAAAATAATTTTGATCTTATTTTGAAATCTAAACTTACCCACTTGTTTGAGGATGGTATGCTAGAGCCATTTTATGAGTGACCTTATATTTCTTTATAAGATTTTAAAATTGTTGCTCTATGAAGTGGAAATTGCCATCACTTACCACAGCTCTAGACACTTCAAACTGTGAGAAAATTACCTTCTTGAACAGCTTAGTTACCACCCTAACATCATTGGTGGGAGATGCTACTACTTCCATTTACTTAGACATGTAATCCACAACGAGCAAGATATATTTGTTACCACATGACTAAGGAAAAGGGCTTATGAAGTCTATTCCCCAAACATCAAATACCTTAACTTCAATTATGTTATTCAACTATATTTCATTTCTCCTTGATATGTTCCCAATTCTTTGGCATTTGTCACATGCTTTAACATAATTGAAAACATCCTTGAAGAGATTATGACAATAAAACCTAGCTTGAAACATTTTGGATATGGTTTTGGATGCGTTTCTATGGCCTTCTTAGTGTGAATTATGGCAGTAGGTGACAATGCTTGGGACTTCTTCTTTTAGACTATATCTTCTGAGAATACCATCTACACACCATTTAAACATGAATGGTTTATCCCAATAAAGAAACCTGATATCTGAAAAGAACTTATTACTCTAATGATAGTTTAGCCCATGAGATATTATGCCATATGCGAGATAGTTCATAAGATTAGTATACTAAAGGGCTTCATCACTAGATACATCAAACAAATGGTTATTGGGGAAGGAGTCATCACTGGGCAGCTCATTCTTCATACCCTCAGTGGTTTCTTGCCTCAATCTAGAGAGGTGGTTGGCTACTATATTCTCAATCCCCTTCTTATCTTTGATTTTAAGGTTAAATTCTTGTAAGAGGAGGACTCATCTGATTAATCTCGGCTTGGCATCTATCTTACTCAACAAGTATTTGATAGTCGCATGATCAGTATAGACCACAATTGTGGATCCCAGCAAGTATTGACAAAATTTCTCGATAGTAAACACTATAATTATCAAGAGTCTTTCTTGCATAGTAAATGATGTATGGATTTTTATCTTTCATTTGCCTAAATATCACTTCCATGACATAGTCACTAGCATCGCATATTATTTTGAAGGGAAGGTTATAATCTAGAGTATAGATAATGGATGCGGAGATTAAGGCTTATTTTAACCTATGAGAAACATAAAGGTAATTAGCATCAAACATAAAATCAGTATCTTTAGAAAGTAAATAAGTTAAGGGTTTAGAAATTTTGAAAAAATCTTTGATGAATCTTCTATAGAAGCCTGCATAATTGTGAAAACTTTTCACTTCCTTAACATTAAATGGTGGGGGCATAGTCTAAATCACTTCGATCTTTGCTTTTTCAACCTCGATCCCCCTCTTAGAAGTAACATCCCTAATTTGGTTTACATCCCTAATTTCATTTCTTTTATTAATAAAGGTACATAAATATTTGTATGCATAGAAAATGTTTCTAACATTAAGGGAATAGGTAAAGAAAGAAAAATTAAATAGGAAAAATTAGAAATAACATCCTAAAGAGAGGCAAAATTCTTGGGTAATTTTTGGAAGCAAGTAAATGTCTTAAAATTTCAAGAAGATTAGGGTAATTTTTCCTAGTTCAAGAATTAGAGTTAGAGTTACTAAGTTTAACATCTCCACCTATACATTGGACCTTCACCTATGAACACTTCATATAGAATTTTTTCACTTCACATGAGTTTCTATCAAACCAATTGGATAGCCCAAGCAAGAGATATTGTAACATTTTGTAATTTTTATTTTTGAATAATAATGTTTTGCTATAAAAAAATATATTTTTATTTATTTAAAAATGATTATGTTTTACTAAAAGCAAGTATACTTTTAATTAAAGTAATTATTATTTTGCTTAAAATAATTATATTGGCCTTTAATAAAATTTTGTTTTATTTTTAGAAATATTCTTTCTTTTATTATACAGAAAGATATTTATTTTGTGCTTTTTTTATTAAGATTTTTATCAAGAAAAGTCATGATTTAAGAGTTCAACTAAAATTTTGCAAGAATATAATTTTTTGGAAATTTTTGAGATGTTTTAGGATGAAAAACAATATTTATATGAATATATATATAATAAAATAAAAATTAAATTAAATATTTAATTATTAAATAATAATTAAATGAAAAGAAAAGAGGAAAGGGGGGAGACGAACGGAGATGCTTCTGCAAAACTTAATGAATAGTTTGAAATAGTGTGAATAGTACCTTTATATTTTTTCTTTAGATTTGGAGTGTCTATAGGTCTCTGATCTCGAAACTAAGGGTACCATTTGATTTAGGACGGAGAGTACTACGATTTTTGACTGAACAATTTTTTAAATCAATCGCAGAATCGTCGTATATCGGAAGTAGAAAATTGCAAAAAAATGTAAACTCTGAAACTGTTACTTAGAGACCTCAAATTGAAAATCTAACACCGTAGATAAATTCAAGAGCTAGATAAATCTTAGGATATGAAAAATTTAAACTATTTGACAACGTTTTGTTCTTGGTGAATAATATTTTTTGGCGATGAATAGTATAACATCTCGTAATTTTTATTTTTAAACAATAATTTTTTTCTATAAACTAATATATTTTTATTTGTTTAAAAATGATTATGTTATGCTAAAAGTAAGTATACTTTTAATTAAAGTAATTATTGTTTTGCTTAAAATAATTATATTGGCCTTTAATAAATTTTTGTTGTATTTTTAGAAATATTCTTTCTTTATTATGTATAAAGATATTTATTTTGTGATTTGTTTTATTAAGATTTTTATCAAGAAAAATCATGATTTAAGAGTTTAACTAAAAGTTTATGAGAATGTAAAGTTTTAGAAAATTTTGAGATGTTTTAGGATGAAAAATAGTATTTATATGAATATATATAAAATAAAATTCCATTATTTAATTATTAAATAATAATAATAACAATAATAATTATAAAGAATAAAGAAAAGGGGGAGGGGGATACCGAAACCGAAACTTAAAATGCAGAGTAAGAGAATGAATAGTGAAATAGTGTGAATAGTATCTCTATATTTTCTCTCTAGATCTAGGGTGGCTATTGGCTTCTCATCTCAAAACTAAGGGTACCATTGGATTCAGGATGGAGAATATTTTGATTTTAACCAAATAATTTCTCAAATCAGTCGTAAAATCGTCGTAGATTAGAAGTAGAAAATCTCAGAAAAAGGTAAACTCTGAAACTCTTATTTAAAGACCTCAAATTAGAACTCTGACACCGTAGATGGATTTAGGAGCTAGATAAACCTTAGGATATGAAATTTTTTAACTATCTGACAACTTTTTGTTCTTGGCGAATAGAATTTTCCGGCGATAAATAGTATTTTTCGATTTGAATAGTGCTTTCTGGCCATGAATAGTGACTAAGTTTCCGAAGTCATTTCTTTTATTTTTGGACCCTTCGAACACGATTTTTAAGTCTGTTTAGTCAAATGTGGATTGGAAAAGTGTATTTTGGAGCTGTCCAATCTGAAGCCCTTACCTTGTGAGTAAATGATTCTTTATATGACTTACCCTATACTCTTCTTGATCTTTAAGTATGTATTTGATTATGTTTATGAGATATTTACACTTTTAAATATTTCTGAAATGCATTAAAATTATCTGAATTGCTTACAATTTGGAATATAGTTTGAGAATAATATAGTTTTGAAAATAGATTTTTGAATTAGATTTCACATGTATTTCTCATTAAATGATAAGGTAAATACTTATGCACGTGGCATTGATTTGTAAAACTATAAAGTTACTGATTATGATTGAATGGTAAGCGTAAAACTCATGACGAGTTACTTGACAATTTTTCATTGCATTGATGAATATGCATTTATATATATATATATATATATATATATATATATATATATATATATATATTTATATGTATGGATGAATATCGACAAGTTGTATGGCTTGTAACGATACCAAATAGAGGACACCCTATTAGCCAGAGTGAGCTGAGGGAGGGCCGCTCCAACTAGGTGATAGTGGTAATGTGAGAAGACAAATGGGTGATGGACTCACATTCGCTGATCACTATTATGACTGTAGTCGATTGGTCACTATGCGTATAGCAAATGAGTATGTGGGTTGACCAGATCGCCAAATAAGGCAGGTCATTTTAAAAGTTTATAACTTTATCTCAAAAGTTTATTATTTTACTATAGTTTATACAACTGAGCATAATAACATTTTTTTAATGATCATACCGTACTGGATATGGTTTGAATATCTGAATATCCTTTTATTTGAAAATATTTGAAATACGGTCCCATATGGATGTACTTCTGAACTATATTTTCTAAGTGTCAAATTTTAAAACATGAGTACATCCATATGCTGACCTAAGAGGTCATATGAGGTATTATCTGCTCACTAAGTTGTCAAACTCACTACACGATATTTTCACATTTTTCTTATAAGAATACCGAGTCTTATTCTGTAGATAGGTGGTCAGTTGGGTGGCATATTCTCTGGGTGAGTTTATGTTGTTTTCAAGGCTCACAATTTTGAATTATACTGTGTTTGTATTCTAGAGTCTGCTCTAAATGCTACAAGAAAGATCACTGCTTCTGTTATTACTTTGACATTTACAACTTAGTCTGTATAATGTATATACACAAGAGAACCTATATGTATCTATTTATATGACGAAGAATAGTGTTATGCATGTTATGAAAAATATCTGATTACGGAAAATAAAAAAAAAATTTGTTTCACCTGCTCATAAATTGGGGACGTTACAAGTTGGTATCAGAGTATTAGGTTTCCTTATGGATATTGGAGCAAAGAATTGTTTAGTAGGACCTTTAGTATGGATATGAGCCGGACATATTTATACTTTAGGTGTTGCTAAAGGATTTTATAGGATTTCAATTTTCTTTCTATTTCAAGTTATTAAATTTCCTAGTATAAAGTTGATTGAGTACTGTGACATCTTAAGAAGTATCTATGGGTCAATTTCTGCCTAAAAGTGAAAGGGATAGATGTCCCAGAAAATTTAAAGAATTGAGACAAATGTCAAATATGATCATTTCTAAATATAATATCTATTTTATCTGAATGTCTAGATATGGTAGACTTTGATGTGATATTAGAAATGGATTGGTTGGCAATATGTCAGACCATTTTAGAATGTCATCCGAAGATGATTAAATTCAATATTCTTGGAGAATCTTCTTTCTTGATACAAGGATATTGTAGTGAGGTACCCAAAAATCTCATTTCTGTTTTAGTAGCCTATAAGTTATTACAAAAAGGTGCCAAGGATATTTGATAGTGGTGGGAGATGTTGATATGAAATATACCAGTGTAAATCAAGCTCCAGTGGTTAGAGAATTTTCTGATGCAATTATTGAGGAATTGTCAAGATTACCTCGAAACATAAAATATAATTTGGTATTGATTTATTTCCTGAAACCCAAATAATGTCTATACCCCTATATAAAATGGTAACGACTGAACTCAAGAAATTGAAGAATTAGTTGTAAGACTTGTTGAACAAGAGATTTATATACCCTAGTCCCATTCTTGGAAAGTTCCAATACTATTTGTGAAAAACAAAAGATGGATCGTTGCGATTGTGCATAGATTATAGACAGTTGAATAAGGTGATAATGTAAAATAAATACTCATGACCTCATATAGATGATCTATTTGACCAGTTACAATATGCTCAATATTTTTTTCAAAAATTTATTTAAGATATGAGTATCATTATTTGAGGATAAGGGAAAAGGATATTCAAAAAATTTCTTTTAGCACTCATTATGGTCATTATGAGTTCTTGGTGATGTCATTTAGTTTGACAAATGCCTTAGCTGCATTCATAGATTTAATGAATAGAGTATTTAAAATATTCCTGAATAAATTTATTATTATTTTTATTAATGAAATACTAATATGTTTCGAGAGTACAGAGGATCATAAGTAACATTTAAAGATAGTTTTACCAACTCTAAGGGAGTATGGTTGGTAAAAATGGTATCCAAGTATATCCTAAGAAAGTAAAAGTGGTACATCAATGGCTACGTTTTACTACATTTAAAGATGAAGATCTAAATCCAATTTGCATTTTCTGCGGTTGTCTGTTATCCATTCTATTTGAGTTGTAATTGGATCAGGTACATGAACATATGCTTGTAAAGCATCAATCAACTCCTCAGCATTTGAAGCTGAGATAAGAATTCGTCGTGCTGAGTGTGAAATGAATCTTTGTTCCACAGCTTGATTTATAAAAGATAACAGACTATCAAAGAAGTGATTAACATTTAACAAACCTATCGGTTTGTGATGCATATTCAGTTGTACCCAAGAGACTACTTGGAAAATCTCTTCTAAAGTACCAAAATCACTTGGTAAGGCAATAAAGGCATCAACATTGCTTATCATTCTAGCCATGTGCTCATACATGGAAGCTACCCTAAATTCTCCCCCCATTGTCTTTCCTACAATGTTGGATGCAGCTAGAGCTGTAGGAATAATACCTAGAACTTGACATCCTCCTACATGTGCAGCTATAGACACACACCTCATTAACCCACGGTTACCTCCACCATACACTAAATGAATTTTTCTTCTAGCCAGCACCATACCTAAGTTTTGTGCAGCTTTCACATACTCTCCATCTTTTCTAGGACTGAAACCACAAAAGACACAAATATTTCGAAACTGAAAGAATGTGGTTCCCTCCATAGCTGCACACACCCTAACTTTGAGTATGAAGGTAAAGATACTAACGTGAGCATTTATAAAACTCAGAGAAGGACATACTTACAATAGCTATGCGAATAGGCCGAACATAATTAGAATAACTATGTGAGTGATTGATGGATATCAGCTAAATTGAAAGTGATTTTAAAAAATGACGGCAAGCATGTATATGTATAGTAGTTATGATAGTCGCTCATATTAGGCATATAAAGAGAATAAGGTTAAGATATCACCAGAAATTTATCTTTTCCTTATTGTCCTTGATGAAGCATTGATGTCTTGATTCTTGTAGGGAAGTTGTAGGTGATAGGCGTAATTCAAAACAAAAGTGAAAATGCAAACAAGTTAGTTGTTAAAGAGGGACAATCAAATGATTTATTTTGTTTTTCCAATGTTTTAGCCTGTCTACTATCGGTATTATTAAGTCGACTAACTATTTTGAGAAATTTTAATTTGAACTGGTTATTTTACAGTTGATTGATTACATCTATTTTGAAGCAATCAACAGCATCCTACCAGTTAACTACGTATTCTTTGATTTTTATAGACTTTTATAAGCAATCAACATCTGTTTCTTTTTCACCGAATATCAACAATTTTAAAGTAGATTTTGGCATATATATTCAAAATTTGCGGCCACTGATTTTTGTCGAAATAATAGCTAGATTTTGTTTACATATTTTCAAGAATTATGGCCACCGATATTAATTTTCTTTCAATACTTTGTTTAAATTTGACTTTCTATTTTGGCACTATTTTCTATTATTCTTTTTGTCTGTTCTACTGCATTCTCCTTTATTAATGTTTCGCATTAAATGCAAAGTTTTTTTCTCTCATTACAAGAAAAATTAATTTATTTTCTTTAAAACTCAATTATTATGGTGTCCAAGTTGTTAGTAGGTTAAAGTAATAAAAAGTTTAAAAAAAATGGACGGATGATGGCCTTATGGTGTTTTGACGAATGTAATCAAGAGAATTAGTGGTGTTGAAGTTTTAAGGAATAAAATATGGGAAATAGGATTTAAATTAATCTTTGAACTCTTAATTTAGAAATATGGAGAATACTATGAGAATCATATTCCAAAATAATGTAAGTGATTAAGATATTTGTGTTAAAGGTTTATATTATGCTAAATTGAGTCTAGTATCTAGGATGTGAATTATGTTAAAATTGAGAATTTATGTATGAGTAATTGTTGAAAAAAATCTTCTTGAAATGATTGGGTGAATTAAACGGGATTGATATAAGTTAGAATGAAGTACTTTTAGATATGATAGAAGAAAAGTTTGATATTTTTGATAATGAATTTATTAGTATTAATAAGAAGGTATAGAGTTACTATGATGAGGTAAGTTGGAATTGTTAGACATGTGCAAATGGTACATAAACGTTAAAAAGGATTGATGGATTTATTGGTATGTATGTTTAATATATTGATTAATGGATTTTAGGATAAAATATATGACAGATTTAGATGATAATATTCATGGGATGATGTTGACATGTGAGAATCAAAGATGACTTGATAGAAGTTTGGAATAAGAAAATATAGTTACCCAATATGGATGTGAATATGATCTTTTATGTGTGCATTTCCCAATATCGACCTATAGATATATGTACGCGAGCTTGAGGATATAAAGGAATGAGATACACAATAGTTTAAGAGTTCCTTAAATGTATATATATAATCTGTTGAGTATTTTGCATAAAGTGGAATTGATTAGAAAATAAATACAAGCAACTCAATACTGGTCAAAAGTCTATAAGGACCATGAATGTTAAGCACTAGAAATTATCAGTTAGTGACCACATATTCTTGAATGACTCACCAATGAAAGAGGTAATGAGGTTTGGAAAGAAGGAAAAAGTTAAGCTCCAATATATAAACTCTTTTGAAAACTTGAACAAAGTAGGCATAGTAATACATTTCCTAGCCTTGTCATCAGGATTGAATAATGTGGATACATACTTTCTTGCATCAATGCTAAGGAAGTACTTATTAGATTCTTCTTATGTTACCTAATTTTAAGAAATTCAATTGGACAAAAATTTGGCTTAACTATGGGTACAATCGATGTTTATTGTTGATTGACAATTGAAGAACTTATGGATGAAAGAAATCCCTATGGTTAAGTTATATGGAAAAATCACTCAAGTGAAGAGACATATTAAAAAGTAAAGATAATATACAGAGAAGATATCCCCGATTATTTGAGTAATAAGGTTGCTAACTCCGAATTATATCTTGATTTCATTCTTTACATGTGGTGGGATGAGCTAAAATTCAAGGATCGAAATTTCTTAAGGGAGGAAGAATATAATATTCCTTAATTTTTATTTTTAAATAATAATATTTTTTTATAAACAAATATATTTTTATTTGTTTAAAAATGATTATGTTCTGGTAAAAGAAAGTATACTTTTAATTAAAGTAATTATTGTTTTGCTTAAAATAATTATATTGGATTTTAATAAATTTTTGTTGTATTTTTAGAAATATTCTTTCTTTTATTATGTATAAAGATATTTATTTTGTGATTTGTTTTATTAAGATTTTTATTAAGAAAAATCATGATTTAAGAGTTTAACTAAAGTTTTATGAGAATGTAAATTTTTAAAAAAATTTGGAATATTTTAGGATGAAAAACGGTATTTATATGAATATTTAAAAAATAAAATTCTATTATTTAATTATTAAAGAATAAAGAAAAGGGGGAAGGGGAGACAAAAACCGAAACGTGAAATGCAAAGGAAGAGAATGAATAGTAAAATAGTGTGGACAGTATCTCTATATTTTCTTTCTAGATCTAGAGTGCCTATTGGCTTTTGATCTAAAAAATAAGGGTACCATTGGATTCAGGATAGAGAATACTATGATTTTGACCGAACAATTTCTCAAATCAGCCGTAGAATCGCCGGAAATTGAAAGTAGAAAATCTCAGAAAAAGGTAAACTCTGAAACTCTTATTTAGAGACCTCAAATTGAAACTCTGACACCGTAGATGGATTCAGGAGTTAGATAAATCTTAGGATATGAAATTTTTTAGCTATCTGACAACTTTTTGTTCTTGGTGAATAGAATTTTCCGACGATGAATAGTGTTTTCCGGTGGTGAATAATGCTTTCTGACCATGAATAGTGACCAAGTTTCCGGAGTCATTTCCTTAATTTTTGGACCCTTCGGACACGTTTTTGAAGTCTGTTTAGTCAAATGTGGATTAGAAAAGTGCATTTTGGGGCTATCCAATCTGGAGTCCTTACCTTGTGAATAAATTATTCTTTATATGACTTACCCTATACTCTTCTTGATCTTTAAGCATGTATTCGATTATGTTTAGGAGATATTTACTCTTTTAAATATTTCTGAAATGCATTAAAATTATCTGAAAATCTTACAATTTGGAATATAGTTCGAGAATAGTATAGTTTTGAAAATAAATTTTTGAACTCATAGTATATTTGATTTCACATGTATTTCTCATTAAATGTTAAAGTAAATATTTATGCACGTGGCATTGATTTGTAAAACTATAAAGTTACTGATTATGATTGAATGGCAAGCGTAAAGCTCATGGCGAGTTGCTTGATAATTTTTCATTGCATTGATGAATATGCATTTATATATATGTATTTATATGTATGAATGAATATCGATGGGTTGTATGGCTTGTGACGGTATCAAATAGGGAACGCCCTATTAGCCCGAGTGAGCTGAGGGAGGGCAGCTCCAATTGAGTGACAGTGGTAATGTGAAGAGGCAGATGGGTGATGGACTCACATTCCCTGATCACTATCGTGACTATAGTCGATCGGTCACTATGCGTATAGCAAATAAGTATGTAGGTTGATCAGATCACCGAATGAGGCATATCATTTAAAAGTTTATAACTTTATCTCAAAAGTTTATTATTTTACTATAGTTTATACAGCTGAGCATAACAACATTTGTTTAATGATCATATTGTGCTGAATATGGTTTTGATATTTGAATATCATTTTATTTGAGAATATTTGAAATACGGATCTCATATGGATGTACTTCTAAACTGTATTTTCTAAGTGATAAATTTTAAAACGTGAGTACATTCATATGCTGACCTAAGAGGTAATAGGAGGTATCATCTGCTCACTAAGTTGTCAAACTCACTACACGATATTTTTACATTTTTCATATAAGAATATAGAGTCTAATTCTGCAGATAGGTGATCAGTTAGGTAGCATATTCTCTGGGTGAGTCTACGTTGTTTTCAAGGCTCACAGTTTTGAATTATAATGTGTTTGTATTCTAGAGTGTGCTTTGAATGTTACAAGCAGGATCCTTACTTTTGTTGTTACTTTGACATTTATAACTTGGTCTGTATAATGTATATACACGAGAAAACCTATATGTATCTATTTCTATGACAAAGAATAGTGTTATGTTTGTTATGAAAAATATTTGATTGCGAAAAATAAAAAAAATGTTTGTTTCACCTGCTCATAAATTGGAGGCGTTACAAATAGTATTTTTCGGTAGTGAATAGTATTTTCCAGCTGCGAATATTGACCAAGTTCCCAGAGTCATTTTCTTTATTTTTGGACTCTCTGGACATGTTTTTGAAGTCTGTTTAGTCAAATGTGGATTGAAAAATTGCATTTTGGGGTTGTCCAATTTAGAGCCCTTACCTTGTGAGTAGATGATTCTTCTTATGACTTGTCCTATACTTTTCTCGATCTTTAAGAATGTATTTGATTATGATTATGAGATATTTACACTTTTATATATTTTTGAAATGCATTAAAATTATCTGAATTGCTTACAATTTGGAATATAGTTCAAGAAGAGTATAGTTTTGAAAATGAATTTCTGAACTCATGGTGTATCTGGTTTCACATGTATTTCTCATTAAATGATAAAGTGAATATTTATGCATCTGGCATTATTTATAAAGTTATATGATTGCCTCAAGAAAGGGCATGTACATGTGATAAACCCTAAGTGGAGAATTTATGACAGATGAATCTGTATTGAGACTAAAAGTTTGTATTATATTGGGAAGTTTATACTAGATTATATGGCATATGTGCATATGATATTCTCTATGAAGGAATCCTATTGGAAACACTGTCTACTAATAGCAGGTGATGTTAGTCGTGATGCACCTTGATAACCCAACTAGCAGGGGGTGGTGCTAACCTTGTGTGTCGGCCAACACACGGGATATAACATGTGAAAGAAAGTGGGATGCCTCCAATATGGGCGAGATGGCAACTATATGAGATGTGATTTTCTTTTCCTTGCTGTGTGCTTGGAAAATACTCATATTAGAGTCCCTTCGTGTGTCCTCTTGAATGGTGGTAGGGCAAACCTCAGTGGGATGCTGAGTTTAGGTAAATTCTATACCAATAAATTATGGAAGGGCTTGAACTCTGATATGGTAGTTCTGGTATGGGATCCTCCTAATGTTTTCATGTGAAAGGTTTTGATGCATTAAAATATTTGAATAATGATCATACCGTATTGTATATGATTTTGAATATCTGAATATGATATGAACTGAGAATATTTGAAATGCAGATCCCATATGAATGTACTTCTAAACTGTATTTTCTGTGATAAATTTTAAAATATGAGTACATCCATATGTTAACCTAAGAGCTTATAAGAGGTATTATCTGTTCATTGAGTTGTCAAACTCACTACACGATGTTTATATGTTTTTCAGATAAGGATATAGAGTTTGGTCATTCCTCTTTAGATAGTTGACCAGCTAGACAACATAATCTCTGGGTGAGCATACTTTATTTCCATGGCCTATAGATTTTGATTTATATTGTACTTGTACTTTAGAGTATGCTCTGAAACGCTACAGGCAAGATCCCTGCTTTTGTTGTGACTCTGATGTTTATGGACTTTGTCTGTATATGGTATATGTATGGAAAAACCTATATGTATTCGTTTCCATGATAAATGATTAGAATATTTATGTTTATGGAAAATATATATTCATGGTATACGTGTTTCACGTACCTTAAAATTAAGGGCATGACATATATAATATAGACTTGGATTAGGATATAGAAGTTGGACCAATAGCCCAAAAATCATGAAAATATGACCAAGCCCTCCATGAGAGGCAGAATTTCAGCAAAAGCAAAGAAAATGGGCAAGAATGAGCTCAAATACAAGAATGAAAAATCAGAACCATGTGAGGAAATAATAGTGTAATAATAATCAAGATTAGGTCACATGATATTAGGAGAAAATATCTATATCCTACACTCATAATTTCAGTAAGTGGGGTAATAATACATGGAATTAGGACAAAACATCTATATCCTACACTCATAATTTCAGCAAGTGGTGTAATAATACATGGAATTAGGACAAAACATCTATATCTTACACTAATAATTTTAACCAAGCAAGAGAGACTCAAGGGGTAGAAATTTGCCACTTAGAAAGGCAAACCTATCATACTTGAGTGAGACAAAAGAAAAAGAAAAAGAATCCCTAAATCAAAGGGACCTTGTTCCTTATCTTAAAAACATTTTCTCATAATTTTTATATAAAAATCTCCTTTTGCTATGCATATTTTGACTAAGGGAGAGGAAGATAAGAACATGAGTTGTCTTTCCTCCAAAAATCAACCAAGTGCATCCTAACTGTGATAAGGTAGACCTATGATTATGAAAGGTGAACCACTTGATAGTTTATTTAAGCAAAAACCACCCTTATAACATCATAATTTCGTCCAAGTGAGGGAGAGGAAAAATATAAGCAAGGTAGAGTGAGGAAAGGAGAGAAAGAGAGAAGAAGAGAGGAAGGAAGAAAAAGAAGGAGAAGTCTAGAATAGTAGTACTCAAGGTAAGTTAGCTTAATCTCCACTTGAATTCATATTTTCTCTTCATCCTTAGGGTTCAAAACTCACCCTCCCTCTCTTATTCAAGCTGCTGGAAAAGCTAAGGGAAGGGAGGAATCTTTCCATTTCCTTCAAGAGAAAATAAGAAAAAGAATTCACTAAGTGAGTTAGGGAGATCCCTAGGTAGGTTTAACAATATCTCTTTTTGAAGAAAAGTTTTAAAATTTATAACATTTATATGGGATTTTGATCAAATAACTTTGATGAAATTTAAAATATTTACTACTTTGATGATTGGCCATGAATGTTGCTGTATCATGTTACATGTTGATCTTACATGTGATGTATGTTTGAATATTTAGCTTGGTATGGAAGGTTCTGCATAGGTATGGCTATGGGTGGCAAAATTTTAGAGTATTGTGTTGTTGTTATATATATTTAAATGTGGTGAAAATTTGATGGGATATGGTTAGATTGATAAAATAAATATTGCCTTAAACACCTAGAAGAAGACCATGATAAATTTCTGTTGAGAAACACCCTTAGTAATGCATGATTCGGTTATGTTTTTCTTTTGAAGTGGATGATGGAATATGTTAAATTAAGTAAGAAATATAATTAAATTTTGATATGAGTAATTCTATGTTTAGGTGAAAATTTGGAAGAAAAATGGAAGAGGACTTAATAAAAGGATGAACTAGAATTTTAGGAAAGGCTAGACTAAGAAACCTGGATTTCCCAGTAACTAGGGAAGCTTCTGTCTTTCAAATTCTGGGAAGAATTGGTTAGAAATTAAAAGAAATTGTTAACATAAAAAAATGTAGATATATTTCTCACAGATTTGTAGCCATTGGAATAATTTATTTGGAATCCAGATGAGGGAGATATTGTCTGATTAGTAAGCAGTGGTCAGAAACTAGTTAACCAGGGAAGAATCTATTAGGTAAGCTTTTGTGTTTGAATTTTTAGGAAAAATCTATAAGGAATTAAAGGAAATTTTTAATATAATAAATATAGATATATTTCTCACGGATGATTAATCACTGGAATCACTCAATTTGGAGTCCATAAGAGAGAGAGAGAGAGATTGGTAAGTAGAGGTCAGAATCTACCCAAGAAGAAATAATATTGAATTTAAGGGAGTAATAACATCAAGATTCTTTATGATTTCACTAAAATGTTCAACATAATAGTTTTAAAGGATTTTTGTAGCTTTAAATTAACACTAAGATCACCTCAATTAGAGTTAAAATGAGAGATTTATGCTCTGATTTATGAGAAAAGTTCACAGAACACGGCCAGGCCGTGTTTTGGGTTGCTTCAGCACTGGTAAGCCGTGTTCAGAGCTATTTTTGAATATGTTTGAAGTATTTTTCAAGCATGACCTTGTCTGGAACATGGCCAGGTCGTGTTGAGAGATGGTAAAGCTTATTTTCGATATTTTTCTACCTTAAATGAATCTCATTAACTTTAGGGTAATAATAGAAACTAAATTGGAAAAGAATGCCCTATAAAATTTGTAAGAACATGTGTTGAAAATGATATAAGTAGGAAGAAAGTGACTAAAGGCCAAACATAAAGAAAATGAAAAGATGGAAATAATATTTAAGAAAGAAGAAGAATCTTATAAATGAAAATAATGAATGCCTAGTGTATGCCCTAACCATTGCCATTGCATAAACGTCCTATCATCTTAAGTATGTAATTTTGACATGAAAATATTTTGTAAAGTGAAATTCGAAAACGATTATGATCATGGCATGATTGCATTCTACCATTGATTTTTGGTAATGATTATGCTTTGATGATAAATTATGGCATGTGAGTATAATAAACATACTTGTTATTGAAATCATATTTTTGGCTATTAATGTGAAAAGAAAAGAAAAGAAATGAGACGAGCACGGTCACATGGTGGTCTATGTAGTGCACCATTAGGGGACGCCCTACTCACGACTGTAATTATGATAATGAGAAAAGAAATAGAAAGTGTGTCATATCGAAGGGAGCAAGAAAAGCTCGTACTAGAGAGTAGAAAGTACTCACCCAGACCGAGGTAGCTTGATATGAAAATAAGTTAATAACCATCATATGATATTCTAAAAATAGTTATTCATGACATACATGTCATTATTGTACAATTTTTATATGCATAGATAAAGTGTATTCATGTGACCTAAGACATTTACTGTAGTTTATACAGATGAATATGACATGATGAGCTATATATTGATAATAATATTGATTTATTGTTGAACTTACTGGAATTTAATTCTCACTATATTTTCATATCATATTCAGAAGAATAAATATGTAGATTTTCTCTATGGCTCTGATTTTTAGTGCACGTTGGATTGAGTTACTCTATTTTGGGCAGATCCCAGTAATAAATAAGGTGTTGTGGTCGAGTTGGCTAAGATCCTAGAGAAGGTGCAAACACCCGCACCCATTCCTGGAACTGATCAATATGGATGAATAAGTTGTAGACATATGTGTGTTTGACTTATGTATAGACGTTTTAAATTAAGGATGTGTATGTGAACTCAGTATTGTATCAAAATTAATGGTAGACTTTAAACCTTAATTACGCTTAGTCAAAGTAAATGAATGTTATTATGAGTTAAATAGTTAGAAGTAAAGAGGTAATGACTTCATGGGACTTTATAAATATAAAAAAATGGAGTTATTACATTAGACACCAAGTGCCTGAGCACTATACCTTCTCTCACCATAAAATGACATTTTTTCCAGTTTAGTACTAAGTTGACTTATTCGCATCTCTGTAGTACTTGTGTCTGATTACTCAAGTCATGGTCAAAAAAAGTACCATAGATAGAGAAGTCATCCATGAATACTTCTATTATATGTTCAATAAAATATGAAAAAAATGGCCATCATGCAGCTTTGGAAAGTGGTTAAAGCGCTGCATAGTCTGAATGGAATTCTTCAATAGGCAAAGGTGCCATAAGGACATGTGAACGTTGTCTTTTTCTGGTTGTTTAGGTGGATTGGTATTTGAAAGAATCTTGAATATATATCCAAATAACAAAAATATGAATATTTTTTTGGCGTTTCTAATAATTGATCAATGAATGGCAATGGAAAATTGTCTTTAAGAGTGGCCTTGTTTAGTTTTCTATAATCTATACACATCTTCAAGCTCGTGACAACTCTAGTAGGGATCAGTTCATCGTTATTGTTCTTAACAAAGGTCATCCTCCTTTGTTAGGGACTACTTGGACAAGGCTCACCTACTCACTATTGGAGATAGGATAGATGATGCCAGAGTCCAATAGTTTAAGCATATATTTTTTTACTACTTCTTTCATATTTGGGTTCAACCTTCTTTGGTGCTCTTATTAACCAAAATATAATACATACACACATAAGGACTAATCTCTTTAATATCCTCAATACTGCACCCAATTACCTTCTTATATTTTCTAAGAACCTCAAGCAGCTTACAAATCTCATCAGCACTCAGTTCAGCATTCACAATCATAAGGTATGTAGGGTCAGAGTCGAGAAATTCATACCTCAGATTGGAAGGAAGTGGTTTAAGTTCTACCTTTGGAGTTTTAACTTTCTTTACAACTGCTTATTTTTTTGTTGAGATCCACTTCAAGTTTTGGTTGAGATCAACCTTCTTTGATGCTCTCGTTAAGCAAAATATAATGCATACACACATATGGACTGATCTCTTTAATATCCTTAATATTGTACCCAATTACCTTCTTATATTTTCTAAGAACCTCAACAGCTTACAAGTCTCATCAACACTCAATTCAGCATTCCCAATCATAAGGTATGTAGAGTCAGAGTCGAGAAATTCATACCTTAGATTGGAAGGAAGTGGTTTAAATTCTACTTTTGGAGAGTTTTAACTTTCTTCACAACTGCTTATTTTTAGTTGAGATTCACTTTAAGTTTTTCTATCTTTGCCTTTGAAGGGAAAATGGGGCTCTCATCAAGTATCTTTACATATGCAGCAGTTTCAACATGTTCATCACATAGAGAAGAACTCTCCATAAGGCATAGTTCAAGTAGGTTACTAGAATGAAGGCTCACTATATCATTAGTCATATTTTATTTAGCTAAGTTGATCATACAACAAGATTCATCTGGAGATGGAAATTTCATTGTAGTTGCTAAGTTAAACTCAATTTTCTCTTCCCCTACATTCAAGGAAAGAATTTTGTCCTTTACATTAATTATAGCATTGGTTGTAGCTAGAAAAGACCTTCCAAGAATAAAGAGAATTTGATTATCTTCCTTTATCTCTAATGTCAAAAAGTCTACGGGTATGAAAAGCTTACCAATTTTTAAATAAATGTCTTCCAAAATATCCATTGGATACTTAATGGATCAATCTACCAATTATAGAGAAAGGGTGGTTGGCTTCAAGTCACCCATTTGTAGCTTCTTGCATATCGATAGAGGCATAAGACTTACACTCGCTCTAAGGTCACATAGTGCTCGGTCAATGTGCATATCTCCAATAGAATAAGGAATAGAGAAGCTTCTGAGATCCTTAAGCTTTGGTGGCAACTTATTTTGAATTAGTACACTGCATTCCTCTATTAATGCCACTACAGCATACTCTTCGAATTTTCTTTTATTTGAGAGGATATCTTTAAGAAATTTGGTATATGAGGGACTATGAGAAGCACTTCCAAGAAAGGGATATTGATGTGCAGTTTCTTCAGCATATCCAAGAATTTTAAATATTACTTCTCTAATTTAGCTTTGGTTAAAGGAATTGGTGACTTGTAAGGTTCAGGAATCACATACTTAGGCTCATCTTCTCTCTTTTTCTCCCCACTGGATTCTTCCTATTTTACATCTTCATATTCAACCTAGGGTTTTTCTTCTTTTTCCTTCCATCTTCCTTTTGGCTTATCTAACTACTTATCATTCCTTAAGGTTATGGCTTTGCAATAAACTGTTGAGTTCTCAGGTATAGGGGTGTACAAAACCGAATGAAATCGAACGAACCAAATTGAACCGTTAAAAAACCCAAAAAAATCAATTTTAAGCGGTCTAGTTTGGTTTTTTTCAAAGTGAATCAATTGGTTTGATTCGGTTTTCGGTTGGAAAAAATTTCCAACCAAACCAGACCGAACCGATCGCCAAATTTTTTTAATTTATTAAATTAATTATTTTCAATATTAAATATTGTCATTCTTTATCCTAATCTTCCCTAGCCCAGCTCGTTTTCAAGAGCCCGCTGTTCTTCTTCATGCCCCCTCTGAATTTTTCACGAGTCCGACCTGTTGGCCCCATGCACCAAGGAAATTGTGTTTTAAATAGCCAAAAATTCATCAAAAAGTGACCCTTTTGATTCCCAAGAGACTAACTTAAAAGCTCAAAGCCAAGTTACTCAGGAACTTCATTAAAGGCAGTTCAAAACTAGCACAAGATTAAAGGAAGCTCAAGAGGCCAATGCAAAGATAGCTTGGGCAGTCACCAAGTTGCGTACATCGACAAAAAAAATCGAAGAACCAAACTGAACCGAATCATTTTTACCCAGTTCGGTTTGGTTCGGTTTCATAGACCTCAATAAACTAAACAGGTCCATTTTTTTTACTAAATTCATATGGTCGATTCAGTTTGGTTAAGCCTCCAAAACTGAACTGAATTGAACTGTGAACACCCCTACTCTGGTTGGCTAGGAAGTTTGCCATAGTTTATGTTTGACGAGCTAGCTTACTATGCAATTTGTGTCTCAAGCATCTTATTTTGAGTAGTTAGCAAATCAACTTTAGGGCCTAAGTCTCTTATGGCTTCATTCATTGTATGATACTGAGCTATGAATTTCTCATTCTTTTTTTACTGATTCATTATAAAATTCTCCATCAGAGCTTCCAAATTAAACCTTAGCAAGGGTAAAGGATTAAGAGGCCTTTGATTCTAAAACCCAGGTGGCTCTTTGAAATTATTTTGAGGAGGCGGATTGGTATTGGATTTGTATGAGAAATTAGGATGGTTTCTCTAACTTAAATTATAAGTATTGCTGAAAGGATTGTTTCTCTAGTTATCACTAACAAAGTTCATTTGCTCACAATCTTGAGGTACGGGGTTCCCAAGCTGACAATCATTAACGACATAACCAACACATCCCCAGATCTCACAGGCAGATGAAGAATAGAAACCAACAATACTGACATTCAATTTTTCAAGCTTTTAGAACAGTGCATCAACCTTGGATGACAGATATTCAAAAACATCAATTTCATATTTTTCCCGTCGGTTTCCTTGATGACTGTCGCTCACTAGACCAAGAATAATGGTTTTGTGCCATATCTTTAATTAACTCATAAGTCTTATCAACTATTTTATTCATTAAGGCTTTTCCAATTGCAACATCTATAGGCATACGATGATTATAAATTAGTCCATTATAGAAGATATAGACTATTTACTATTAACTATTTTGCCAAACTATGGTGTAGGCACAATCTAAGGAGTTCCTTGAACCATCCCTATGCTTCATATAAAGATTCACCATCCCTATGCTTTATATAAAGATTCACCATCCCTTTGGGCAAAAGTGGTAATTTGGTTACGCAGGTGAGCCATCTTACTTGGAGGGAAGTACTTGGTCAGAAATGCTTGTGACAATTGTTGCCAAGTAGTGATAGAACTAGATGGAAGAGAATGTAACCATGCTCTATCTTTGTCCCACAAAGAAAATGTAAACAACCTCAGGTGAATAGCATCTGATGAAACTCCATTGAGCTTTAGTGTATAAAATATTCCAAGGACACTGAGAGGTAGATGTTTGGATCTTCAATGGGAGAAACCTCCAAATTGGTTTTGTTGGATCATTTGTAAGAGTGGTGGTTTTAGCTCAAAGTTGTTGGCTTTCACTACTGGCCTAACTATACTAGGGTTCAAGACTTAAGTGTATGGGCGATAAAGTCTTTTAAAGATCAATTATAGTGATATGTCATTGTAGATTGTGCTTGGTCTTGCTCTTTTCTCCTTTTGCATAATGTTCTTTCAATCTCAAGATCGAGGTTAGCAAGGTGTTCGGGGTCTCGTAACATAAAAGGACGACACGTTTACAAAAGAGAAACAAAATATATAATTGGAAAAAAAAAGTTAGAAGATGATTTAGTCTAGTTATTTCACAAAATAAGACAATATTAACACCAAATAGTCATCGATAGTAGTACTAAAAACTTGTTGTGTTTAAATACGCAAGTGCACTGCATAGTTGTAGTTAGACTGAAAAATACGGATCATATCCCTCAAAGAATGATGTGTCAATTACTAGTATCTCACAAAATGAACTATCTAAATTAATAGAGTTTAAGAGAAATGTCAGAGGGAAAATTGTAAGCAACCGAACTAGATATATAATGAAATATAATTATAAAAAGCGTAGGACTAGGGTTCACCACACTTATGAATTAATTCACCAATGAAGATAAATATTTCCAATTACAACTATTTAAGTGATTAGGGATGGTTTAACTTGAGTTCATTACTAGCCTCTTTCAGGGTCTAATAATAGTACTTAAGTTAATCCAATTGCCTACTTTCATGGTTTATATTAACTTAAGCCCCTTAGCATTTATGCTAACCAAATAGCTCAATTCCTAAAGGATCTTAACCTACTTTCATGATTAAAATGCCCTAAATTAATTATTAAATTCTGGCAATAACTTTCTCCTTTCAATTCATCAGTTATCTACCTAAAATTAAGACAAAATAGTGACAAGAAAGAAATTTCATCAAACACATGCCATGCATAATAGATAATTCAATTACCAATAACCAATAACAAAGGAAATTCAACAATTTAACAACAGTAAATCATAAGTGGGTTTCCCCTTGTCCTAGAATAAGTCTAATCAGATATAATTGGAATAAAAAACAAACTCAATTTCATTAAACCAATCATGATTCTTCAATACAAATATTGCAAAAGAGAAATAAAGATAAGGATGAAAAGATAAAACTGATTACAAAGTGATGGAGATGAATCCAACAATATACAACCTTCAATCTAATGTAAAATCTAATCTAAAAAATAATGAAATTGAAATCCTAATGAAAATCTCGTTCCCAAATGTCTAAAGGATAAGAGAAACTCGAAATATATATATCCCTACTCTTGGCTACACTGATACATTGAAAAAGGCAAAGATTTTTAGACTTGAAGCATGGTCATGTCACAAGATATAACCAGGCTGTGCTATAGGATGCTTTAAGGGCCTAAAGCATCTGAGACACAACTTCAAGCATGGCTGCATCACAAGATATGGCCAGGAAATGCTTGAGGTTGTTTGGCATTTTCTAGATCTTTTGAAGTTATTCTTTGCGTGGTTCCTCCTTGGCTTGCTCTTAGTCCATAAAAATCTTCAAATATTCATTTTTGCCTTATTTCTTAGGCCTTTTTGCTCACATACAAAAAGAGAACATAACCAAGTAGTATCCAACACAATAAAATAAAATAGAATGAAAATAGGAAAATAATCACAAGTCAACGATGAGATAGGGGATGAAAAATAACACATTAAGACACAATTTTCCCATCTATCAAAGGCTCCACCTAAAGCCTTTAAAAGACCCATATTCTTCAAGTGTGCAAGTGTCTTCACTTTCCATAAAACAAAATCATTGGTCCTATAAAAATTTTCAATGTTAATCTTAGAGGTTGCAGTCATTGTTCAAGTGATCTTGAATTATTCTTCCTTCTTGATAGCAGTGTGTTCAGATGAACTTGGAGGTTTCTTTCTATAAGAACCTTGATTACTCTCTCCTAAGAACTGAAAAATAGAAGCTCTAATACCATTTTGTGAAAGTTCAAACTAGAAAATTGCAAAAACAAATCAAGAAAGGTATAAGAGAGAAGATGACACAACTAGAGTACTCTAGTTTAGAAAGTCTATGTGATTTTCCTACATATAACATTAAAAGATCCAAAAAGTCAAATAATAATTACAGTTACAAAGATCTCTTAGTTCCAACCCTCCAAGAACACTTTTCTAGCCTCTCTTGAATTGCAGCTTGACTATTTTCACTCTTTTAATTAAATACCTCTCAATTACAAAATGGAAATTACTAATACAACTGAAACTTATATAGGCAAGCCTATTTATGTATAATCCATCGCCTAAACTCTAATTACAAGTTAAGGCATACATGTTGTAATTAGTTATTCCTAATTACCATTGCTACAGTCTTATAACACTTATTGCAGCCTTGTTACTTTAGCTATACCCTGAATTCACCTTAAGACAAATTTGATGCACATACCACATAAACAATGATATGATAGATTCACAAAAAGCCTATATTCCAAAAATTTACCAATATTTGATTTTCGTATCATAGGTACAAAAGGTTACTAAGCATAAGTAAGAAGATTCTCAAATTGGGCTGTAGAAATTAAGCATCAAGATTAGAGGATTTTTCATTGGTTATATCCAAAATAGCATACTATTGGTCATAACCTTTATATTATATTCTTTATGCATGGAATACCTCTTTATCCCTTTATCCCTTTGTTTTCACATTCAGTTAAAGAACTTATCACATCCATATCAAAAGTAAATTTTGTTCCCCGTAACGTAGAAGTCAAAGGCAAAGGGTTTTTGTCATCCATAACAAGATTTGCATAAAACTCTTTTATGAGTTAAGGATAAATAACTTCTTTCATTTCTAGAAATTTAAACCACTTAAGACCTTTTATCCATTCTAAGAGGAAAACTTTTCTTCAATAAAGAACTAAGTATTTACCTCCCTTGGCACTTAATTATTTCTTTTGATGAAGCCTGTCTTATAGTTTTTCTTTGCTTTTTTGTTGATGAAAACTCAATACTTCTCAGTTTTTAGCCTCTAAACCATGTCCTTATTCAACCTTCCTCTTACTAGTAGGCTTAAGGATGAAGACATAAATAAGTTTAGGGAAAGTCTAAACATGTTCTCAGGGAGGTTGAGAGAGTGAAGTTTAAACAATATATAAGTTACTTTTAAGAGAAAAAGTTGAGGCATTTTCAAAATTTAAGCCAATTTTTTAGTAGTAAATGCATTACAGCTGCGATTAATGGTTGCATGTTAGTGATTGTAACTTCGGCTCAAAATAAACATGCTTGTAGGATATCAAGAGGGTTAAGGCTAGACTTTTAAATTTCTACATAAATGTTTCCTTATTTTGTGGTTTTAAAGAAATGGTTAATAAATACCCTAAAATTAAGGGTGATAGTGTAGTAAATAGTATTTTATATCTTTTTGGATTATTTTAAATTAAAATATTATCTCATATATACAAGTATAAACAATGATCCAAAGGACATTAAATCATGAAACACATAATAAGGAACATCCTAATGAAATATAAGGCACAGATACATAAGATATGAAGAACATGCAATTTTTCACATATTTTTTTTAGAATTAAACTGAATTAAGCATAGTGTGATATACAAATGTCATCACAAAATTTTAACCCATTCAAGCATATTATCATAATCAAATAACATTGTATTAGACATTCCTAGTTCTCTTCTCATTGAGCAAAACTTTTCTTCAGAAAGAAGTTTTGTAAAAATATCTTCCTACTTCTTTTCAATTGAGATGAATTACAATTTCATTTCTCTTCTTTGCACATTATCTTATAAAATGATTTCTAGTCTCATTATGTTTTGTTCTAGAATTATTAATAGAATTTTTAGGCAATTTTATGGCACTTGTATTATCATACATAGTAGGTACTTGATCAAAACTTAAACTAAGTTCTTGCAATTATTGTCTTATCCATAAAATTTAGGTACAATGGCTTTTAATTGCCACATATTCTACGTCAACAGTAGACAAGGCCATAGAATTTTGCTTCTTGCTATGTCAAAACACAGGATAATTTCCTAAGAATCGGCAAGTGCCACTTGGTTTTTTTCCTATCTACCTTACATCCAGCAAAGCCAACATGAAAGTAGGCATACAAAGCACAAAAATAATTCTTAGGGTACTATAATCCTAATTCATGAATTCTAACAAGATATCTAAAATTCCCTTTAGAGAAATCAAGTGAGGTTACTTAAGGTTAGCTTGAAATCCAGCATATAGGTAAACACTATACATTATATTAGGCCTACAAGTAGTTTAGTAAGGAGCTAATCGTACCTTTAAATCTGATTTGATCCATAGTTTTACCATATTCATCCAAGTCAAGTTTGATTGAGGTGCCTATAGTAGTTCAAATTGATTTGGTTTTATCCATGTTATACTTCATAACCAACTCATTGATGTATTTAGACTGATTAATGAATATTCCTTCATTTTGTTGTTTGATTTGCAACCCAAGAAAGAATGTCATCTCTCCGTAATAATCTCAAATTTACTTTTCATAAATTAGAATTCCTTACAAAAACTTTCATTAGTATATTTAAATACAATATCATTCACATAAACTTGAACAATCAGAATATCATTTTTAATGTGCTTAGTGAACAAGGTGGTATTAATTATTCCTTTATTAAAATAATTTAAGGTTAGAAACATACTAAGCCTTCATATGAAGTCCTTGGAGCTTCTTTTAAACCATAAATTGCTTTGGTAACTTTGAAAACATGGTTAGGTTTTTTGATATATTCAAAACTAAGAGGTTATCTCACATATACTTCCTCATTTAGAAAATTAATTTTTACATCCATTTTAGATAAATTGAAATTCTTATAACATGCAAAAGCAAGCAACATTCTATTTGCTTCTAATCTAGCAATAAGAAAAAAGGTTTCACCAAAGTCAATACCTTCTTGTTGATTATAACATTAAGTAACTAACCTTGCCTCATTCCTAACTACATTTATTACTTCATCAAACTTCTTTATGAACATCCACTCGGTTGTTATAATTGAGTGTCCTATATTAAGAACAAGTTTCCATATTTGGCTTTTCTTAACCTGATTAAGCTCCTCTTGCATAGCTGAAATCCAAAATTCTTCTTTTAGTGCTTCATTTATGTTGAATGGATCTATTTGAGACATGAAGGCCATGTGATTCATGCTTTTGAAAGATGATATTTTTTTGACTTTCTCAACTAGATCTCTAATAATGTTTTCTATACGATGATTGCAAACTTTTATCTATTCTTAAGGTGTAGTATTTTTTCAAGCAGGCTCACTTTCATTTTGTTGAGTTTTATTAATTTCAAGATCATGAAAGTTAATTTTTGGTAGGTAAAATTGTGGTTCCTGATTCTTTAATCTTACTTCATTATTTCCAAATCTATCATTTTCATTATTTGTATCACCATATGATTTTCCATATGTATCTTCTTGCTCATCACCTATGCTTTTATTTTTTGGAGGAGTAAGATTAGCTCCACCAAAGATAGCATGCACACTTTCTTTAATAGTCATATGTTTCTTATTATAGACCCACATCAATTTTTTTAAGATTTTCTTTGTTATTATTCAAGATATAGCACTTACAACAAAATTTGGTTTTCTTCCTTTCTACAACTCATTAGGAGTTTTCTTGAGAATATGCCTTTCAAGCATATATTCAAGATACAATGGGTAGTGTTGATAACTTTAGCCCATAATTACTTTGGCACGTTGTTTCATAAAAGCATACTCCTCGTCATATCAAGAAGAGTCATATTTTCCTTTTCTACAACTCCATTTTTTCAGGGAGTTCTAGGAACAGAAAAATTGTGACCTATTTTATTTTTAAAATAAATTTTTTCAAATTCTTTACCATGATCACTTTTGATATTAGAGATCTAACAACCTTCTTAATTTTGAACTCTTTTCAAAAACTTTTCAAAGACATCAAAACTCTCATGTTTGTGAGCAAGGAAGAAGATCAATGTATAACTAAAAAAATCATCAACAATGACCAAACTATAGTTCTTGCTACCAAGACTTTGAACTCTAAAGGGACCAAGCAAATTCATATGAATTAATTGTAAAGGTCTAGAGGTAGGAACAACATCTTTTAATCTAAAAGACAATGTAGTCTACCTCCCTTTTTTACAAGCATCACATATATGATACTTTTAAAATTTAATCTTAGGGAGGCTAATCATTACATCCCTTTTAGAAAACTTTGCAATTAAGTGTTGCTTGCATGACCCAACCTCTTATGCCATAACCAACCTTATTCTTGGGTAAATGCAAGACACTTTATAGGTTTGGAAGTCAAGTCCTAAATTCAAAGTATAACATTTTCATATCTTTGGCCTTTAAAGAGTATGTTGTCATTACTGTAATGACCCCAAGTTATACATATATATATATATATACATATATATATATATATATATATAGATATATATATATATATGTATATACATGTATATACATATATATATGTATATATGTATATATATGTATATACATATATATACATATATATATGTATATACATATATATATGTATATATATGTATATATATACATATATATGTATATATATACATATATATGTATATATATACATATATACATATATGTATATATATCTACATATATACATATATATACATATATATACATATATATGTATATACATATATATACATATATATATATATTGTATATATATATATTGTCACGGCCCCAAATGATGGAACACATGACCGGCACGGCATAAGGGTTTCCCCCTAGCCGTAAGCCTAACACATAGCATGCACAACCATTCAGCACATAATCCAGTACATAATAAATATAACTGGCCACATACGCCACATCCAATATCAAAAAAATAATGTATATATATATATATATATCTTATGAATCCAACATCCTTGATTCAACTTGGCCCATGGCCTCATAGTACAAACATTGTTGCAAAACTTAAAACCATTTTTCAAACAACACAAGAAGCGAGGATCCTGCCTGTATGTTCATGGAGATACACTAGAAATAAACTTAAACTATACAACCATTATAATGGAGTCTTGCCCAAACTGGGGCTCACCAATGCTATAGATAGCCTCCTATGGAGCTGTAGCTGGATCAGTGTTTCTTTGACTATCTGTGGGGAGAAAACAGAAGAAGGGTGAGATTACCACATCTCAGTGAATGGATAAATCATACTATAACAGAAACAGGGCAAATTAAGCACGAGTGTTTCGCAACGAATTAAATAATTGAAATCAAGGTATAGAAAACATTAAACATTTAACTGTAATTTATTGAAAGAATGCTAAACAGTTCAAATGATAAAACATGATTAAATCAATAACTGTAAACAAATCAATTATGCATGGTAAGTAATAAATGAAGATACTTATACAATAACAATGATGAATGAGGTATTTTAGAAATATTTAATCTTTAAGAAAAATGCACTAGTTTATTGGAGGTCTTTCCTAGCAGATCTATCATCTTCCCCAAGCACATAGCAATGGGTATGGCAATCACTGTAGGCGTAGACATAAGTCCACCCTAAATTTTCCCCAAGTACATAGCAATGGGTATGGCAATCACTGTAGGCATAGACATAAGTCTACCCTAAATTTTCCAAGCACATAGCAATGGGTATGGTAATCACTGTAGGCATAGACATAAGTCTATCCTAAATCCCTGTGTCTTAGGCAGTCATATGCCCGTCACAGTATCCTAGGCCGAAGCCTTAACATGATCATGGTGCACCAGGGCTAGCACTACCTGCGGCTAGCTAACAGTGATCTAAAAGGGTCCCTCCAATAGAAAACATTTGAAATATGCTATTCAGAGAGTTTAAAGTAAAACATTTCAATAACTTTACAATAAAGCTATAATTCTCCATCTAGCTCTTTTCATGCATAAAACTCTATTCTAAAATATATCTCATCCATGAATTCCCATGGAGACCTTTAAAATCATAACTTTCCCTTTTTAAACATAGATCGTCCGTAGACGTTACTTAGATACTTGTCATGCATCAAATCACTTCATGGCTAACTTAGTTCATTTCTATGACTAAGTTCGCATTTATGTAAATCTAGCTCAAATGGAGAATTAATAGTCTAGATGCTTGCCCTGCATACCTAGGGTTCAACTAGAATTGAAATTTACAATTTCTAACATGGTTGGAACATATTGGTTTTCAAAGCGGTAAAACAATTTAACATACATTCCAACTAGTTAAAATCATACGAGAGAGTTATAAATCAAATTCCTAAAACATGCGCTATAGTATGAAAAACCCACTCACCTTACTAGGAGTCCAACAACGAGAATTTCACCTCGTGATGGCTCAACAACCTAGAAAACATAGCCATAACATGAAAATTAGAAAACTCTAAAAGTCACTATTTACGCCGGAAAATACTATTCACTCGCCGGAATACTATTCATGCCGAAACCTAAAAACCCTATATTCTGTATAGAAACTAATTCTAAGACTATCTATGGAAAGAAATTCGGTAAAACGAAGCCTAAAACGCGATTAAACGGAGTTTTACCTTTGGAGGTACTATTCACGCGATTTTCCGGTGACCTTCCGGCGACTTTCCGGCAAAATTGATCGGTGGGATTTGTAGCTCTTCTTCCCACGAGTCCAACGATACCTTACTTGCTCAAATCGGACGTCCGGATGATGAGATATCTTAGAGAGAAGTTTGAGGAAAATTTTAAAGAGAGAGAGAGTTAGGGTTCAGATGAAAGAGAAGTGAAGAAAAAAGGGGGGGTCCGCGAAAAAAAAACTATCAGACGAATCTCGCCGCGGCGAACTCATTCTCGCCGTGGCGAGCCGCGATTTTCGCCGCGGCGAACTCCATTTCACCGAAGTTGACAAAATGTCCAACATGGAAGTTGTAGCCCTTTCTCTTAGCTTTCCATAGCCACTTGAATCACCTAATTTGGAGTTCATATGAAGGAGTTATGCATAAAATAGTGAGCAAAGGTCCAGACCACACTACACTTCGGTTTTTGCCTCGTCTCACTATGATATTCACGGAATTTGCAAAAGTTTCCAACATCAAAGTTGTAGATATATGTCTTATCTTTCATTAGAAATTGTAATTACTTAATTTAGATTTAATATGAGAGAGTTATGATTATATGAGTGACGAAAGGTCAGAAGAAAAGGTCGAAAACGCTCTAAAATTTTACATTGTTCTCAACTTTCTTTGTTTCAAATTATTTATACTTAACCTTTAAAGGTTTTATTAGTTGAGGGTTATTACATATATATACATATATATGTATGTATATGTATGTATATATATACATACATATACATACATATGTATGTATATATATACATACATATACATACATATATATGTATATATGTATATGTATATATGTATAGATGTATATGTATACATGTGTACATATATATATGTATACATATGTACATATATATATATGTATACATATGTACATATATATATATGTATACATATGTACATATAGATGTACATATATATATATATATATATATATATATATATATATATATATATATATATATATATATATATATATATATATATATATATATATATATATATATATATATATTGTCTCTTCTTCTTGAAGTCATTACTATTATTAATCTCATCCTTATTAGACTACTTTCAACATTATATATATAATTATGAATTAGCAAATGCCAGTAAAGATTGATAATATAAATGACTTGATTTTGATCAAAAGATAAGGATTATCATTGATTAAAATCAGTGATTTACACACATGTATATACATGTCATAGTGTCCTGAGTGTTGCATGTATTATAAAAAAATAGGAGGGCACCCAGTCACTTATATACAGAAATAAATACAAAAGAAAACATCCAAAGAAAGCTAAACTATTTCATCCGAATATTCCAAGGATAATGGTGTGGGTGGCGGTGCCTCGGCTAAAAGTTCTAGTAGATCTACCATGGTGACATCTTGTACAATTGGGATATACCCCAAAAAGGGTAGCTACACCCAACATACACTAAAGATCATAGTCATTGAAAATATCTGCATATTGTATCAATGATCTGAATATAACATGAAAACATTTAATGAGAGTTACATTTTCAATAGATTCAAGAACAATGCATAAACATCATAGATGATATAGCATGTTATGTTTAGCTATATAGCTACAAAATGCTACATGCCATAGCTAATCATTGTATATTTACATGCAGTGAATCATGCAACTTTTACACTTATGACATGTACAGTTGTATCATTATATTAAACATATTATATCATAGTATCATAGTTTATTATGCCATGGTTGTTTAACTAAATTCACAAGGAAGTAACTTAAGTTGACATGAATGTGCTTGTCTTGCTACACCCAGATATGATAATAATTTATTTGACCTCATAACTGTGAATATAGTGTCCCCTATTTGGTACCACATGAAACCATGTGACCTTTGGAGTCACCTTACTACCTTCAAAGGTCATTCCTCAATGTAGTTACCTAAGGGTCGCCTTACTCCTTCAATGGTCATTCACCTCCTTTTTATATTATTACAATCAATATATGATATAAATGTACAACCAATATACAACAACATAATATGCCACATGCTATATACTGATAAAATGCATATCTCATGATCACTTTCAACATTTTTATGTTATGTATATGCATATAACAGTGTTACATAAATATTCGCATATGATGTATTTCAAAATAATTTAAAACATGTATTACATTCTTAACATCACATTTCTTAATATGCATTGCATGGAAAAAAAATTAATGCTATGGTTATGCCTTTCTTGAACCTCATTCTTGGATTATATTTTCATATTTCTAGACTTAATTAACTTATTAGAATTTTGGCCATCCTTACAAGAATAGTTATACCATTAAGTTTCTTTTAGTAGACCTATTTTATTTTATTATGACTATTTAGTATAATTTCTTTATATTATTTTTGTAGTTACCTTACATTTCGGGTTTTTGGTTTATTTTCATCTATACTTTCTTTTATAATGTCCTCCTTTAAATTCAATTTATTTAAACCTATACCCTAAGCACTAATTGCAACTTGCATGACTAGGGTGATTATCACTATTAAGTTTAATTAGGTATTTTTATAACCCCCTTTACCACTATTTGCAGTTAGGCACTTTTTAGTAACATGCCATCCAAGTTAAAGTCATCTTATTTTGGAAATTATTTATACTATACAATTTTTGTAATACAAAATTATCTTTTAATTTCCATTAATGTACTATAAGAAAGGCTAATATCATCATGTCTCTATACATTAATCCATCCTTCCTTATTTCTTTCTCATAAATCCTACCTAAACTAATCTTAAAAACTTGATTTTTTTAACACATTAGTTATACCTGCTAAATGATAATTTGGTTTACTTTAGTATTACTAAGTAGAATGGTTATTATTCATATGGTATATCATTTGGTTATTTTTCACTATTCATGTGGTAATTTTCCTTTTTGTTCCATCATTTGACCTAGTTCATTTAAGTATTCCTTATCTTTATTCTTTTCACTTTACTACATAATTGTATGATATTTATAATGTACTACTACATCATTTAGCATTTCTATTCATCTTCTATACTAGTTTTCATCAAATACTAAGCTAAAATTATAATGATAATTCGATATGTTCCTTCTTCATTTTCGGAAAACATAAATAAGAGAATCCTTAGCCTACTAATCAATTTCTATATACATTCTCATTCATCATTAACCTAAGAATATTATCCAATTTAAGCACTTACATAACATTTTCATTAACATTTTTTTATTTTCTTTATTTCTAAAATTCTATTACCATACCATTTACATAATTTTTCTTCTCATACATTGATTATATACACTTTTATCGATAGTAACATATCCTAAATTTTATGAACATCTTTTCTATGTATACACTATGAATTTCAACTATCATAAGAATTTAGTACCTAAATCCTCTTCTCCTACCTTATGATTACCTTTCTTTCCTTCTAAAACATTTTATATTAGTTCTCCATCCCCACTACACACAAAAATCTCTATTAGAACCCTAAAGAATCCCTAAACCCGAGACCATCCTACATAGGATTTCTAGGATTCTAGATTTTCAAATTCATATTTTGTCATCCCTTTATGCCCTAATTCAAGTTCCTCATCACCCAAATAACATAAATTGTGTAATTTCTAACCAAAACAAGATTTTTCCATACCCATACCATACGCAATTCAGTACCAAGAAAGGCATAAATTTTTCCAGCACAAGACATGATTTATATGTATCTAAACATACACATCCATGGCTATCATTAAGAATACTTAAAACCATAAATTTTTTTACAAATTATAGGGTTATAAACTTCACTAAAATCATACAAATTTCAGAATATTTTCCAAGAAAAGTTGTTGTTAAACCTACCTATTATGGCTTCCTATCCTTACTAGACTAGCTTTCTCCTTTCTTCCCCAAGGTGGTGTGATTTCCTCTCTTCTATTCCCACTGCTCCAGCAAGTTTAAACATTTGGGAGATAAGATTTAAGTCTCAAAAATGGAAGGAAATAGAGGGATTAAAGTGAAGAAACCATACCTCACCTTGAAACCTTGCTTTTCCTTCATGTCTTTCACTTTCTTCTCTTCCTCTTCTTCTCCTCCTCCTCACACCAAGACTAATTTTTCTCCTCCTTCTTCTGGCTAAAATATGGCCAGAATTTTCTCACATTAATGCTTTAGTGAGGTGTCCCATGAGATGTCCTTTGATTTTTATGAAAACCATGATTAATTAGCATAAGGTGTCCTCTGTGAGGTGTATGTAAGTATATTCCTAAGGCCTTGTTGGATAAATTAAACTCCCACTCTTCTTTTAATTTTTTTCTAACATAGAAATCAATAAGGTTTAAGCTCTTAATTAGGGTAATTTACCTAGCTTAATTTTCTTTTAAAAATTCCACACTTAAAAGCTTCAAAATTTCTCTTTATGCTACTTTGATTTCTTCCAAAATGTAAGACTTGTGTATTTATTCTTGCACATTATTTCCTTTATTATATTTCGCCACACATAGCATTTATTCCACAAAATCACTCTTGCTCATTTTCCTAATTATTTATCCTAATTCTAGTACTTATGCCTTTGATTAGCAATTTCAAGAATATCTCTTAAGATTTTTCATTACTTCTTTTACCATAATTCCTCCTTTCTTCATCATTTTCAAAGAATAATTCCATACCCTATATTTAGAAAAAAAAATGAGGATGTTACAATTATTAGGTTCAAGAATGACGCATTTTGATTAACCAAATGTAACTTATGTTATTTGTAAAGGTGGAATTTCCCATATTTTTGTACTTGATGGAGGTGAATTTTGATGGTTCACCAATCATATTCCTTAAAGCTCCAAAATCCAAGAACTAGAACTTTTTACATAGCTTTGTTTTTAACCAAACCTATCATGACAGAAGTTTGCTCAATTACTTGAAGCTTTTGGATCTTTGACTATTAGTTCATGCTCCTTTGGGCATATGAGTGCCTTTTGGAATGTAAACTATAAATCTTCTTTTAACACCACGATTATGAGATAGGTGACCTTTCCTCCCATAGTTATAACAAGTTTTATGAGCTAGTGGCATAGTTCTTGAATTCACAAAGAAGTTTATAATGTTTTATAGTATTGGCTTAATGGTAGCCAAATCCTACCTTATCATAAGAGCATCTTTGTGATCCAAGCAAAGCATTTAGCTTGCTCTATCCTTGAACAAGTTTTGCAAGATCTTTGGTCAAGGACTCAACCTTCTTTTCAATGTCTAATTTTTAGTAATCAAGGCACTGAGAGACAAGTTATTTTCATATTTTGAAAGCCTAGCCTCTAAAAGGTATTTTTCACTTTTGAAGATACCAGAGTTAGCTACAAATTTAAAATGTAATCTTTTACAAGGTCATTGTATTTTGCCATGATTTTTCCTGAATCATCATGAATTGTGTTAAAAAAATTTATAGTTCATCATATGTGAAAGGTTTTTCAAGGTTAAGATCATGTACCTCTTTGATTTGACTATTTTTAGCTTCATCATTTACCATGAAGCATAGATTGGAACTTTCAATTTTTGGTTCATCATTTTCACTTTCAGTAAGCAGGGAGTCGTCATATTCACTATAGGCTAACTTTGCTACCATGGCTTTTTTTTAATCTTTTAAAAATTCTTCTTTTAGCAATAGATAGCTAGCTATTACATGGCTTGGCTTTTTACATTCATAGTGTAACATCCCAAAATTTAATAATTGGAAATTAATTCTCATGGTGAAGGGAATGGAAGAGAATTGAATGGAACATTGATGAGACCTTGGAAAAATGATAAAATGGAAAACGTGTAATTCTTAAAGAAAGAAAGGATATGGGTTAAGGGAGGCAACCTTCTAGAAGCTTGGGATTAAAATGATATTTTTTCCCTTGCCTTGGGGGAGAAGTTGGCTAAACTTGTGGGAGAAGCTTGGATTAAAATATCTTGTCTTGCTTGACTCAAGGGTGAGTCGACTAACCCAAGGAAGAGAAGGGGAGAGGCTTGGCTTATTGGATAAGCTTGGTTTAAAATATCTCATCCTTGGCTTGGAGAACAAGAAGTTGACTTGACCAAGTGGCTTGGAGGAGAAGTTGGCCAAAAAGATCGAGGGGAAGAAAGAGGTGGCGCCAGGGAAAAAGGGGAGAAGGGAGAGAAACCAAGAGAAGGAGAGGAAGGAAAATAAGAGAGAGAAAGAGAGGAGAGAGTAAGGCAAAAGGTGAAATCCAAGAGAAAGAAAGAAGGAGGAGTGATCAAGAGGAGGAAAGCTTGAGAAGAGAAAGAATCTCTGGTTTGGTAGGTTTAACATTATTCATGTTTTTATGGAATTTCATGCACTTTGAATGATTTATAAGTGTTTCATATATCCTCTTTTGATGATTCATGATGTATATTTATGGTTGGTCATGAAAGGTGAGAGTTGGATGCATAGATCATACATGTGTTTGCTGATTTTGGGCTTGAAACAGGTGGAAATCGATGCTCTAAATGGTTGATTCTGGGTGTTATGTTTTAGGTCGAATCTGGACATATGTCTAACATATGAGTTGTAACTCTGCTTCTTAGCTTTCTAATGCCTCTGTAATCACCTTGATCAGTTTTGAAATGAGAGAGATATCCCCATATGAGTGAAGAAATGTCAGATTTAACGCACAGAATCGTGATGCTATTTTCAGACACATTTTTTACCTGTTTATGTTTCTAATCTGTTAAAGTAGTAAACACTAAAGTTGTAGATAATTGTCTTAGTGTTCTATAGACACCAGAATTGCCTTAATCGGAGTTAAATTGAGAGAGTTATTGTCTTTTTAGTTGAGGAAGGTGTGGCTGGACGGAAATATGGATTGTAAGAAAAACCCGAAGCACAGCCGTGCTTGGGGATACGGCAAGGCCGTGCTTCAGGTTGTTTTGTGGGTTTTCAGCATGGTTTGCACAGCTTGAAGCATGTTCATGCTTGGTGACACAGCCGGGCCATGCTTGAGGCTGTTTTTGCTCTGTTTTGCATTGTGAAGGCTCTAAATGAACTCCAATGAATGGATGATGTTAAAGAGAACTAACGTACAAATAAATACTTTTTAAATGATGCATTCTAGTGTGAATTCTATCCTTTTTATTATGAGGAATTAAGTCACATATTGCATATGAGCTAGATGTACAATGTATGGATGGAATGCATGTTGATTGGATGCCTATGCAAGTAATCAATGCATAAGGATTACATGATATAAGGTATGCATTGTTGGTAAGTGTATTAATACACATTTGTTAAATGATTTGATGATGATATTATGGATAATATTAGTGATGTGTTAGTTAATGCATAATCCTATTGTGATAATGGTCATGATTAAAGAGTATGACGTATACATTATTATATGACGATAAAGGGGTTATTACATAGTGATTGTATGAAGAGACGAAGTTGATTGTGGATGGCAAGCATGATGTTAAAGGTGAATTGTTGATGTATACATGGTCATATCATGTTGATGTACATGGTTGAGATGTGACTATAGACAATTAGTCACTGAGTGTGGAGATGTGGTTACAGACGATTAGTCACCGAGTGTTGTGATGTGGCTGCAGACGATCAGTCACCCTGCATGAAAGTACTGCAAAGATAAATACAAAAGCATATTATTGAAGTATAACCTGGTTATTATTCATGCTTGATATTGATGCATAACCTGTCTGTTGAATATGAAAGCATGTTGTACATTCTTGTTATTTTATCATATACAAAGAGAAAATGTTTTTTGTAGTTTATACAGCTGGACATAACACTGTGTTTTCCTTATTTACCGTATAATGCTTTTAATGTTAAACCTATTGGGAACCTTCGTTCTCATTATTGTTGGTGTTATGTTTAGATAAGAGCAAACGATACGCTAGCTGCTTCCGTGCACTTGATTATGGAAGATCCGGTGGATGGCGACGCTTTGTACAGATCCCGATGCTAGCACTACCTCCTCCACCCTTTACACCCAGGGGAGATGTGCGATATAGGGTTCATTGTTTAGTTGATATAGTTATGTGACTCAATGTCACTGGTGTATAAATAATAATATCTGATGTAGTTCGAATGAAATATTAGCGGTTTATATAAATGTGTATGGTTCGTTGCTTGGAATCCGTTATCAGTCGCTATATATATATATATATATATATATATATATATATATATATATATATATATATAAAACCCGGTCGTTACAGATAGCATGTGATGTTATCATTTTTACTTCCTTCTTTCTAGAGTTATTCTTGAAATTTTCTCTTCCATAACTCTGAATTCTTTTGCTATAGAATCCATATGTTCTTCGCAATAAAAAAGCCATATCGGTATCATCATTTGGATCTGTAGGGAAGTCATATTCTTTAGATTTTATTAAGGTTGACTTGAGGACTAATGATCTTTTCTTTTATTTGTTCTACCTCATCTTTCATATAATATTTCTCATACATTATGAGATTCCTTCTTAGCTCATCATAAGTCATAGGATTTAGATTTGTTTTCCTTTTTTAATTGCCACAATTTTGGCTTGCCAAGGTTTGGTGAGTATTTTCAGTACTTTTCTAACCAATTCATGATTTGAGTAAGTTTTACTTAAGGCATCTAAGTCATTTATGATCAATCTTTTGAACATATCTTCAATATTCTCATCTTCCTTCATCTGGAATAGCTCATATTCATGAATGAGCATATCAATTTTAGTTTGTTTCTTCATAGGTTATTTGTTGTTTCTCCTATTTCTCTTATAGAGATACATCTTGATATCTTTTTATATTCTTCTGCACTAATAGCACAAAATACGTTGCTGGCTTTCGCAATCAACTCTGTTCTCTTAATGTTTTCTTTATCCTATTTTTCCTCGTTTTATTACTTATTGTCCTTCCATTACTCTAGTTGGCATATGTGATCCATCTTAAATATCCTTATTTATTGTTTTGAATAAGTGTAGTTAGATCCATCAAAGAAGGGATGATTGTTGGTTGAGTGATCCTTAATGTAGTTTTGATTAATATTTCTTAAATAGTAAATATTTTCTCTTTGGTTGTTAGGCTTGTAAACAAGAGACTAACTGCAATACCAGTTGTTAGTTCTAAGCGGTGGTAACATATATCTTTAAACATAAAGATTGATGAACTCAAATATGTTCAACAAAACAAGTTTTTACAAAAAGTAAGCCTATCTAATAAGAAAGGTCTCTCAAGAGTGTGGTGAAGGTTAAATCTATTTTGAAGACTTTATGTAAAACAAAGTTTGGAAAGCTTTTCTTTCAAACTACTTGAAAGAAAAATGTTCTTAAAACTATATTAGTGAAGCTAGTTGGTATTCAAAGTGTTTCAAAAACTAATGTAATGAGAAAATGAGAGAGTATAAGAGAAAAACTAATCACCACATACTTTAAGGGAATTTATATTAAGCAAAGGTCACAAAAATGATAGGTTTCACTACTTGGCTTTTACAACCTAACCTAAGTAACCTTTCTAATCACATAACTAATTGGATTTTTCACTTAATCCCACCAAAATTCAATAAACATGATAGCACAATTGTCTTTATAGCCACTCCAGGTAAGCTTATAAACAAGGAGGCTCAATAGCCTTTACATGACACCAGGTAAGCTTATAAACAAGGAGGATGATAGCCTTTGTAACCTAACAAACAAGGAAATAGAGCTCCTAGAACTCAAGTGATAATAGTAGTGAAAATAGCTTACTTCTTGATATGCAGAGGTAGAGCACTAAGCTTGTATTCTTGAAGAGTTCTAAAGTGAAAGCTTATTCTTTATTTTATTTTTTTTCCAAAAGTTGTTCTTTATGTTGTAGGCGTGAGCCTTTATATTTTTTCCTTGAAAATAGTCATTTGAACATTTAGCTTAATACTTACACAAGCTCCAACATTCATATTAGAAGCTTAAATTAATTTCAAAATTTAGCTCAAGGTTGACAACTTCCTACTTCATGTTTTCCTTCCATATATGCATTGATTTTAGGCAAGAGCATATGTAGCGTAAATCTTAAGCTAGACAGCTTGCATGGCTAACTAGCAACTCTTCTAAAAGCTCTTTGCTTAACTTTTAAATTAACTAGAAGCTCTTTCTTAGCACCTCAATGCATCATCTTTAATCCTTCTTTTTGAGCTTTTTTTAGTCTCTACTTCTTGTGGGCTTTAACTAATTAATGGGATACCACATAAAACAAATAAGAGTAACAATTCTAAGATATAAATGACCCTAACATATTTTTCTTTTATGTATTGGCCCTAAAAATACTTCATTCATATTTTAGCTTATATTATACTTCCCATTTGAACTTAAGCCATGATGGAATAATTACATGAAGCATAATTTTTCTTTTCATTTTAGTTAATTTTTCTTCTTAAAAACAAGTTCCAATTTATAACAACATATAAGTTGCTATCATTAAAATCACCATGGCAACCAATAATTTTACCAAGAGAAAATAAAAATTATGAAACTTACCTAATTCCAACAAGCTCTATTTTTTGGCTGCTAGATTATTTCCTAGTAAGCACATAATTGGGATTAATTATGAACGTACAACACTTTTTGTATTGTATAGTGAATAAGAAAAGTTTCAACATCGAATGAGTAATTCACAATGTCATTATGACTATTTCTCACAACATCAGAAATGGCATCTGGTTTCTATCTATAATTACAAATTTTTTCCATCAAGCAGGAGTGGTATGGGAAGATGATGAAGAAATAATAAAGCTGAAGCCACCCATAAATAATATCTTCTTAAGAAGAATAATTAAAACACCTGTCCCATAAAAGGCAAGGCATAAGAACTACTTTTTCTCAACTTGGCCAAGTGTCATCCATCCTAGGGAGACACCATCATTGGCTACTCAGTTGCATAAACTCAAATTGGAGTTACAACAACTAAAAAATTAGCATTCTAGTTTCTTTAAATATCATATGCAATGTAATACTCAAATGGCTAGGTGCCTAGGTTTATATCTACACCACTACAATCTTATGCCACTATCACCTTCCATAGATGACAAAGAAGCAACTGTGGATAATGGGAATGATGAAAAGCCCTTAGAGGATGAGGAGTACTAGTTACTCCACCAACATGATAATCAGGGGAGTTTTCTAACCCCTTGATACTGCTCTTGATTTTTTTTTTGTCTGCATAATCTTCTACACTAAGGACAATGTAAAGATTAAGTTTGGGGGTATAATCTTATTCATGGTTACATATAACCATTAGTATAGCTTGACTGAAAATTTGATTTAGTTTGATTTTTGTTCTATCCTTTTCTTCCTACACATATTTTTGAGTTGATTCTTTTTGTTTCCTTTCTAATTAGTATTGTCTTTGTGCTAGTTTTAGGATGTTAGTAGTGCCTTCAAAAATCCACCAATGATTGAATTGATGATATGTTGTTTACACCCGTAATAATTTTTTATTGTATGATTTTGATATAGTAATTTGAATGTTAGTGGTAATTGTTAAAAGAAAAAGAAAAAGAAATTTCCTATGCTAAGTTACATTATGCTAGATTCTTCTTTTTGTGCCTTGTTTATTGAAATAATTATCTTATGAAAAAGATTAATTGTTTGCCTAGTAAGTTGAAGATATTGCCTTAGCAATGTGAGATTCTTTAGAAAATGCTATTGTAGGATGGCGTTTTCAAGCTTGAGCACTTACTCTTTTATAGGTATTGTATGTAATCTAAGGAAGGATTATGAGTGTACATGATGTTTAGTAATCCTAGAATTTGCTTAATTCACTCTTAAGGAAAAATCCCATATTACTTTGGTTTAGGAAAGGATTTAGATATTCCTTGGATAATTTGAGCCTTTCTAGCTTTACCTAAATGCATCAATTACTCCTAGTTTCAATATTTTTGAACCAAAAGGAAATATATCATTTTTGCTGAAATTGCCAAATAACAAGCTTATCATAGCTGAAAGGCCAATGATAAAACCTTCAACTATTAGGCAAGGTAATTGCATTATGAAGCATAAATTCAAGAAAGAAAAGGTGACAATAAAAGAAGAAGAAAAAAAATACAAAAAATGAAGAAAAAATGTTGAGAAAGAAAAGTCAAGAGCAAAAGAGAAAAGAACAGTAAAGACAAGACACAGCCTTGAAAAGTAGTTGAAAAAGGAAACTAGGGGAGAAAGTTAAGCTCTTGTATAAGAAAAAGAAGTAAAGGAAGTGTCTAAGTTGAATTCAGCTTAAATACATTCTTACCTTACCTTTATCTTAGCCTTTAAATACAAGCTTTAAAAAGACCTATTAATCCTTAGCTAAAATGTGGTATAAGTTTGATTAGGTACCCATGCTTCTGATTATTTCTTTGGGTTACATATAACATTTTGAGAAAGAGATCACACACACACAAAATGCTATTTGAAAGTAATGTTAGCTATTGATTTCCATTATTGCTTAGTTATATCTCCTTGATATAATGATTGATTGAGTTTGGAAATGCAATTGTCACTACTAGAAAAATCATTTTTAGAAACGGAATTTTTCCGTCTCTAAATAGGCAAAATTCCGTCTCTAACGCAGTTAGAGACAGAATCAGAGACGGAAATAATTTCGTCTCTAAAAGCGGCGTTGCTACAAATTAGAGACGGAATTTAAATTCCGTCTCTAAATTTTTTTTAATTCTGTCTCTAGATTAGAGACGGAATATTCCGTCTCTGCCTTCAGAGACAGAATATTCCGTCTCTGCCTTCAGAGACGGAATTTTCCTTCTCTAGATCCAGATTCGTCTCTCATTTTAGAGACGGAATATTCCGTCTCTAAATTCGTCTCTCATTTTAGAGACGAAATATTCCGTCTTTAAATCCGTCTCTAATATCAGGAAAATATAAAAAAACATTCTTAAAAATCTGAAACCTATCAACCAAGACAACAACCAAAAACCAACCATTTCAAGCAGAAATATCAACATACATTTTACATAATGTCAAAGCTCTTATCATCCATAAACATATCAACAACAATTTTAATAATCCCATCAAATTACATGACAATATCACCAATTAAACATACATAACACAGAGTCATAAATAACACAAACTATCATGATCCATCAGCAACATTACTATTTTGATCATTGTTATTATTCTCTTCTTCTCTAGGTGGAGACGAGGAGGGCATTCTTATACTACCATCTATCATGAGGCGCCGAAACATCTGATCCCATTCTTCAACCTTTTGCTTTAACATAAAATTTTCATCTTCACTATGTTTGAGCCGTGCAGATAAAGCCTCAATTTTTGCATTTACAACAGAAGAGGAATTTGCTGAGACTTCATCAGAAGCGGAAGACCTAGAAGAAGAAGTTGCTTCCAATACATTATGTGCTTGAGATCCCAGTCCATATATCCGTCCTTTATTGTTCATGCCGCCAACCACATCCAAATAAACAACATTGTCTAAATGTTGAGTGGAGTGTTGGCTAGAACCCTCATCTCCCTGAGATGTGGACTGTCTCTCAGCTATTTTTGTTCGATACATTTCTTGAAAAAATAAAATGATAAAACAAAATAAATATTTGTAAAGAAATGAAAATAAAAGAGTAGTGACTACATACAACAATTTTTCCTTGCTGGTCGTTGAACCACTGCGATGGCTTTCCTTTGGGCCGGTGAAGGCGCTCATACAACTCAAAACATGTCGGTTCTTTATTCAATTGCACCCTCTAAAATAATAAAAAGTTAAATAATATTAAAGTAAGAACTTAAATCACTATATATTTGAGAGAAATTACTCACCATTCGTTTAGCATGCTCTCGTGCAGATATCGACCCTCCACTATGTACATTAAATCCTTCTTTGGAGAGTCTATTTTGTTTATTTTTTCTGGCTTTATCTTGTCAGTCTTGACTATCCCATTCAGCCCTTAATTGTTGTAGCTTCTCTGCTGAAATCCAAACACCATTGTCCTCACCGCTACGCACCTTAAACAATGCATTTTTCAAGGCTGTTGATCCCCTGCTGTCAAATGCCCTTTTAATATTGTGCTCATCATTGTCCAACCACTTAAAATTTGCCTAAACAAAGAAAGTAAACAAATTAACATAACATTCACACATTTTTAAAAAAGATATCAATAAATATGATACGAAATGTTACATATTACCTTGAATTCCTCGAACCACATTTGAATGGTATTTTTGTCAACTTTTCCCCAACTGGACCAAGCACCTTCAAAGTTTTTCTTGAAAATTGTTGTGATGACACCTCTTGTTAAGATGTCAAGATAAAACCTGAAAGTATAAATATCAATTTAAATAAATATACTGACAAAAAAAAAAACACACACACACACACATATTACTTACGTGTTACCAGATGCAGATCTAATCCAAATTCGACCATCTATGTCCCTTGTTCCCCACTGAATAGTCTGTGTGAAAGGAACTGGCTCAACATTTGGACATGCGGATTGATTAGGAGATGGGACACATATAGTATGTGTAGGTAGGGTAGGGGAAACTGTACTAAAAAGATGAGGAGATGAGGCACTGGAATAAGATGCTTGTGAATGGGAAGATGGAGTAGAAGTATGACAAGTCTGGGAAAAGGGAGATAAAGTAGGTGTATGTCCAGTGTGGATCTGGTCAAGGTGAGCTATGTCAGCAACAGGTGATGTGTCTGGCTGTGTATATGGCTGAGAGATAACCCGTCCCCGCCCTCTACCTCTACCCTTTCCTCTACCTGTCATCTATAAACAAAAAAGATAATCATAATCATCTATTTCAATTAAATTTAATGACAATTTAATAATAAAAAATAAAAATAATTACAAAAGACAATGATAACGAAACTCATAACCATACTACCATAGATTTATAATCTACTTCAAAAATACATAATATATGATCTACATAATACACTTAGTAAAATAAAACCTAACAATACCTAAACATCTTCATCATTATCATTTTCTTCATCGTCTTCTTCCTCTTCTTCTTCATATTCCCATTCTCCTTCTTCCTCAGTATCTTCTTCATCCACATCTACTTCATGTAGGTTCAAAGAAAAACCATATACTTCATCGACAGGGCCTTCAATATCAACAAGACTCTGCTCGAGATTGTCATTTGCAACTATTACAGGCGATTGCATTGATGACTCTTTTTGGTATGGAGCATCACTTTCAGGCATTTTAGTTTCTATTGCAGTTTGTATTGTGTTTCATGCCTTAATTTTGATCACTACTAACCAATCACGTTGCCTTTCAAAATATTGTGTATAATATACTTGCATTGCTTGTTGTGCAAATATAAAAGGGTCATAATTTTTATATCTCCTGGATGTTCTAACCACAACAATCCCATAGTTATCTACCTTTGTTCCATGATTTAAGGTGAGATCAAACCAATCACATTTGAATAGAACTAACACCTTTATAGGCCATCCTGTATAGTGTACTTCAATAATGTCTGTTAAAACCCTATAATAATTATTTTCTATTGTTTCATTCGTACCACCTGGACAACATACACCAAAATTTGTTGTACCCATACCTTGGTCATGATCTTTTGTATTAAATTTATAACCATTTACATAATATGATGGCCATTTGTTGACTTTTCTTTGAGGACCCCATGCCAAACTCTTTACAAAGGCATCTTCAACATTATTATTTAACACCTAGTCATCAAATATTTAAGTTAGTCTCACATAAAAAGCAAAATGTTAGAAAATAAGAAATTAAGGAGAATTCGTGCAACATACGTATTCTTTAAACCAAATAGGAAACATTGTGAAGATTTGTCTGTCCACTTCCGAGTCACTCATCCCACATTCTTGTAACATATTAATATAGGTGCTACATTTAGAAAACATGTTAGAACAATTTATAGTGATATATAAATATATATATTTATATAACACTTAAATGAACATTTTATACACTTACGTTGAAAATGACTCCACTTCAGGACAATTTAGAAGAACATATAAATGTGCTATTTGCAAGTCCCTTTCTTCTAACATGAAGGATATGCATCTTCCGATTGGACGGCCAGGATAATTAAAGATAGAAAATAGAAAGCGGTGGCCTATTTGAAGAACCTTGACCTCCATCATCATTTCGTGGTACTTGAATCTTTCTACATGGAACATCAGGTGGATAATAGTAGGATGCAAATGTAGAGGTCTCTTCTACCAAATAAACTTCACAAATTGATCCTTCAACTGCAGTTGTGTTCTTCACCTTGTCTTTTAGTGTGCGAATAAACCTAATACAGTTAATTGATACATTTAGTACTACGAATACAATTCCATAATTTAAAAAAAAAACAAAAAGGAGACATAACTCTACCTTTCAAATGGATACATCCATCGATATTGCACTAGACCTCCAACCCTTGCTTCGTATGGCAAATGAATTGGAAGGTGTTCCATTGAGTCAAAAATTTAGAAGAAAAATTTGTTCTAATTTACAAAGAATGACTGGAATGTTTTGCTCCATCACATGTAAAGTATCCTCTCGCAACAATGGGGAAATCAATTCTCGAAAAAACTGACTAAATTCTATGAGTGTGTTCCAAATAGGTTTTGGCAATACTTTGAATGCAATTGGGAGCAAGCGTTACATAAACACATGACAATCATGACTTTTTAGGCCAAACAACTTTGCTTCTCTCATGTCAACACACATTGATAATGTAGAGGCATATCCGTCTGGCAGTTTCAATTTTTTGACCCATTCACACACAGTTAATCTTTGTTGCTTAGTTAATGTGTATTTTGCTTTGGGTTTAATTAGCTTGCCATCTCTTCCATCCTGCAGCTCTAATTCATTCCGTCTACAAATATCGGCCAAGTTGAGCCTTGCATTAAAATTGTCTTTTGTCTTACTTTTAGTGTCCATCACTGTGTATAAAATATTCAAAAAGACATTTCTCTCAATATGCATAACATCTAGATTGTGTGGAAGAAGATTTGTTTTCCAATATGGTAACTCCCAAAATATAGATTGCTTCGTCTAGTTGTGAATAACTACATACCCTGGGATATTATCATATGTCTCTTTAGTTATGCTAGGCATATGTCTAACCCTTTCCAACACTTCTTCACTTGTTAACCGAGGCGGAAGTAAAGATGTTTCAGTATGTCTCTTCTGAAAAGCATTCTTATTCCTTTTGTAACTATGATCAAGTGGCAAGAATTGTCAATGACAATCAAAGAAAGACGTCTTCCGACTATGTCGAAGGGTAAATGCCTTTGAACACTCTATACATATTGGACAAGCAAGTTTTCCCATTGTCATCCAACCTGAAAGCATCCCATATGCAGGAAAGTCATTGATGGTCCACAACAAACAAGCTTTCATGTTGAAGTTCTATTTTAGTGAGACATCATAAGTCGTAACACCAGTATTCTATAAAAGTTTGAGGTCATCTATAAGTGGTTACAAATACACATCAATTCTATTCTTTGGATTGGAAGGACCAGGGATTATAATGGTCAAGAACAAGAACTCTCTTCTCATACACATCCAAGGGGGAAGATTGTAAAGGGTAACAATAACTGGCCAACATGAATAAGTCCGACCTGTTTTATCAAATGGAGCAAATCCATCAGCACACAAACCTAGCCTCACATTTCGAGGGTCCATTACAAATTTAGGATATTTTTCATCGAATTTTTTCTAGGCTTCGCCATCACATGGATGAGACAAAGAGCCTGTTACCCTCACAATTTCCCGATGCCATCTCATTTGACTTGCAGTTTGCATTGACGAATAAAGTCTTTGCAGCCTTAGAATAAGTGAAAAATACCACATTTTTTTCACTGGAAGCTCTCTTACCTTGCCATTTCTGATGACCCTTTTGTAACGCTCTTCACCACAAAATTTACAATGACGAAACTCCAAATCAAGAGGATTATAATAAATCATACATCCGTTTCGACAACAGTGAATTTTTATACAACCTAATCCTAATTGCTCCACTGATTTCTTTACACGGTAGAGATTTTTAGGCATACGATTTTCATTTGACAATGCATTTCCCATAAATTGTACCCACCGATTGAAACAATTCTCAGAAATGTTGAAGTCCGACTTGATACCCAAAGCTTCCACTGCAACTGACAATTCAGAATAATTTTGACAACTGTCATACAAAGGAGCATGCACAGCTTCTAACATATTAAAAAAAAATTTGGCTTCCAGGTTAGGATCTTCATCCCTCTGTTCACAATAAGCAAAACCTTGTTGCTCTATATAATTACCAATAGATGGTCCTGTAGCATCCATTACCATATGTTCCTGATCATTAAAGCATGCTTAAAAATCACTACTTCCATAATATGAGTTTCTTGAAACTATTGGTGGAAAGAGAGATCTTGGTTCATCATGGTTGGTCCAATAATAATAATTACTCATAAATCCCTTCATACAAAGGTGAGTTTTCACTTCATCAACTGAATACTTCTGACACTTGCATTTTTTACAAGGACACCTCAACTTTCCTACACTTTTAAAATGATCCTGACTGCAAGCAAACTCTATAAACTCAACAACTCCTGCCATAAACTCATCTGTAACTGTTCTCTTATCAGAACCCACCCTATTATCCATCTACTTACGATGTTCAGGAACTTCCATCCTGTTTTAAGGCATACATGAATCAAAACAAACATCTTAATTCAATATAGCACAAATTATAATAACATCTTAATAACATACTGATACATACAAGCAACAGAATAAAGATGATATTCTCTATAAGTAAAGGGCACCCTTGAACAGTAGCCTAGTCCTTAAGTACATAAGGGGGACCTGATGGTGATACACAATCTAGACCAAGACCAAGTCCATTAGATTTTTAGGTTGATTGACTCACCAAAAGGCCTATATCTAAGGTACCTAAGTTTACTCGGGCTTAACTTAATCTATGCCTGGCCCAATGACAAACTAAGCCATTTAAGTTTAACATGGACAAAAACTTGGCTAATTTGCAAGTCTTCAAGTGCCATACTTACTGTCTTTTGCAGCTTAAATCAAGGGTCTAGACTTTCCAACAACTCAAGGCAAATTATGCTCAAATTGTAATTAAAAATTGAATGCACCCTACAAAATATTGTTTTCCTTATTATTTGATTAATAAAAGCTACCAATGAAACAAAGATCAATATATCTCATAACTGGGCAAATGTTCACTATTTTAGCAATGAGACTTTATTATTAAAAGAGTAAATCAATTAACTCTTATTTAAAGAATCTGTGTTCCAATATCCTACATTACCTAGCAGGATTCACAAGGGCTAGTCATGGTCACAACTTATTTCAGAAATAAGCTCATTGAAATTATCAGTAACTTGGTGCAAGTGTGTAGGGAAGCATTATTTACCAAAAGAAGATAATTTGTTTTACTGGGTTTTAGTGAGTTTACAAAAATGATGGTTATCAAAGCTCAAAAGGGGCGAACAAGTGAAAATCAAGTTGGGTAGGCTATTTGGTTTTGAATGGTAAATGCAAAGAATGCATCAAAAACTTTTGTGCATGCATGTATCAGTATGACTTTGAAAACAGAACTGAATAACCAATAACCATAATCTATGATAAGATGATGTATCAAACAGAGAACTAAAAAACAGAACAAGAATGGAAAAAACCAGCAACTTACATAAATATAAAGCTAAACTTCTCAAGAAATAACTAAAGGAATTACAAGTACAGCAATATAAGAAAATGCACACATAAATTGGCAACCACGTTTTTTTGCAAAGAGATATCACTATCCTATAAAAGTAAAATACCACACTCCACCTCACAACTTTCATTTGTTTGTTTGTATTCCCATAACCCACTTCAAATAACTATGATACCTTGATCTAAGGGTGGAAAACAGTGGGAGAATGTGAAGATAACACTAATCTTGGAAAAATTAGGGCTTCAATCTTCAAATTTGATGTAGACGAGTTGTGTTGGCAAGTAATAAAAAGGAAAATGCACCAACCTGCATAAAAAAATTTAGTTAATTTCTATTGCTTCAACAACCATCGAGGACTACATCAAATCCCAATACTAAGACAGTAAATAAATGCCATGTCTTATAAGGCAATTATAATGACTATGGGCTTAATAATAGATAAAAGTGAACTAGTCAACTCATGAGAGCAGTAGTGGATGATTATATTGCTATAAATAAAATTTAAGAACACTAATAAAAAGTGTGACAAATTCATTTACTTTTTTAAGAATTATACATATAAAAATCTGCAAACAAATTATAGGCCACCAGCATCTGCTCACATTTTAGACAGAAGGGAGAAAGAATGATATGATAGGTAAATAAAATATCACTAAAACAAAACCATTTATAGGCCACTAGCCCAACCACCACTAGGCAATGTAAAAATAAATGAGCAATAGTCATATTGACCTTCTATGATTCTATGATCTTTCATCAACCCTTGGGTTCGCAATAATAAAAATGAGATATTTTACAAGATGAAATTAAAGAAAAAAAAACCACAATGAGATATTTTACAAGATAAAATTAAAAAAAAAACCACAATATATAAAATTTATAGCTCCCTACCTACCTACCCTTTATAAATACCCCATCTCTTAATTACCAGAAATCAGATATTGTATAGAAAATGGCTTCTCAACATGTATTTCCTTTTATAAATTTCTCTATTTAGGATAAACTTGCAAAACATTGGTAGCAATTATGCTTGAAGTTATTTTCTGAGCAGTCAGCTTCCACATTGTCACATTATTAATTCTCCTTCTTGTACAATCTTAAATCTAAAATCCATTAAAAAACAATTTAAGCCTAAAAAATCAGCAGGAAAATGAACCCTCAAAATATAGTGCAGAAGCACTAGAAGAGAATATCTCGCATTAAAAAACAAGGGTCAAGAAGGATTCCCACTCATATGGGGTCAAGAAGGCAGATCTCAACTTCTGCAAAAATGACCGAAAAAGAGGAAGTGGGTGTAGTTATGCTGGCTTTCTTACCAGAAGGAGGTCTTACAAGTTGTTATTTTGATATAACTAAAATGGCAGAGTTTTGAAAAGTTCAGGTTTTTATGTTGGCTAATATTTTTTAAACTTTGAAGATATCTCAAGATGGCACACATGATAATAATAGAATACTGACAATAAGAGACAACTTGTTTAGTGGTTACTAAAATAATCTTTATGGCTTTCGAATCTTAGTAAGAGTAAAATGAATTAAAAAGAGGTAATACGAAACAATTTTTAGGTTGAAGTAATTTGATGTGTTCATTCATTCACTCTTTTAAGACTCTCAAAACTTTTTCTATATAACTTTTTTTTTCAGAAAAACAAAGAAGACAATTCTCTTTTAGATTTTATCCCCTCAAATTTCAATTACCTCAGTTCAAAGTTCACTAGACTCTATTAATGCCATGAACTAGGCTCTAGATTTGAGAACTTTGTAAGTATGCCTGTAGCAGATATAAACTCATTCTTTTCCAACAGGATAGGAAAAGAATGCAGAAAGTAAACAGTATAAATTAGCTCAAATTCTTTTGCTACATTGTTGCTTAAAAGCATAAGAAGTCCATGTATATACTATGTTTTGGTATAAAAAATTAACAGGCATATAAATTGCAGGAATAATAGAACTAAAACTATATAGTACTATGCTTAGGTTTGATTGCAGTGTAAATGAGACAAATAGGTTTTGCTTCTCTTAAAAAAATGTCTATATTAATTACAATCAAAGGCATCTGATCTCTCTCTTGGCTATGGGATAATCTTGCAAAAAGACATTAAAAACTGACAGGATATTTAAAATAGAATAAAAGTGAAAGTACCATCATAGATACTAATGATTCAAATAATTTTGTATATTCTATCATAACTTTTGTTTTTGGGAAACAAGGCTTTGGAAAGAGAAAGGAAAAGAGATCTGGTGGGAGAAAGTGAGGAAGAAGAGAAATATGAAATCTTCTAAGTTCTATGGGGTCTTTTTCCATGGATGAGATCAGTGGTGGATCTTGAACAAGTTATTAGGGGGGGCGAAAATTAATATAAAATAAAAAATTATTTTTAGGGGGGGCAAAAATATATATTTAACTAAAATTTTGAAAAATTATTTTAAAATTTTATAAATAAAAAAATTTCGTGGGGGGGGGGGGGGGTGGGTTTCCCCCCTTGTCTTAGAGAAGATCCGCCTCTGGATGAGATGCAAAGATTGTGTGGGGATGAAGATGCTATGCATGAGAGTTCAGAGTATGAGTCTAATTGCTCTTCCTCCCCTCAACGAGATGGGCTGTAAAAAGTTGGACAAAATCTTGGTAAAGTGTGATTGTGACTTGGGAGTAGTGAGATGACATAAAATTGTTCCGTGAGGCCTACTTACATGAGTCTTTTAGAAGGATTTAAATACAAAATAACATATTTTGTGGTGTTCTATGTAAATAGTACAAAAATATGTATTTTAGATAGATCCTTCTTTTCCTAAGGTATATAATCCTTTAAACTTAAAATATAAAATTAATATAATTGTCTATATAGATGTACATAATACTAGTTAATATCTTAAACTGAATATTTGGCCCACGAACCATACTTTCCTTAACACTTTAGATAAATTATAAATAAATTAAATGAAATGCAAATGATGACATAAGAAGGGTCCACGTAGATACACCTTTTGATATTCAACACCGTTCTATCTCTTAACTCCTGCACATTCGACTAGTGCAAAGTATTGTATTTTATTGATATGATATAACTCCAAAAGCATTCCCACTTTAATTTTCAATCTCTTAACCCCATGAAATGTAAATTGAAATTATCCCTTCTTTAGAGGCATAGCCGCATAGGCTTAGAAGCACAAAAAAGCTCTCCATATGCTCCTGCTAGTGGCAGCTCTGAACTAACTCACCAAGAAACTCAAGCCTCCATGGCTATCACAAAGGAAAAACTCAGACCTTCAATTATAACCAAAAAAATTGTGAATAGTCTTAAATGCACTTCATTTACTATGATAACTCCCTCCACCTCATTTAAGAAAGTAACGTTTTCTATTTATCACTCAATAAAACATTATAGCATCTCATTTTTTGTATTAGTTTCTCATATTCTTTTTAACTGAGTCGTCCAAGTTTATAACCTGAATATTTATTGGATTTCGATCAAATTTCCTTTCCAATATCAATGAATTAAGTAAAGTTGAGTATACAAATTAATAATCAATTGAAGGTGACAAAGGCCCAAAACAGGCTCTTGAGAAGGAAAAGAGTGAAAAAAGAGTCAAAGAAGCCGTTGAGCTGGAAGGGCCTTTTGAGAAGGGAGAAAATGACAAGAGGGTAAAAGAGGTGTTGTATGAAAGAAATCAAAATAAAAAGATATTTAAAGATGCTTGTGATGGATATGAAATTGAAAATAGACTTCGAACAGCAGGTGACATTAAAGGTGTTCAGAAAGTTCTGAATCAAGTTCAAAAGTAAGATATGAACACTGGAATATTGAAAGAGGCTCAGAGGAAAGAAAAAACTGAGAGCCGATTAAAGCAAGAGTTCAACAGGGAAGGAAGTGGAATTATTTCAAATGAGGATAGTCATCAAGGGCATTCTGAGAAGGTGCTCGAGGGTGATGGTGGGAAGGAACAAGATAAGGGATTAGATAAAGCTTTGGGGCAAATTGAGGGGAATGAAGATGGAAAAAAATTGAAGTTCAATGGAGAAACTTGTGGAATATGGAAAACAGAGTGTGATCCTATAGTGGAGTGGAAACTATTCTGGAAAACAATCTGTGCATCTCGCTCTAACAGGACGTCGCAAAAACGCAATCCTTTAGCAAACTTCAACCCTTGAATGGAGACCAAAGCTTCCAATACCTCAACGCTAAATACATGCTGAAAAATCCTGATCAAAGAGCCACAAATGCACCACTAGAATCATGAATGACACCCCCCCCACCCAACCCAAAAAAAAAAAAAAAAACTCCAGACCCATCATTGAACAAAGCATCATCCACGTTCAGCTTAACAAGAGAAGCAGGAGGTTCAACCCAATGAGTCTCCACCTCTTCCGTTGAAATATTCCTTCAAGGCGCACTTTCACGATCAAACTCATTCCAGAGAAGAATGCTTTTTGTCCAAATGGAATTAAGACCCACCTCCGGCAAGTTAAGCCTAATTTTATTTCTCCTTTTCTGATAAAATAGCATGACAAAACAAAGAGGGAGAAGTCCTTCAATAACCACTTGGAGCAGTGTTCGGCAGTCCACTCGAAGATGCTTTTATCAATTTGCCCCACCAATCAGAAGCCAAGCAAGAACCAGCTCAACCTGACTTCGAATGGACACAGTTGAAAAGTATATGCTCAGCAGATTCATCCTCCTCGCCACAAGCCTAGCATCTTCCCTCAACCTCCAGACACCTATCCCGAAGCGCTGAGTTTGTAGGTAAAATCTTATGACAACATCTCCAATAGAAAAGCTTGAATTTCCTTGGCAAAGGAACGCTCCAAATTCTCTTTCAAACATGTTTGAAAGAGGCTAACCGCTGATAAGCCGCAACGCTACCATTCGAATCCATTAACTCCTCCTTTCTAGCTGCTTTGTACAGTGAACAGACCATTTTTATGAAGATGCTAAAGCCAACTATTCGGACAAGACCTACTACTAAACACATTGCTTTTACTTTATTGCAGTCAAAATGACTAAAGACATCTCTGTTCCAGCCCTGATTATTTGTCAAAATTAAATCCTTTACAAATTACAAGAACATCATCTTCCACACCTGAGTCAGCACTAATAGCACCAGTGAAGCAATCACCAACTTTGAGCCATGGATCCCTTCTATTAGTGGTTGCACTGTCATTGCCAATTCTAAATACCAATTCTAAATAAGCTTCAAGGTATTAGTATAAAGACTTTTATAGCCACTAAGCTATCTCCTTGCAATTCATCAAAAAATGATACACCGTTAGTCATTTTGCATCATCCATTTAAACCATAAAACCCATGATAGTATAAAAACTAAATTTTGAATTGACGTTGGCCATCAATCATAACAAATTTTGGTAATATTTAATTAATTTTTTTAATTTTAATTCAATTTACTAATAGCAAATCCATAAATATATTATATATTTTTTCATGGAAAAATATAAATAAACCTTGAATTTATAGATAATATAAAGTAAGCACACATTTCTTACCTTGATTGATAAAAACAATGTTGAACCATTGATATATTTTCACCAATTTATTATTGTTGGAGTTAAAAGAAGGTTGATATTATTAGGACTTTTAGTGTTTCTTAAACATCCATATAAAATTTGTTCGTAACAAATACAATATTTTTAAAAACGCTAAAATATAATTAATCTAATAATTTATTTAATAAAAATCAAATGAAAAAAAATATTCAACCGTGAATTTATAGTAATAATACGGTGAGCAAAATAGCACTTTCTTCATAGAATATACTCATGCTGGCCGTGGGAAAACTACTAAAAATAGAAGCAGAAAACAAATTATAAAAAATTGAAGAAGCTCTCATCTATTTGTGACTTGTTCTTCCTCTTCGAATTCATTGAACAAATCTTTTCATCCCCATGGCTCTTTCTATCTCTCAATCGGTCTCTCTCTGCTCTCTGTGTCATGTGAAACTACCTTTTACTCCACAATTGCAAAGCATACCCTTATCGAAGGCGCGCGCTGACTTGCTGAAATTCCCATCCATTCGATGCTCCTCAAGTTTCAACAACAAATCCCGCATTACCCTCAAAACTTGCAAGAACTGCAAAACCCAATACGATCTTGCGCTGAATCACCCTCTTGCTTGTCGTTTTCACACTGCCCATTTTGGAGGTAATCTAATCTCTCTCCTTAATTTTGCTCTAGCTTTTGTTTTCTTTCTTGTAGTAGCCTCATTATGCGCCGTATTGATTCTTGCGTTAATTTTTTTTTTCTTTCATAATCAAATTAGGATTTATATGCTATTGGGGAAAGGGCGTAGATTATTAGTACTCTCTTAGGTTTGCTCAGTTCTAATCTGAAAATGTGAAACCAAACTACATAGAAGAAATAAGGAAGGAATAATCGTATTCACATTTACCGACTTTTCATTTCTGATGGCTGCCTGCTTTTGTAGTTCATCAGTCTATTGCTTTTGTTCATTGTGAAAAAAAAAATCCGGAACAACATTAATAATTTTATTTTTCAACGATCTTCAGACAGACCATTCGATATCCATGTTCCCAAATTAATATACTTAAGCTCTCCATAATCTGCACAAAATTACCAAGGACATTAATGGAATTCTTACATGGTATAATACCTCACAATCCATGGAACTATATAGAAATGTTTCATCGAACCCGTTGCAATAATAATGAAATAAATATTTTTGTGCAGTTGTGAGATCAATTTCTGTTTTCACCTTGTGAGATTTGACCATGATCTGTCCATCAATTCAGAAGCTCACATTTGATGTCAAAGAAGGATCCTTCTAACAATTTTAGATGTCTTCCTTAAACCCTTCCATAATGTTAAGATGGTAAATGGAAAAATCCTGCAGAAAGATTCCCTTTATTACTCTCTTCTGCTTTGAGGGAGAAGACACCTCCAATTACAATACAGTCATCGGTTCATCGTACTCTCATACCCTCTTCCTCCTAACTTCCTATATTAATTTTCTGCTAAGGTAGAAGATGACTCATGATCAGTTAGCTAAATACTCATAACAGACTACCACTAACCTTCTAATGGAATACACACATGGCTCCCACTAAATCATCACAAGTCCATTCCCCTCTACACTACATAATCTCTAAATCTCTTTGGCATTCTTCCATCTCTCTTCCCCTGATCTTCATTCCTTCTGTCACAAGCATTATCATTTACTCCTTCCTTCTCTGCTATTACTTGAGACTTCTCTGAAGATGTATCACATAAAATCCACAATATTGCCTCAGAAAAATCGACCTTGACAAGCTGAAAATAAACTTTCTTCTTTGAGTGTGTTAAGTTTTTTTCATTTTTATTTTGGTACATAACAGGGGCTAATGCCCAAAGAAAGCAAGAAAGCTAAAGAGAAACAAAACAAATATTGAGATGCCACAGCTATCAGCAAAGAACTTATTCGAAACAATCTCAAGTGGCTGGCTCCAAAATTTTAACCCACCTTCATAAGAAAGGCTAAGGTTAGCTATCCAATCAGCATCTGCAGACATACTTGCCTCCCTATAAATGTGCTTCAGTTTCACTTCCAAGGAACCCAACAGCCCAACAGCTAGCCTTATTCTTAGGTAAAGTGATCACGCCTTGGGAACCACTTTCCACGATGACCTTATTAAAGCCCATCTACCATGCCATCTGAGACATTCCAGGGCCCCTCAAAACTGAGCGACAAAGGGACTGCAGGTTCCTAAATTTCTTGTATACCCAACCAAAGTTTTAACCCACCTTCATGAGAAAGGCTAAGGTTAGCTATTCAATCAACATCTGCAGACATACTTGCCTCCCTATAAATGTGCTTCAGTTTCACTTCCAAGGAACCCAACAGCCCAACAGCTAGCCTTATTCTCAGGTAAAGTGATCATGCCTTGGGAACCACTTTCCATGATGACCTTCTTAAAGCCCATCTGCCAAGCCATCTGAAGACATTCCAGGGCCCCTCAAAACTGAGCGACAAAGGGACTGCAGGTTCCTAAATTTCTTGTACACCCAATAATCCAATCTCTAGATTCATTCCTTAACAAACCACCACTTCCTGCTCTAACCCAACCAGAATCAGGACTCTGCTAAGATGTCTGAGATTCTGAGTTCTGTCAACTCGCATCCAGTTGAGAGCTCTTTCTTTTGTAAGTGATCACCTGGAGAAGGACTCAATAAATCTCTGTATCACCTACATAGGATTCTGAGGGCCATTGAAATCAGGATCAAAGACCAATATATTCTTCCACTTCCAAGGCATTTCACTGAAGTTGCACAAAAAAGATCCCACAGTAAGTTGTCTCCATCCCAAAAGTTTGGTTTAATTTTTCAACTATCCATTCATGAGCATTCAAGGAGAAACTTTTCACCTTATATGCATTTATATTTGATTTGCATTGGGGCACACGAAGGACCACAGTGATTCCATGCACTTCGCTTGTCATTAGTTACAAGCCTTCCATGTAAGACAGGCACAAAAAACATCTTATTCTCTCTGGGCCCTGCCACTCGTAAATATAACTCCGACAATTCTTCATAGCACTTGATTTATTAGTTAAGGCCCTATAAGCACTACTCACTATAAACTGGCCACTTCTTTCACCCCTCCATTTCATGACATCAGGTCCTGCATCTCCACTACCAGGAATTAAAGCATGAGATTTCATCATTAAGTAACTATAACAACATGCCAATTACCAGCAACATCCAAGAAGTCAGACACAACAGAATTCAGAGAATCAATGTTTGAGGGAACCAGTGCAAAATCTTTAAGGGTAGTATACTTGTCAAGCCATCTATGGGTTCTGCTACCATCCCCAACTTCCCACATAATTGTCCTTCTTAAAATTCCAAAGAGCACAGTTGCTTGACACATAAGAGTCTCAGGCAAAAGCATAGACATTATGTCTGTCCAAACGGGCTCGATGCTTCCCTTTAATAACTTCAATGCATAACCTGGACCTTCCAAATTTCAGCTTCCAAGTGATTTTGGACCAGCAGGCATCTTTCATCTGGGATAAATGTTCGAGTCCTAAACCTCCCTCCTACTTAGGACTGCACACTTGATTCCAGTTCACAAGGTGGATTTTTCTTGTGTTTGAAGTATGATTCCACATAAAACACTTTTGAAGGTTTTCAATCTCTTGATGAGAAGAATTCAGAATTCTTGTTGACTGTGTTAAGTTAGTGATACCTGAACATAGGTTGGAGTATTCTTCACATTCTGTCCTTATTGAGGTTGTTAGTTGTCACTTGTCCAGGCTGACAAGATCATGAGTGAACTTACGAATATGATTATCTTTAATTTCTAACCTGTTACCAATGATAATTGTGGTTTGGATACTTACAACATTATAGTTATGGACTGTAGGAAGAAATTCCTGGCTTCTTAGCCAAACATTTGTTAGTTACTGGCTTGTTTGCACCAACTTGAAGTTGCATCAGGAACACTTCCTTGATGAAACCAGTTTGAATTCTGGCTCATAAGGCAGACAACTTTTAATGTATATAATCTGGATTGTATAGTGAATACCCAATTCCTTTCATATTTTGCTACAACTTTAAGTTCGTGATGCTTGAGCGGTACAGAATGGCTTCCACTATGTGTATTGATTATTTATGGGGCATGTTCGCCACCACTATCTTCTAATGCTTTCTAAAGTTAGCACAGCCTTTCCTGTTTACTTGCTTCTTGGATTTTAGGGTGTTAATGTTACTACCTTTCTTCAACTAAGAAACTGAATTTTAGTTTTTCTATATACTAGTAGAAACTTGGTGGCAATGTCCTCAATCCTCACATAGCATCAAGGAAGTTATTGGAAAATTTAAGATGATTTCGTTAGTTGGTCTATGCATATAGCATACCCCTATAAAGTCAAGTTCTTTACCTTCATTTAATGGGTTGGAAGTTTCTACTTGTTTGAGAAATGAAATAAAGATTTGAGGTCTTTCTGATTCTCATGACACATACAAAGTGTGCACAAGAAATTTCTGGGAGTCATAATTTGTAGTTTATTAGTATGCAGGTCCAGATGTTATTTTGTATCCTTTATCGTGCATTGGATATGAATCTAGTCAGTGATCTGCTGATTATAAAAACTCATATGCACGAAGCATATGCTGTAGGTTGACATATTTGTATGTCTTCTGACAAAGTTCAAAGAGTAATTTATCAAAATCGTGGACATACATATGAGGAAATTGATAGGCACCCAAACAACTTGGAAACTCACTCTTAAAAACTAGCTGTTAAGGAGGGAGAACTATACCATTTAAATAACTCATCAAGCATCCCATGCTACCCAATATGGGATTTAGTCATTCTATACTACCCAAGTCTCTCTCATAGCACTGCCTCTGAGAGCCAACGTCCTGGCGGCTGCACTCTACAATGCTTTACTCGGCTTGCTTCACTCAGTCGTTCCAATCAGCCCCTCTGTAGATAGTCTTTTTTGTGACATCGATAACCAGCTCTGATACCAATGGTAAACATTCAAGCAAGTTGTGGAATTTACCCTTAAAAGCTAGCCGTTAAAGAAGAAGAATCAAACTACTTAAATATTTTATCAAGCATTCCATACTACCCGATGTGAAATTTAGGCATTCCATACTATCCAAGTCCTTATTAGAAACATTTGACATATCAGAACTCATGCCTTAAGAGGCATGTACCATTTCTAAATTGGTGTTCTCTGCTTTAGCAGATGCTAGCCATAATGTGGGTTCAAGCCATGGAAGTTTAAATATTAGTGAAGCTGAGGTTCATGAAGAAATCTACCATGAAAAGGTTAAGACTTTGCGATTGGGGCAGGGTTATGCAATTAGAAGGTGTACTAGCCATGTAACCATTGTACTGAAAGGTTTACTATCGAATCTTAACCAAAGCAAGTCCTATATATGCCATATGATTCTCTTGCAACCATTACTTTGACAAAAATTGGTGCATTTGGATATTACGTTTATCTTTTACATAACTATTTGGGTGTAAGGTGGCCTTGATTTGAATCTCTTTCTATTCCTCTCTCCTTCAGGAGAAACTAAGAGGAAGTTTGAGAGTGTGTATAAAGGGGGCACCATGGATACTCCTGATTCTGGCAAAGTTTTTCAGTATTGGCACTGTTGTGGGTCTGAAGATCCATTTGGCTCCGGTTGCACTGCTGCTCCTCACTCCTCATATGATGACTGATGGAAATGACGTTCTTCATCAATTAATATGTGGTTCCCTTTTTTTGTTTAGAATTCTTCATTGTTTCTGTTCCCAGCTATGGAGAGACATAGAATATGCGGTTCTTGTGTTTGTTATTTGTGCAATGCAGTTAATAGAACATAAGATCTTCAAATTCCTTTCGGAGAATCATACTGGGAGCTTTGATGGTTGGAGAGGCCTCAACTATGGCATTCTTTGTAAAGTGATGCCAATTCAACAGCCTTATACCCACAAGAAAACACAACCCTCTTTCTATGCCATTGCTTTGTAAGATAATCTGTTAAATCACTGAGACACCAAAAGATGTATTTTAGTTGTGGCCAAAAAGTTTTGGCACTAGCCTTATTCTTTTGTGGATTGGGGTAACACCCTAATGGTAGCTGTAATTGATATGATGTCCAGGAGTACTTTATGGACGAAGAAATATATGGATAACCCTCACGCATTATGATATTACTGCATGCCATTATCAATTTTCTTACATTGTAGCAAGGTCTCCCCCATTGTTGCTTAATAACAATCAGACATGCATTCTAATAAAATGTGATCATCTGCTTCATTTGGTTCATATTGTGTGTTGATCTGTACACTCTTTCATGTCAATCCAAAGTTATCATTTCAGATAAGCAACGTTCTTGATTGCTTAGCATTGGAGGTAGTTGCATCCATCACCCAGTCTTTTCTGCCTGGCAAGTGGGAACTTAAACATAGTCTCTGGACTCATGTAGAAATTCTAGATTTCTAAAATAATTGCTGAAAATTAAGCGATTACACAGGTAATGTATTTCATATTAAAATGATAAAGAAAAGCTTGACGGTAGCCGTTGAAGAATAATGCTATTTATATAATTCATATATAACATAACTATCATACAAAATATAACAGGCGGTATCATCTAAATTTGACGAGTCTTAGCAGAACTAAGGTTTGTGGGAATATAAGGGCCGTTTGGTATGTTAAAATGAAAAGGAATCTGAGATGGAAAGTAAAATTTTACTGTTTGGTTTGATGAAATGGAGTATTTTATAGAATGCTCCATTCCATCATATGATAAAAAATAGACTCCTTTTAATAATGGATGAAATTTAAAATTTCATCATAAAATAATGTTAACTTCAAATTTTTTGTATTAAAATAATTTAATTTAATTATTAAAAAAATTAATTTGATTATATTTTGTAAAAATTAATTTATAAAAAAAAATTTTTAAAGAAAATTTATTTTAAAAAAAAAAAATTATTTTAAAAAAATTATTTAATATTTTATATTAAAATTAATTTAATTATTTTGTTTATCTTATCTTTCTATTCTTTCAATTTTTATTAATCAAACAATAAAATATCACATTACCTAATTCTTTCTATTGCATACCAAACAAGGTAATGACATTTTATTCTCTTTTTCATTTTCTCTTCTTTTCTTTTTTTTATTTCACTAAAATTTATTTCAACGTATGAAACGGATCCTAAGAGTTGTGTTGATGGTGCCTTTTTTTGTTTTTTGTTTTTATCTTTTTTTGGATAACAGTATTGGCAATATTGCTGATCAGAGAATGCTGCCGCAGATTGGAATCCCAAGTTTTTAAGAACTTTACAAAAAAAATTTAGAAAAAGAAAGATAATTTGTAAAAATTAATATTTATTGAATAAGTAGAATTTGTAAATTCAAATGCAGGTCTCACATATTATGTTTTTCTCTCTTTAAATTTATTTATTAAAGTATATTAAATTTTTTTATTTAAGTCATTTAATATGAAATTTTTTGCATTTTCAGCATTAAAAATGAATAAAAATATACAAGTTGATTTTATTATAATTAATTAATATTTAAATAAAATATATAATTTTTATATGAATTATTATCTTAAAATTTAATAATATAAAAATAGTTATTTATAAAACTACATATATATTAACATTTTAATTATGTAAAATAATATAATTAATTTTTTTAACTAAAATTGTCGAGTTAAAAATTGTAATCGCTCTTATGCTTAAAAAGGATTAATCTAACAACAATACTCATATATACTCTTGATTTTCACCAAAAAAATAAATCACCCTATTAGGAAAAGTGAAAAGCTTTATTTTTTTAAAAATGAAATTACAATTTTAAAATTGGTGATTATTGTTGACTCCATTGATGTATTTTTATAATTTTGATGATAACAAGCAATAAAATGAATTGTTAAGGAATATATTAAGTATATTATGGATTTCAAGTCATGGAATCTCAAGTTTTGAAAAAATATCAATATTTAGATATTAGGCTTAGATTATTATGTAAAAACGATTTTAAAAACTCTTAAACTAATAAAGTTATCTTGAAATATGTTTTAAAAATTCTAGAGTTGTTTTTTGATGATTTGTTGGAAAAATAAGTTGTAAAATTGCTTAAAATTCAAAATTTACCGAGTAACAAAAGCCTGATGGTTTAAATGGGCACTTATTGGCTTGATTGTTATCAATTTCTACAACCAGCTGCCAACAAGCTCTTAATGAAACAATTAGAAGCCTATTTGCTACTATAATACAAAAAATAAACAATTTCAAAAGACAACAAGCGTATGATGAAATATGACAAGCACTTGTTTCTTGTACAAAAAGATGACTTCAACATTTTTAATAATTATATTGGTACCAAATCAAGTGTAAATCATCTTATTTAAGACTTCATTGAACTACTATTCAGGAGATAACAATTCTAACTCATTTGTTAATGCTTCTTGAGTTCCATTGATTCTAACATTTTCGAAGTTGCTCTTCATTTGTATATTCATTTTTATGAGAGTGTTACTCTTGATTCAACTAATTTAAGGAAAGAGTCCCTTAAAGTTTAGGATTGGAAAATTCTTGTAAAGGGGAGAGATACCTTGATATCAACTCTATGAGTTGAAAAGTTGTAGTTGCTCATAAGTACACTATTTTAAACTTGTGAATATAGTAAAAAATCTTAAGTTGAAACTTGGAGGCTAGATTAGGGCTTGAGTATAAGCTGAATCAAGATAAATTTCTAGTGTTTGACATTCTCTCGACCCTTCTCACTTAAGTTCTTGCATTTTATTATCAATTATTTTACTTTACTTGAATATTCAGCTTGGTTGCTCTATTTTCATATGTAAAGCTTTGCATTGATATCTTGAAAAACATCTTAACTTCTAGATTGTGCAAAAGGTTTTCAAAATCAAATGTCTTTCATTTACTTTAAATTAAAAATTTTAAAACATCCCATTCACTCTCATTGAGTGTATAGCCATTCCTAACACTTAGTGCTTAATTTATTAATTATAAAATTTAGAAAACTTTTATTTATTTTAAAGTTTGACGTAAAACAGAATTAGGAATAAAAAATCAACATGAAACATTGAGTTTTTTGAATTAATATTTTTTTTGACAATGACTTTGTGGAGATGGTGGAACAAATTATCTTTAACAAATGCTTTGATAGAAGCAGGGATAGGAGAAAGCTTTGAGTCTAGAGAAATTTTTTTGTTGTTGTTGGATTTCAGGTATAAGGAAAGGGAAGTCATGATTAAAGGCAAGACTGATGCTGAGGTAATGATTTGGATAAATTTAGGTCTTGAGAGTAAGTCTGGTATGAGGTTATGATATCCTTTTATATAGAAAAATCGAAATCATTTGTAAAACTATATTTTAACTTTAGGAATTATGGTTTAGGGTGAGTCTTATTTATAAATTTTAGGACCTTAAAAAATGATGAGTTGTCAATTTTCACAATGAAATGATGTCATTTGAGATAAAATTCAAAATTTTGAATTTCATACTTTACTGCAAGAATCTTTTTGTAGATAGTGTGATAATACTTTTCAAACTATTTGAATTGTATGCTTGTATAACCAAAATATTGTCTTTTCCCATCAATTTTTTCTATCAATATTACTCCTCAGTAATAATCACTTACTTCTATATACAATATTCTTTTCTTGAGCTAGGAATCTTGAGAGGTGACAAATTTTGAGCCATTTATTTTAAAGTTTTCACTGCTTCAGTCTGTTTAAGACCCTAGAGTGGGGGTTCTTTTTTAGACAGCTGGCTGATATGTTTGAGACTTATGGAATGAAAGTTTTGAGATAATTAACAATTCCTAGAAACTATTGAATTTCTTTTTTAGTTAAGGTTTGATATGAAAAGTGAGTAAATCTTAGGCTACGTGAGATCTAGGTTGATAATTTCGATGGAAAAATGCATACCCAAAAAATCTATTTGGGTTTGGGCCAACTGACTTTTCTTTTTAAATACTATGATTCTATATTTTTTTATGAGGTCAAGGAATTGGTTTAAGAGGAGCTCGTGGGCTTCATCTTTTCATAATAATATAATATCATAAATGTAGACTAATGCACTAGGGAGAATATCCTCAAATATTTGAATCATTGATTTTTGGAATAAGGATGAAGCCATATGGAAGGATTGTCCATTGGGCATTTAGAATGTAGAAAGAAGTTTTATATCAATCTTATCAAGACAAATTTGCTAGAATGCTACTTTTAAATCAAACCTTGAATAGATTCTAGCATCCTTTAGATATGTGAAAAGAGAATTGGTCTTTTAAAAAGGAAATTTATCATATTAAAGAAATTGATTAAGAGGTTTATAATCAGTAACCAACATTTTTTTCTTCACATCTTTTTTGATCTCTTTTCAACATAGAATGCTTGACATGCCAAATCTAACTTGTTGAGGTCAATAAATCCTTGTTACAAAGGTTGAGAACATTCTTCTTGAGCTAATTATAGGCCATGGGAGTCATGCCCATATAAGTAGCCTTTTTAGGATTAATATCTTCATTAAGCTTGAATAGAGGTTGAATAAAGAATTGTTCAATTTTCCATTGTTTGAACTCTACATGGCTTTCTACACACACATCTAGCAATTTTATATTGATGTCTCGATATTCATCTGGTGGATCTCGTAATGTAAACATCTTGTGAATTGGTGTATATGGCTTGAATTATTGTTTATATCTGATTCTAGTAGGTAGAATTTGTAATTTTTGAGCTTAACAGTAAACATCCGTTCCTAGTAAGAGATATTTTTGCTTGCCAACACTTTAGTCCAAATGATACATTATAAGAAGAATTTAGTTTTAATTCTAGACTTAGAGATGAGTTTAGTATTGAAGACTCTGCCTTCTACAGCTGTGAAAAGTTCAATATGCGTTCCGATTCTTCTATTGGGAAGACTACAAGATCTATTATCATTCTCTATGCACCAATATCCATGTATGCTTTAACGTTAATTGGTATAACAAACTTGGAGAATAAGACTTGAATTTCTGTACATGGCACTGATGAAGATTTTGGGACTGAAACTCCCTTTAAACAATCTTGGATTGAAAAGATTGGGGCATAATCATGAATATAATCAAATTTAGAATAATAATCTTCTATATTTCCTTTTAAAAAGTAGAGGGAAAATGCAATTTCTTCATTTAATTCACTTTGTTTAGAGAAGAGTGATTCAATCTCTACATCCTTATATGGAATGACAAAATTAACATGTTAAAGTGTTTTACTGCTTTGGTAGATTTATTGGAGCAGCTTTTGGAAAAGTTTCCTTTTTTCCTCAAATGTAACATTTTTTGGTTTTTTATCTTCCTCGTCAGGATTTCTTTCTAAAGAATTTGAAAAATTCTTATTTCTTTTTCTTTTACCAAAATGTCTTTAAATTTTTTTTAATTGTATTCCTCCTTTTGTTCGGATAGGCACAAGTGTTATCTTTGCATCTGGTATGGAAATATGACCTTTTATGCGTTCTCTTAAATTTGTTGTGATCATTAATCATAGTGGTAGCATATCTTTTCTCAAGGTGAGAATAGATATTTATAATTTAGGTTGCAACTCTTGTAAGAAAGATGTTATGTATGTGTGCCTAAAATTGGGATCAATGAATCTATTTAACATGTAGTATCTTTTTTACATGTATTGGTAGTGTAATTCAATATCCTTTTTCTTTAGTGAGCAATAATTCATTTTAAAATACACTTATCTGATCTGCTTATCAATTAGGTTGTAATATCCTATAAATTCTTAGTGAATAACAATAAGAACTTCACTTATTAGTGTTTAAGTAAATTGGATTTACTTGTAAGGACCAAGACTTTGGAACTATTCCCTTAAAGCTACAATCATTCTTGAAGTGAATTCCATAAAAACAAGTCTTAGATCTATTCTAGGTCTTGTCATTTGTAATAATATCCATGTACTAAATTATTGAATTCTTATTTTTTAAAGACCTTAGTTAATTTTTTTTTCCATATTTGTAATTTAACTCATTCTGAAGCTAGTATCCCACTTTCACATTCCTAGCTTGTAGTGTTCATTAGTGCATGTATAAGTAGTTAAGTAATATAAGTAATACATTCCATAGTAAATATACACAAACATCTAAGAGCATTTTATTATTTATGATTATCTATTTACATCAGTTCAACAAGGATATAATACAACTACATGTATTTTCTTCTCGTTGCATACACCCCTTATGGTGATAAGGTTGGAGGTAAAGGTATGTGTGTTACGAAATTCTCATAGAGCTATGACCATTATCTTTTATATTGTGGAGTTATGTCCCAAGTAAGGCAACTCCACTAAGCTGACTGTAAGTAATAAGGTCAAAGCATACATTGGCGTATATTTTTCTTTATTTAAATACAACATGAAACAATAATGAGATTTAAAGCTCCTAGTGGGTTCAACAATAATCACAATCATTATATATAATACAAATCATGTTATGTTGAGTTGTATCAATTATAGAGATTAATTAGTCCTATGAATCAAATACATATCTAAGACACATATCAAAATGTATTCATGGCACATATATCAAACTCTGTTAATACCATACCTAATTGTATGACTGTATCACATAGACATCATGTTTCAAATAATTTATTGCATCTTATTTCACAGCATATTCATATCGTGGTTGTTTACTTTCTTTTCAAATATCTCTATAACAGGGTTAATGTGAGGTTTTCTGCCCCGCTACTTACATACCATGGTCACAAGGTCAATGTGAGCATTTCCTCTCTGCTACTCATATTTCTAAATAAGTCATGCTCCATCCAAGCATGGATAAAATCTCATATCATATCTGTAAATAGGGCTCCCCTCCCCTATCTAGTACTAATACGGAAACCATATGACTTTTTTCTCGAGGTCACCATCTTGGGTCATTCCCCATTTTCTCTTCTACCGATGCTTTCTTTTCTTTCTCATAAATAGCCAAGACATGATGTCAATCTTTTCATAGCTAGCATATAGCCACATAATCATTATGGGCACAATTTGTCATTGATATCTTGTTTGTCATATAGTCAACTTAGTGATTTTTAACTCATTACATGCATATACCAATGCAATTTTGAATTGCCACTAGGATGCATATGAATCATTTTCACATAAGTAAATGTATTCATGTCATCCATGCCATCATATAATACAATTTACATTGAATAGAAGAATTACTGCTATAGAATGGTGGTCATATTGAAGTCACAAATTATTTAAATTCAATGTTTATTAACGTATTCAGCATAATTTAAACTTCTCTTAAATTTTTTTTTTTGGCTAAGCCCTTATGTATCACTATTTTCTTTCTTTTATTTTTTAACATATGGTAATGCTAATTACACTTATTAATTTTCAATTTACCTACCTTATTTATTTCAATATTACTTAGTATAACATTTAATTGAAATTAATTTTCATCTATATTCAATTTTGGCCAAAACATTTTAATATCACAAATTCTCTTGTTCACATAATTTACCTTGATTCTAGTTATCAATTTAGCTTACCTCTTTCATCTAGTTTTTATTATTCGTCTCAAACATTATATTTATCTTATAATAAATTACAACTTTTTTTTACTCTTTAAATTACAATTTTATGCCATCTCTTCCTTTTTCTTTCTACCTTCTTTAATTTCCTTAAATCTTAATTCAAATTCCCACCTATCTAACCATTTTAAGTATTTCCTTTAACCAAATCTTGCATGCTTAGAAGCTAAGATAAACTACATAATTCATTATGCCCTTTCTTTCTATTTCGACCAAAGCATATTTCCACTTCTTAATTATCTTTTGCATGTCTTTAATCCTCCTACTAATAATCTTTTTAGTGACATATTTTTAATTTATCAACTATTTTAAGGCATCAAAGTATTTACCAAAGTTTTAGCCATACTACAAAAAAATACCCAAAAATAGAATTTATTTCTCCTAAGCTTCAAGAACCTAAATTTACCCTCTAATTACATCTAAATCTTAATTCCATGAATTAAAACCCCAATTTATTTAAGAACATCATTTTCTTGGCTAAACAATCCCAAAATTTTAGCCTACTCCATACAAAATTCTCGACCAATTCAATGCAAATTTAGCACAAGCATATGCCATACATGTATCAAGATATTGATCTATCATGACCATCTTCAAGAAAACATTTTTTCACAACATATTTAATGAAATTTCAAGGTTGAGCTCAAGCCAAAATATTTAAATTTTAAAGTTTTTCAAATAAAAATTATTGTTAAACCGACTTAAAATCAATATTCTATATCTTCATATATGAGTTTATGTTGGTTTTCTTTCTTTAGCGCCAAACTCCTCTATTTTGTCACTTTTTCTACATTTTCTCATGGAAGAAATGGAGGATTTAAGAAGCTTAGGATGAGGAGAAAGATGACTTATAGCGGTAGAAAGGAGATGGTTTACCTTGGAGTTTCCTTTTTCTTTCTTTCTCCCTTGTGTTTCGACCCTTACTCCTTCTCCCTTCTTTGGCCGAAATGTTCTCACTTAAGCCACTCCTTCACTGCCTTCATTAACTAAAGGTGTGATATTTTTAGTTGTTATAATTAAACTAGGTAATTTCACCTTTGCCCATGCAATTTTTTCCATAATTCCACCTTTACCCCTTATCTTTATCCTATCCTTATCCTTGTCCTTATCCCTTATTGACTTTTCTTCACTGCCTTACTTATGAAGATTAGAGATATTTTGATTAAGTCATTGTTAGGCTAAGTAATTCCACTTATATCCTTCCTTCCTTACTTATTTTGCATGTTTTGGTAGACTTTTCATCCCTTATTGACTTCCTCCATCACCTTAATTATAAGTTTTGAGGATATTTTATGTGAGATAGTTTTAGGTTATGTAAATTTCCTTAATTTGTTTCTTAACTAAAATATTACCAAGTTAATTCTTTAATCATTTCTTAAGGCTTAGTTTGGTGGTTCCAAATTCACCCAATCCTATTAATCCTTTATTAAGATTCTATTAATAGAATTGAAGTCTCTAATTAAAAAAATTCTATAACTTAACCATTTTCCAAGAATTTCATATTATTTTCCAAAAAATATAAAAATTTTGTATTCTTTCTTTAGGAATAATTTCATATGAATATTAGGATCAAAACATCTCATTCTATCTCAAAAAAATTGATCTTATTAATTCTTCCCCTTTTCCCCTAGCCAATTTTGTCATTTAAACACTGATATACTTTACCAATAAACTTTTAGTGCATTTTTCTTTACTATATTTTCTAAAAAATTTCACCACTTTTTATTGCTTAATTTTCCATCTTTACTTTTGAGGAAGCATACTTTTTATAATATTCGATAAATAAAATAAGGATATTACATGTTCTCCATTCAGAAAGTAAAATATCATCAAGGATAAACTAAGGGTCAAAAATTGCTTACAAAATTAATTTACGTGGTCAGGCTATGAAAGAGGATCTTCTACCATTAGAGGATTAGGTTTAGGATCATCATTATACATTTTTAGATGTTCTTGAGGATGACTAGAAGTCGCTATTAGTAAGGTTGTGATATCTGTAATACCATCATCTCATCTGAGTTTGTTTCCTCATATTCACTTTTAGATGTTTCATCTTTACTATCATAGGAAGGATCAGTTGGAGAAATCACGGGTTATGGAAGGTAAGTAGGCTAGTTATCTTTACCTTTTTTTGTATTTTTTTTAGGTGGATCATCAATTCTTTTGTAAGAGGATGAGAAGATATTTTTGTGTGGGTATAGGGTCTTTAAGTTAGTTTAATTTAGAGAGAAGGTTTAGGCTAAAGCTCGAGTCCTTTTGAAGCATTTAATTAATCAAGTTGTGAGTAAACATATGTAGATGGGTATAGTGGAACATATGCTAGCAAAAAGATATAGAACTTCAAAGATGGGTTGAGGTTAAGCTTTTTTGGCCATATATTCATTCATTTGTTTGATCTAAGCTATAAGAGCATTTTTATTAGGCTTGTCTAAATTTTTTTTTTAAAGTGAATATTTCAATTCAGAATTTATTTGTTGTACTCTAGTGTGTAAATTTTTGTACGAAGTTTGGACCTAGTAGGACAAAGTATCAATCTTCTAATCTTATTCAATAACATAAACCATGACTTTGGCTACTTTGAAATCTATTTTCTATGTAAAAAAATGGTGAATTTGTCTACTTTGGAGTCTATAATCTACAAAAGAAGGTTTTAAGCCATAGCATTGTGAATATGCTAGTTGAAGACTTCTTTAGTTGCTATAGCCAAATGTGGGGTACCTCTTGATAAGATCTTGGAAGGTTAAGCATAAGACCTAACTGATACCTTAAAAGTGTGATCTATTTGTCTTTCCAAATATGGAAAGCTTTGGCAATAAGGAGGAGATTTGATGAAAACATCATGCATAGAGATAGATTAGGGGTTTTTTGTTGGTGTTAATGTCTCTTCTACATCTAAATCTTCTTTATTAAGAAAAAAGACCTTCATCTTGAAGTTTCATAATGCAAGTATATAAAATGATAGAGGCTTATGCTTTTTCTAAATTCCAACTCATAGACCATTATTTGGCTTAGATCTCCTTTTGGGGGAAGATTTGGAAGAGCTCCTTAATTTTCTTTTCCTCCTTATTGTTTATTCTTCTTCAGAGTTAGAGACAACATCTATAGATGTAGATCTATATATGTATATCTATATTCACATTTGGGGTCACATATTTTGTAACAACATTTTTTTAAAAAAAAATCACATGAAGTCATTACCTCTTTATTTTTAACTAATTAACTTGTACTAACATTCAATTAAATTAATCAAGCATAATTAAGATTTATGGTATACCATTAAAAAATGATACAATTCTGAGTTTACATACACATCATTAAATAAAAATATCCGTACAAAAGTCAAATACACATATGTCTACATTTTATTTATCTATATTGATCAGTTCTGGAAATACGGGTGTGAGTGGTTGCACCTTCTTCAGGATCTTAGCCAATTCGACTTAACGTATGCTAAAAGTTGTTCATAGAGAATATCTGTATATTTAGTTTTCTGAACATGACATAAAAATATAGTGAGAATTAAATCACAGTAGGTTCAACAATAAATCATAATTATCATCAATATAGCTCATCATGTCATGTTCATCTGTATAAATTACAGCAAATATCTTAAGTCATATGAATACACTTTATCTATACACATGAAGATCGTACAGTAATGACATGTATAACATGATTAACTATTTTCAGAATATCATATGATTGCTATCAACTTATTTTCATATCAAACTATCTCGGTCAGGGTGAGTACTTTCTACTCTTCGGTACAAACTTTTCTCGCTCCCTTCGACATGGCACACTTTCTCTTTCTTTTCTCTCTATCATAATCATAGCTGTGAGTAGAGCGTCCCTTACTGGTGCACTACACGGATCACCATGTGACAGTACTTGTCTCTTTTCTTTTCTTTTTAGATTAATAGCCAAAAGTATGATTTTAATAACAAGTATATTCTTTATACTCTCATGCCATAATTTATCATCAATGCATAATCATTACAAAAAATTATTAGTAAAATACAATCTTGCCATGAACATAATTATTACCACTTTATAAAATATTTCCATGTCAAAATAACACATTTAAGATGGTGAGGAGTTCATGCAATGACAATGATTAGGATATACACTAGTATTTTATTATTTTTATTTATAAGATTCTTCTTCTTTTTAAAATATTATTTTCCTCTCTTACTAATCAGAGCATAACACTCTCATTTTTAAATCCGAATGAGGTGATCTTGGTGTCAATTTAAATATAAGACAATTCTCTAAAACTTTTATGTTGAACATTTTAGTGAAATCTTAAGTAATCGTAGTGTTACTACTCCCTCAATTTCAATGTTATTTTTTTTCGGGTAGGTTCTGACGTCTACTTACTAATCTGACCATATCTCCCTCATATGGATTTCAAATTGAATGATTTCAGTGGCTAAAAATTTGTGATACATATATTTATCTTTTTTATTTTAACCATTTCTTTTAATTCTTTATATATTTTATCCAAAAATTCAAACACAGAAATTTACTTAACAGATTCTTCACTGGTTAGCTAGTTTCTGACTTCTGTTTACTAATTTGACAATATTTTCCTAATATGGATTCCAAATTGAATGATTCTAGTGGCTAAAAATTCTTAAAATATATATAAATATTTTTCATGTTAACTATTTATTTTAGTTCCTTATATATTCTTCCCAAAAATTTAAATACAGAAACTTATCTAACAGATTCTTCCCTAGTTAACCATTTTTTGACCACTACTTACTAATAAGACAATATCTCCATCGTCTGGATTCCAAATTAAGTGATTTTTGTGGTTAAAAATCTGTGAGACATATAACTACATTTTTCTTGTTAACCATTTCTTTTAATTTCTAACCGATGTTTTCTTGAATTTCAAAAACAGAAGTTTCCCTAGTTATTCCAAAATTCATTTTTCTTAGCCTAACCTTTCTTAAAGTTCTAGTTCATCCTTTTATTAAGTCCTCTTCTATTTTTCTTTCAAATTTCCACCTAACCATAGAATTACTCGTCTCAACATTTAATTATATTTCTTACTTAATTTAACATATTCTATCATCCACTTCAAAAGAAAAACAAAATCAAATCATGCATTACTAAGGGTGTTTATCAAAAGAAATTTCTCATGGTCTTCTTCTAGATGTTTAAGGCCATATTCATTTTATCCATCTAACCATATCCCATCAATTTTTCACCATATTTAAATATACATAACAGTAGCACAATACTCTAAAATTTTGCCACCCATAGCCATACCTATGCAGAACTTTCCACACCAACCTAAGTATTCAAACATACATCACATGCAAGATCAACATGCAGCATGATATAATAACATTCATAACCAATCATCAAAGTAGTAAATATTGTAAATTTCATCAAAGTTCTAAGATAAAAATTTCATATAAATGTTACAAATTTCAAAAAATTTCTTCAGAAAGAGATATTGTTAAACCTACTTAAAGATCTCCCTAGCTCATTTAGTGAATTCATTTTCTTGTTTCCTCTTAAAGGAAATGGAAAGATTCCTCTCTTCTCTTAACTTTTCTAGCAGTTTGAATAAGAGAGGGAGTGTGAGTTTTGAACCCTAAGGATGAAGAGAAAAGATAAATTCAAGTAGAGATTAAGCTAACTTACCTTGAATACTACTTTTCTAGACGTCTCCTTCTTCTTCCTTCTTCTCTTCTCCTCTCTTTCCCTCATTTCCTCACTCTACCTTGCTTCTTTTTTTTCCTCTCCCTCAATTGGACGAAATTATGATGTTATAAGGGTGATTTTTGTTTAAATAAACTATCAAGTGGTTCACCTTTCATAATCTTGAGTCTACCTTATCACAATTAGGATGCACTTAGTTGATTTTTGAGAGAAAGACAACTCATGTTCTTGTCTTCCTCTCTCTTAGTCAAGATATGCATAACAAAAGGAGATTTATATGTGAAAATTATGATAAAATGTTCTTAAGATAAAGAAAAAGGTCCCTTTGATTTAGAGATTCATTTCCGTTTTCTTTTGTCTCACTTAAATATGATAGGTTTGCCTTTATAAGTGGAAAATTTCTAGCCCTTGAGTCTCTCTTGTTTGGCTGCAATTATTAGTGTAAGATATAGATGTTTTGTCTTTCTTCAGTGTGTTATTTCTAATTTTTCCTATTAAGTTTTTTCTCTTTACCTATTCCTTTAGGTACCGTTTGTTATGAGGAAATGAGCTAATGGAATGAGAATCTGGATTCCCATTCCATCAGCTCTCCATGTTTAGTTGGCAGAGTCTGCTGTAATTAGGAAGGTAATACCCATTGCCTCTCAAAAGCTAGGGAAAGGATGAGAAAGGCGTGGGAATGGAAACTAAAAAACCCAAAATACCCTTGCTTTTTACTTTTTTCTGCTTTTTTTCTTCGGCCATGCATACTTTTTTTTGCTTGCTTTTTACTTTCTTCAGCCTTCCATTTTCTCGAAACTCCTTGTCTCTCGCTGCATCTCGAGCTAGCGTCTTTGCTTCTCTACTTTTCTCTCGGATCGGCGTCTTTGCTTCTTTCTCGCATCGGCCTCTCTGCTTTTCTCTTGGCCTCTGTTCCTCCTCTCCCTTTCTCGGCATCCTGCTCAGCGCATCTTGGATCTACGTTTTCCTCTACACACAGGTTAGCATTTCTGAACTGCGTTCCTTGATCTTCAATTTTTCTGGGTTGTCCTCTGCATTTCCTGGTCTTAAATGTTTCTGTGTTTCTCTGATTGTTGGCTATTTTCTACATTTGGTCTCTTTAGTGAAATCGTTGGTCTGGGTTCTTTCTTTTTTCTGGTTTGGTCCTCTTGCTGGGTGTTTGCAGAAAACTGAGCCTCTAGCATAGTAACTTGTTTAGCCACAGTTGCAGTATTGGAATAACCAGTTTCCTTGGAAGCATAATCTTGGTCTCGACTGAGCTGAGAAGTAACGAATTTGTCAAGTACTCGCCAGTCAGTAACTTGGTCCACTGCTTGGTCATTGGTAGCATAAAGCGAGTGCAGATTCTGTTGAGTGCCATCGTAACCATAAGGGATGTTGGCTGATTGAGCAACTTTGGGGCTTTCTAGTTGTGGAAGTTAGAGGAAAGCATCATGGGACATGTTGTATTGCAATTCCAACTCCTGCCTGTAGGGGTAGTGTTGGTGGTATGATTCAAGCTCTTGCATCAAGGAGACTTGCTCATCGTACCAGCAGGGTGATTCATATTCTCCCACTTTCCACATTGTTGGCATTCGCTTCTTGAAGACTCTACACACTACCCATCCTTCTTCTTGATGAGGAGTTCCACTTTCATTGGTTTCTAGGCGGTACTCATGCATGATCCAATCTGACTTCTATCCATTTGGGGCTCGTCCTTTGTAGAACACTAAAGTCATCCTCATCCCAATTAGGCAATGCCTTGAGTAGATTGCCTTATCTCTTCCTGTGGCTTTCCAGAATCCTGCTTTTGTAGCTCTATTCGTCCGAGTTCCAGTCGGATACTTCTTATCTTTATGGTTAAAGAAATACCATTCAGTTTGTTCTTCCGTTCCTATTCTGCATAATTCTGTCATGGGGAATAATAAATGCATGTGAATTTTATATATTATATGTGTATATATAATGTTTGTTCTCATCTTATTTATAAGAAGGTTGATACCTTGAAGATCCCATGGCTCAATTCCGTAGAGATCGACATCTTTGATGACATCTAGATCAATCCTTTTTGAAGCTACCTTCTTTCTAAGGTAGTAATCAACAAGTTCCTCATCAGTGGGATGGAACTGAAAGCCTGGAGGAACATGTGAAAATGTATTCATTCCGCTGCCCAAGATTCTCAAAAGCTACATTAGAAAAAGAAGTAAATTAATTAACATCATTAATAACAAAATAGAATTTGAAATTATGAACAATATTGCAAATTAAGTTGATGTTGAATACTGATTGCAAACTTTCACCTCCTGACATAGATTTTAGAAACCACTTGTCACAAAATGAAAATACGTGTTTTATCCATTAATTTATTTATGATAACGACGTACATTTAATTCTCCAATTACTTATACATTGCCAACTTTGAGACTGAAGCTTATTGATTTCTTCATTAGAAGAAATTAATTAGAAAGAGTAGTCCCAAAATTTATTTATTTTTGAAAAATAAAAATATTTTTCATTAGATATGCAAAAAAAGTATTTTTTTTTAAAAAGTAATAAATAAATTTTAAAAAATTTACAGAGAATTTTTTGTAGTTCGTTGAAGTGTTGTCTGCAAAGAAATTTACAAATAATAAACAATCAAAAACACAATCTTCAAAGTATTTAAAAATTAAAAGAAAGAATAAAAAAAATTCATATTTTTTTTTCATAAATTACAAGCTGTTTATTATTGATAAATAAAATAAAAAATAATATTTAAACTATTTCATAATTTTATTAATATTTTTAATATAAATAAAATATTATTAATTATTTTTGTATTTATATTATTTTTAAATAATTTTTTAAAGTTAAAAAATATTATTTTATTATTTTTATACTTTAAGGGTATTTTTGTCTTTTTGTTAGTTTTTCATTCCATTCCTACGTTATTTAAAGCATATCAAACGTAAGAAAGCAATAGATATTCTATTTCTTTCCATTGCGTACCAAACGTAATTTTCTTTAAAACATTCCATTCTATTCCATTTTATTTCCAATTCTCTTTTCCATTTTTTTCTTTACCATCAACCAAACGGTACTTTAATATTAAAAACATTTTCTATACATACGCATAAGATGAAGAATTTTTAAGGTTTATATTCTCTTAGATATCTAAAAATTGTTTAATAATTTTTATTTTCTTGATTAAATATTTATGTGTCTTCATTAATAAAAAAAAATAAAATTAGAGATGTTACATATTTAGGTCGACATTTCAAATGAAATGTCCTCCAATTTTGTCTGTGAAAATGTGAGATAAATCATATTAAAAGGCATATACCGAAATGTGCTCATCCTAAACTTCAATAGAAGAGATTATATGAGTTTGGAAGGGGAAACTAGAACTACCACTAATGGTTTCTTCTGGACTTTTGAAAGTGATTTTGATGGTGCCATCATTCATTTTTTTAAAGATAGGGTCTAAAAAGGTTTGTATTGGCTTGGTCATTTGGCAGATTTTTTCATAATTTTTTAGCCATTCCAAGAGCATGAATTATAATTGCTCTTTCGCTGGAGTTGAGGTATCTTCACAATTAGAATTTTTGTATTCTAGCATGCATCTATGAACAACGCATCTAAAAAGTACCCTATTGGTAGATTTAACAAATGGTTCTAAACATGATAAATTATTTGATGGTGGAGAGTGGTTAAGAGAGCATTACTGACATGTGGTGTTCTTTCAATTTGGATTTGGACCTTACTACAACAAAATTGCGGCATTACGGCGGTTTTTAAGTGGACATAACGACAGTTTTGATCGTTGTTATGCCTATTAACGACGGTTTTAAAACCGTCGTGGAACTTCAGGCATAGCGACAGTTTCAGCCAAACGTGGGAATAACCGTCGCTATGCCTGGATTAACGACGGTTTTTTAAACTATCGTTAAACCAGTTTTAACGTCGGTTTTTAATTGCCGTTAAAAGTAACGACGGTTTAAAAACCGGCGTTACTTATTTTTTTTTAAAAACTTTTTTTAATAATATTAATTTAATTTTTTATATCAATTTTTTTTAATTTAAAATATAATATTTTGTGCTATCCATAATACTAATAATGCTTAAATTTTTTTAGTATTAAATTTTTATGCAAAATAAAAATTAATTTATATTTTTAATATTTTATAAATTAATTTAGATACATTTTATTTTATTATATAATAATTAAACATGTGAATTATTTAATAATTGAAAATTTTATTTTAAAATTTATTAATATTTAACTAGATACTAAATATGCATAAATTATTGAATTATAATGAATCTATATATATATAAAATATATGTACACAAAAATTAATAGTAACGAACGTAACAAAATTACATATACAAATATAATTACTAAATCAAGTTTCCGGACTCTGCGGATGCTGATCACGCTGATGCCCACTACCACGATCGCTGGGGTCCTGAAAAATAAATTTTGTTTGTTAGAATTTTTAGTGTTTTCAAAATAAACAAAATTATACCAACAATTTTTATGTATTAAAAGGTTACCCTGGGTCCGGGACTATGAAGTCCTAAAATTTTAGGTGGTAGCTGACCTTGAAATTTTTGTAGCAGAAACGTCATAACAGCCTCCATCTGTGCTTGCCGTGCTGCGAGCTCAGCATCTTGTCGCTGGAGCTTAGCGTCTCGTCGCTACTGCTCGACGTCCCGCTCCTGCATAGCTGTCTTTAGGCGCTCCACCTCATTCTGTAACTCGTGGTATTACGGCTCAGACTGTAAGCTCGACCCAGACGAACCACGATCGAAGACTTGAGTTGGGCAAACAACCAACCCAAATCCTCGAACGCGGCCGGAGTGCTCCTTAGTGCCAAGAGCTCTCGCAAGCGAATCAGCCGTCGAGAGCTCTAGGACGAGCTGTCCTCCTACTGGATTGAAGCAATTTTCTCCTAACATTCAATAACAGACAATTAATAAAAATAAAATAATTACCCACGTATGGTTGATAAGATTTTATTACTTACCGCAACATCCCGAACTTCGTCGTTGATGTATGATCCGTCAACTCTTTTATGAGCTGCCGTCCATACATCACCACGAGTCATTGGACCCCCAACAGAAATCTCCTGAAAATTATAATAATTAATCAATTTATGATTATATATATTATAGTCTTCTCAACATTTAAAAAAAAATATTTATAGATTTAAACTTACCATCTCCGCCTTTTTACGCACAAGGCTCTTGGATCCAGTAGTGTGTGGCATTGTCAGCTGTCTTCTGTTCCGTTTATTCTTCGCAGTCACATCTTAATTAATCACATAGAAAAAATAATTAGTGAAAATATTTAAAAGTTAAATTTTATAAATATGTTAATATACACAACTTACCCTAGACTTCGCATCAAGGCGATAGTCTACGAAAGTTGCCCACTGATTAGGTGGGATGCCTGTCGGGACTTCACTCCGCAACTGATCTCTGGTCTTCGTACCATCGTACACCAGGCGAAATAAATTGTATCGTGCTGCTCTCTATTTCGCTCCTAGCGACTGCATGATCAGTTTCTTGTGTTGATCCGTCACATAAATTAGTTACAAATAAATATAAATTAGTTACACATAAATTGCATATAAATTACAAATAAATATAATTAATTATAAAAGATATATGTTTTCATATCTAAATATTATTTACGAAGACATTCATCTTTGACTGCTGAGGAATGCTCCTCCAGTCCTTCTAGGAGATCGGGAATAACCGAAAGTTATCCCCGATGGTGCCGAGGAAGACACCAAGCAAACCGCCACTGTCTCCGATAGCCTGATGGTTGTCATTGAATTGGACAACCACCTTTGAGCCCTGAGGCAGGGCCCATACGTCGTGGACAGTCAACTGTCTGGATATCGTCTGCCCGGTCGCTTCTGTCAAAATAATTAGTGACAATTATATATTATGTTACTAAGACAAAATTATTAAACGCATAAAGTGTACATATTTACAATACTCACCGACTACATCAACTGTCCAACTCCTCCTACGTCTGCGCTCCTATTCACCGGGCTGATGCTCCTCCTCTACACCGCCAAAGATCGAGTCAAAATCGAACGTATAATCGTCGTCTGGTGCCTGAGCGTCGGGTGGGGGGATTGTGCATAGGACGGCCTGCGAATCCAGTGGATGGGAGTCGCTACTAGGGACTGATGACCCGACAGCCTCCGACTCCATAGTGGGCTGTCTGCCCTCACTGATCGCCCCACGGGACGCCTCTGCCATGCCCTTGTAGAGTGATCTAACCTTCTTCATCGTCACCGCTACTGGCAAAATGAAATTAATAAAACAATTATAAAATAAACTTTGCCTAATAAAAGTTATGGAAATAAATAAAATAGTACAGTAATTATAAGTAGTCTAAAATATATATAAATAGGCAGCAACAGCAAAACTAATACCGTAACAAGCATAAATTAACTTCTCCTTCTGGAAACAATCTTTTTAAATTTTGCTTGTGTAATGGATCGCTCTTGTAAATAAGATTTTCATCTTCATCGCCCATCTCGTATAAGTCACGGGGTTTTAAATGCATCACTATACTCCAGTTCTTGTCCAGCTCATCTTGTACATAGTACACTTGATGAGCCTCAGATGCCTGGATGTATGGCTCGTCATCATCATTTTCACCAGCGTGAATCAAACGAGAAAAATCACGGGGTTTTAAATGGATGTATGCAAATATAGCTAAGTGTGAGTTAACTTACTGTAAGTAAGGATCAACTTCTTTGCAGTTTGTTAAGACATGCCGATGAGCTTGCAATTTTTTCTGGGGAGAAATGGTGAAATAATCAAATCCACCAACTGGTCTTCTTATTGGTGGGAACAAACCCCTATCAGACGTCCCAACATTGGGTCGATAATCCACACGAGGAGGACGATTGAAGACAGTGTCAACACCATCTATGTACCTGGAACAGAATAATAAAACTTCTCTTACAATGTACGACTCTGCTATTGAGCTTCTGGCCTTGCTCTATTCTGCACGAAAGATTTAAGCTTACCCAAGTATCTAGAGAACATAGATTAAAAGAATAAAATTGGATTAATAATAATGCAAGAAATTAGAATTATGTGTTTTTAATGTTTTACCTTTTGATGGGATATATCCAACGATATTGGACTGGTCCTCCTAACTTCGCTTCCATGACCAAATGTACAGTCAAGTGCACCATGACTGTAAAGAAAGACGGTGGAAATAACATTTCAAGATGGCACAACGTCATAATGATTCAATTTTGAAGTTGATCAAGTTCATTAACATTCAAAAATCTAGAACAAAGTTGTCGGAAGAATGAACAGAACTCAATCAGAACTGCAGATACCGGCTTGAGAAGTGTCTTTCTTATGGCTAACGGTAACAGTTGTTCCATAAGGATGTGACAGTTGTGACTTTTTAGTCCTTCGATCTTACGCTGTCTTACGTCAATACATCTGGAGATATTACTGGAATAACCGTCAGGTACAGATACATTTTTAAGTGTTTTCAGAAATATTTCCTTGCCTGCATTTGTCAACGTGAACAAAGCAAGTAGATATTTTTCGTCATCATCAGGCCACAGTTCAGGCCTCACACCAAACTCCTTTAAGTCTTTTCGCGTGTTTACGTGATCCTTTGAACTGCCAGAATTATTAAGTAAAGTGTAAATGATGTTGTCGCAGACATTTTTCTCAATATGCATTACGTCAAGATTATGACACAACATATTATTCGTCCAATACAGAAGTTTGAAAAGTATACTTTTCTTACGCCATTGTTAAGTTCCAACATCAACCGAACCCTGACCTCGGGAACGCCGTTGTTGAGTCCCAACATCAGTTTCCACAATTTTTTCAAAGACAACTTCAATATCATCGACTTGTCTTAAAATGTCTACACCACTCAGTTGCGGAGGAGGGTTTCTTCTTTCCTCTTTTCCGTCAAACCTATTGCGGGCCAGCCTAAATTTGTGACCCGGAGATAAGAAGCGGCGATGTCCCATCAAATACCACTTCCGACTGTGAGGGAGACGGACTGGAGTAGAGTCAAAGTTACAGTACGGACAGACTAATCCAGTATGAGTATTCCAGCTTGATAAACATCCAAGGCCAGGAAAATCACTGATTGTCCACAAAAGAGCTGCAAGCATATTGAACATTTCTTTGCCAAAGGTATAGTACGTCTTAACACCTTCAACCCATAACTCCTTCAGCTCTTCAATTAGTGGTTGTAAAAATACATCTATGTCATTCCCCGGTGCTTTTTTTCCTGGAATTATCATTGACAACATGAATGAACTCTGTTTCATAGACATCCAAGGAGGAAGATTGTACAGAATCAGCAGAACTGGCCATATACTGTAACTTATAGATAAGTTTCCAAATGGATTGAAACCATTCGTTGCAAGGCCCAAACGAACATTTCTCGGATCTGACACAAATTGAGGATTCAGAAGATCAAATCTCTTCCATGCCTCAGAATCCTTTGGATGCCTCATGATGCCGTCAGAAATTTTGTCCTCAGAATGCCATCTCATAAATTCAGCAGTTTTAGAAGACATGAACAACCTCTGCAATGTTGGCTTAACTGGAAAGTATCTAAGAATTTTATTAGGCACCTTTTTCCGCTTCTCCCCTTTTTGTTTCGGTTTCCACCTTGGTGCGGAGCACTTACTACAAGTTTCGCTACTTTCATGCTCATCCCAGTATAACATACAATCATTCTGACATGCATGAATTTTTTTGTAGTTCAGCCCCAACTTATTAATGACTTTTTTAGCCTCGTAAAATGAAGGAGGAATCTTGGCATCTGGGAATACATCGACAAGCAACTCAAGTACCATCGACATTGCTTTGTCGCTTAGGCCGCACAAACACTTGATGTGATACAACTTCACCAAAAAAGACAATTTGGAATACTTTTCACACCCTTCATAGAATGGTTGTTCACCATCTTTCAGTAACTCATAAAAATCTTTGACACTATCATCCATCCTTTCTGCTTACTGTGGAACTGGCATATCCACAGAAGTGATGCTCTCATTTTCGGGGTGAATCACGAATGCATCACGAACTATGTTCTGCACAGGGTCATCTTGAACTATGGGTTCTGAGACCTCAATTGGCATTATAGCATGTCCTGCAGCAGGTTCTTCTGTAATCATTTCTCCGTGCAAACTCCAAAAATTGTATCCCTCCGAAAATGGTTTGACGATCAAATGTTGGCATACGACCTCGATGAGTTGTCATTTCTTGAATCTACACTTTGGGCATAGGCATATTATTCTACCTTCGACCCCAGAGTTGGCATTTGCGAATTCCAAAAATCCGTCTAAACTATTCTGATATTCTATTGATTGTCAAGGTTTATTGATCCAAGATTTATCCATTTCTGAAATAATTATGAATTTAGATAACAATTAACCTAAATAACTCTTACTCTGAACTAAGATCAAACATGACTATTTTACATGAGAAGGGATTTGCAATTGATTGTGCATAAAACACAAAACATTTTGAAGAGGTTTAAAATGTTTTACGTGTAAAAATTTTGTAACAAACTTTATGATAATTGGCATTTAACGAAGCACCAAATAAAAAATCTTCGTTATTGGTTCGCTATAAATAAAGAATCCTGATCCCAAAGAGTTTAAGAGAGATATATAAGAGAGAGTGAGAAAAATGATGACATTGGCTTACATAATATGAAATAAAACACTTCAAATATCTCTACGAATCCATGAATAAAAAATCTAACTTTTCAAACAGTGCCATTGATAAAGTCTTTGGTCATGTGTTAATTTTATTCCATTCTCCTAATGTCATTAATTAAAAGGATGAGTTTTATAATCAAATCTCTACGAATCTGAATTTTTTGGAAAGGACAACCACTAGCAGCAAAAAATTGAATTATGATTTTACATCTGTCGCTAGGATTTCAATTATAATAATATGGTAAAATTTCTAACGAACTCATATAGGGAATTGAAATTTCAATTCCCTATCTAAAAAAGTAAAATCGGTGGTCCATACAAGGGCCATATATTCAAGAATAATTCTACTCAATTATATCTAAGATCTTTTAAAAGGATGATTTTCATTATCGAATTTCTACGAATCTGAATTTTTTGGAAAGGACAGCCACTAGCAACAAAAAATTGAATTATGATTATATAGCTGTCGCTAAGATTCTAATTATAGTATTTACATGGTAAAATTTTAAACGAACTCAGATAAAGAATTGAAATTTCAATTCTCTATCTGAAAAAGTAAAATCAGTGGCCCATATAAGGGCCATATATTCAAGAATAATTCTACTCAATTACATCTAAGATATTGTTAGTTCCTTAATAGAGAATCTAGTGTAAGAACAAAGTGCATTAAAAATTATTACACTATTATTTTTTATTAAAATTATGTTATTATATATTTGTTTCTATTTTTTAAAAACTACGTGTATTTTTAAATGTGTTTTATTTTTTTAAAACCAATTCCTAATACTAATTTTGTCTATTTACTAACATTTATTATTTTACCTCATCACTTGAATAAATATTTTAATATTTTAATAACAACTGTAATATAATTTGACTATTATTAATTTACATATATTATTTAAATACGTTTATCAATATAATAACTATTTTCGATTTATTTGCATTAATTTTAATTATAATTTTTAAACAGTAAATAACTTAAATTTAAAAATAAATTCACTATCATTTTATACTAAATTGATAATATTATATATATTTATTAAATTTATATTAAAACATACGTATATTTTTAAAATAGTGTCACAATTTTTTATAAATTGTTTTCAATACTTACTCTGTCTATTTATTAAAATTTATTATTTTATCTAATCAATTCCATACTTCAATTCATCTACTACATTTATATTATTATATATATTTATTTTTATTTTTAAAACCTATTTGTAATTTTTATTAATTTTTATTTTTAACTATGTGTATTAAATAAATTTTTCATATTATTCTATCAACACCGCCTCAAGATCTCTATTTTTTTTATAAATCAATTCTAATATTAAATACAAATATTTTACTTCAAAAATAATTAAGTATAATAATTTAGCATTATTAAAAAAAATTTCATCTTACATGTTTTCACCGAACATAATATATTATAATATTAAACATTATAAATATTGTCAGAATAACACAAATTTTAAAATTGATTCATACAATGTACATCACAATGTCAAATATATTAATAAAAAAATAGTAAGTACATAAAATATCTAATATTATCGCAATCTAACATACAATAATTTGAAATAAATTTATTTCAAATAAAATTAATTAGATTACATACCTTGAAAATGATTCCAAATAAATAACGCACAAGAATCAAAATCGAAGTGTCGTCCCAACGTCAGAAGATCTTCACAAAAGAAAATAAAAAATAATATAAGAAAATATTTTGAACATACAATATATAAAAAATTAATTAAACACAATTAAAAAGTTAAATGAAATACCTTGAGAATAATAAATACAAGTCGCAAAGAAGACCACTCAAAAGTCACAACAAATAATCTCAGTTAGTGTATTATACGAAAAAATATTATGAAAAATGTTTATAATACAAATGAGGAGGACTGCTAAATTTTTAGGCGTACGTATGGTTTAACGACAGTTCTAAACCGTCAACCGTCGCTAAATGGATTTAACGACGGTTAGATAATAAACCATCGTTAAACGTAAGTTTAATGACGGTTATCAGGCCAACCGTCGTTAAACCACACGCATATCGAGCAACAGTTAGAATTCCGAACGTTGGGAAGTCAACGACGGTTTCCTATAAACCGTCGTAATTTAACGACGGTTTTATATAATTTATAAAATTGTCGTTAAATGACGACGGTTTTATATAAAACCGTCGTCATTTAACGACAATTTTATAAAAAATCGTCGTAATGTCCATCAATTTTTTCCCTATAATCAGAACGATGCAGATCACTACGGTTGGATCTTAACCGTCTGTATTTAACGATGGTTTTCTGTAAAACCGTCGTTAATTACCGAACTTTAACGACGGTTAGGAAACCGTCGTTAATGTTGACTTTAGAGACGATTTTTTGTAACTGTCGTTAAAATTCTGTCGCCATTCTCCGCCTTTCTTGTAGTGTTTAAACAGTTTGGAAGAGTTTTATCTTTTGAGACTAACATTATAGTTTGAAAAGAAATGTGAGGACCATGTTTTTAACATGAAGAGTAGTGAGAACTATATCAATAACAATATGTTGATGGTTTGCATACCATGTTTTAAAATGTTTTTTTAAAAAAAAAAATATTTCAAAATAAATTTTGGTGGTGACTTTATTGAAAAATGGTTTTCAAAATATTTTTGAAAATACTTTTCATTTTTACTCTACCATGCATGTCGCATGGTTTCCTTGCGAGACAAATGTGATATAAGGTATTACTTTTAACTTCTGATTCAACAATTTCAAATACTTTTACACCTTAGTATCATCAAGTGAAGGTTGTTAGATAATAGAATTTACTTAAGGAAGACTAAAAAATGCATATAATGTAATTAAGTTGTGAGTGAAATTATAGTTTTGTAATTATGTAGTTGTAGAAATTTCACCATTTATATTACACAGTGGTTGTATAATAAAAACTACAATGATAAGAGAAAAAAGAGTTATAATGAAGTGAAATATTGAATGGATCTGAAATAAAACATCTGGTCCTACAATTGAAACAAAATGGAAGTTTATAATATTAATTGTTTGAGTACATCTTTAAAAAAAAAACTTAATCTAGAGATTTAAAACCTCACTAAACTATTTGTGCATATGACACAATTTTTAAACCCGAAGAACTTCTTAGAGCAAAGGATAAAAATCAAATTAGTGTTTCTAGAAATTGTATTGATAAGAATAATAACTGTCACAAATTTCTTGTCCAAACTAGTCATAAGCCGACAAAATTTTAGCTCATCATCCATGAGTGATTTGGAAAACACTTACCCATGTAAGAAAGTAAAGGAGATTTCTTAACAATAGCCAAAGCACCACCTAGTAGTCTTCAACATAATTTTGCTCGTTTGATAGGACACCTATCATACATTTGTAACTTACAACCATTTTATTAGGTTGCCTTGCTTTATGTAGTATTTTAACAGCTTAGAATTCTTCATAGAATAGGTGATAAGGCTAAAATAAGTGATCTTCAATTGTATATGATATATAATAAAGAACACCATTTATGCAAATTGATTGTCGACAACAAATTTTCAACTGAATTCCTATGTCGTCTAAAGGACTCAACATGTTTTTTGATGAATAATAGCAAAACATACTTCTTGCTATTGGTCTTTTCTCTTGTAAGGTGGTTACTATTTTGTAACCGTCGACTAATTGTCCATAGGATCATATCCAAAACTATAGATAAAGTGACCTACAAAAATAATTTTGAAACATCTCACCTGTAATTATTGTAGGATAATTAAAAATATGAGAAGGTAAATGTAGAGAAATTAAGAGGAAAAAATAACTTAACAAAAATATAGTCAAAGGTAATATCAGATACATATTTGACTTGATCAGTAAAAGGATTCCAAATAGCCAAGCCAGCAGAAGATGAACCTTTAGAATATTTAAAACACAATAGGCCATTGCATATATTGACAAACAATAAATAGCTATTATCGATAAAAGAAGTAGGCAACACAATGTTACTTAAAGTATGAAAATTGTTATCAATCATACTATCCCGACCCCAAATTAGGAGTACATAACTAACATGAGTATTAAGAATAATCCAATTTCATAAGTCTTTGAACAAAGATACATATTACCTAAATATCATAATTAAATGATAATTTGATCACAAAATATGCAAACAAGGCTTTCAAAGCATAAACATACATTCGTCTTAGAGTTGCACTTTCTAATATTCAAATAACTATAACAAAATATCACTATCATATAGCAGAGATCTTACCTGTGGTACATAAAACACTTCTAGAGTATAACATTTTTATTTTAGAAAATCAAACAAGGATGTGACCCACTAGAACAAATATGGGGCTCATTTAGTCATTTAAAAGAAGTTCAATAAGTTTCAAATATATTCTTTTGTAATAAGTTCATATCAAGTTAGGTTAAAAGATTGGTCAAAAGGATTCCATATCAAAACAAAAAATCTATCCTTAAGCACATAGTAGGGAAGGTAATCAACAATCTATTAATAAAAATATCCGTAATTTCATTAAGTATATTGCCTGTAAATCTGTTAGGAATCATGACCGTAATTTTGTTTAGTATTCCGCATTTGTAAGCTGACATACAAATCTAACAACACTTCTACTACCTGGAGTTTCAAAATGCACCAAGATTAGTATCTACTACTGCTAACTAATAGTGTCTTTGAATATATCTCCTAATAGAAAACATTATTTCAATACAAAATTTTAATTTAATGAAAATCAAGAATTTCCTATATAATACATCTCTTAAACAGTCAAACATTTATTATTTCTGTAAAGTAGCTTCTCGAGCTTCAACTATAGGTCATTTCATATGCCAAATCCATTGAATAAATAGTCTTTCTCGCCAAGAAGCATAAAGGTTTCTACTTCTATCAAATCATATATTACAACAAAATTTCTATTCCATTATATGTTCAAAATATCAAATAATAGTTTGTCAAAACCTTAAAGCCATAACATAGTAATATCATATTTAATCTAGAAACAATTTCATAACTTGAATTCAAAGCCTAAGTTTGTACGTAAGAGTTCTCATTTCAAACATACCAAATCACCGTTCTTGATATTCATATCAATTCTTATAGCCATTTGAACATATTTGACCACAATTTAATAAATAAAAATATTTTGGTTCCATAAACATATTCAGAGATCAATTAAATAATTCTAGTCACAATTCACATTTTGATGGAGGGTTTTAAATACTATGACTGTCCCAAAGTAACTAGGGGCTATAAAGTTTGAAATAATAGGTCATTATAATTTATCTTGTTGAAATAAACCCTTTAATGATTTAATAAAAAATTTCAAGTAAATATTATAAAGTTTGAGGATCTTAAGTGAACTAAGTAAACTAAGACATGTAATATATGATACAAGAATATGGGAAGGAGTAAAACATACCATAGCAAACATTATCTACTCATAAAATAGTCATTTAGATTTTTCTATCTCCTCAAGACAATATCCAAGTGGATTCAGCCCAAAATAACCTTAAAAGTGAACTCCAGAGGTTTAGAAACTCAGGAAACAAGTCTAGAATCATGAAAATCAGGCTTTAGGATATTGGTCAACACCTTAGTTAACTTTACCCAATGCTTGTCAAACTAGTCAAGACCAGTCAACGAGTTAACTTTACAATAGGTTATCTCAATAGTCAACGAATCAACTCAACAAACCAACAAGTTAGGGTCATCTCACGTGCTACCATGTGCCATTGCGTATGGTGCTTCCCCTTTGGGGTTTTAATGTTGCGTGTGGCGTGTAGAGTCTATGATTGTTCGTTGGCCATGAAATTTGCTCTCCTAGGGTTTCAACACCCTCTAAATCTAATTATGAGGTAATCTTTGTAATTTAAGCAATCTAGATGGATTTTTTTGGACATTTACTCTTAGTGTTTTTCCCCAATTTTTTGATGAGTTTTGGTGGTAGAGGTTGCCTAAATTTGTAGTTCTTGTTGTTTTGGGTCCAACAGTACTAATAGTGTTGTAAATAAAGGTCCAAAAGTACTCAAACCCAAAATCTCTCTTTTTAATATTTTTTAACTATTGATTTTTTTTTTGTTAATAGTTCGATCTAGCTCCAGTGATGTGGATTCTTGGTACTTGATGGTTTTGACATGTGAGAAATTTGATCTATTCTAATCTTTGATTAAAGTGACAAAAATCAAAGAATCGACTTGAGCTACAAGTAGGTAGAGAGAGAAAAAAAATAAGGTTTTGGTTCTCTTGCTACTTATTGGATGTGGGGAAGGGGAATTATGGGTGGTGGGGCAAAGACATAAATTTTTGGTTTTACGGGGTGGTGCTTGAAATTTACAATTTACGTATGGAATTATGTTTCCCTTGCTAGCTTAAAATATTTGTATTTCTCATTTATTTGCCTTGACAACTATATTCCTTATTCTAATTAAAATATAAAATTGTAGATTCATTACGTTCTCTCCATTAAAAAATTCGATCCCTAAATTTCAAAATCAAATGCTAACCTTGCTATTCAAATAAATGGGAGTATTAGGCATGCATTTTACTTTCCACCTCCCATGTGGCCTCTTCATTCGAATGATTTTGCCAAATTGCCTTCAGTATTGTAATCTCTTTCAATCGAAACTTTTTCACTTGATTATCCATAATGGCTATTGGTTTCTCTTCGTAAGTTTGATCTTTGTGTAAATAAATCACCTTGGGATAAGTGGCATGAGATGGATCTGTTAGATACTCCTATAGCATGGATACGACTATGGTGACGCATAGCCATTGCTGCACTACCTCAACTTTCTTCAAATCGACTTGAATGTCGTCTTTAGTAACCACATGTCTAAGGAATTTTACACTAATAAGACAAAATTCACATTTTAAAAATCTAGCATATAACTTGTGTTCTCTCAGTATTTGTAAAACCATTCTTAAGTGTTGTTCATGGTTTTCTAGGCTTTTTGAATATACTAAGATGCCATTGATGAATAGTATAACAAATCGATCTAAAAAAGGCTTGAATACTTTTTTTATTAAGTCCATAAATATTGGTGTATTCATCAAACCCAATGATATTACTAGAAAATCATAATTTCTATATCGAGTTCTAAAGGGAATAATGTCTTTGTTCTTAATTCTCAACTAACTGTGCCCTAATCTCATATCAATCTTTTGAAAACAATGGGCCCCTAGCAATTGTTCCAAAAGATAGTCTATACAAGGAAATGGATAGTGTCATGTACGATCATTTTGTTTTGTTGTCTATAATCAATGCATAGGCATAATGATTTATCCTTTTTTTTCACAACAAAGCACTAGAGCAACCTAAGGAGAATTGCTTGATGAGATGAAACCTTTGTCTAGCAAGTCTTGCAACTAGTTTTGTAGTTCCTTGAGTTCCATAAATGCCATTCTACATGGCTATATAAATACTACTTAAGTACCTGGAATTAAGTCAACATTAAACTCAATTTTCCTTTTTGAGGGTAATATAGGTAATTCTTTTGGAAATACATCAAGGAATTCTCTAACCATTGCAACTTGGTCTAAAATTGTGACTTGCATTTCAATATCTCTAACTACAACCAAATATCATTGGCATCTGTTCAGTAGAAACCTATAAGCTCTTAAGGTTGAAATCAAGATGCTTGGTGCCTCTCTACAAGCACCTTGAATAAGGAAGGATGGTTCACCCTAAATGTCAAATTTAGTAACCTTCATATGACAATACAAGATGGTTTGACACAATGATAACTAATCTATATCAAGTATTACATCAAAAGGATATTTACCTACTTATCTATCAAAATATGAAAACACATATGAGTAGGTAGAACTAGGAATAGACAACACATTTGCTCTATGGGATTATACTAAAAGTATACCTATCATCACATTATTGAAGGCTTAGGCATCTCGTCGTGCTAGTGCAAAGACACACACCTAACCATGGTCTACTTGACCTTGCCCTCTGCCTTCATTTCCATTGCCTGTTTGGCTAGGTATATTCTAACTAGTTGAGCTAATGGTGTAGATGGAAAATGTGGCTGAACTAATCCCTAACTTGAACCATATAGACAACCCTTTATCATATGCCCTACATGTTGAAAAGTGAATTTATATTCATAAATTAAATATCTTTAACTTGTATTTTGTTATTTTTTGAGTAAAATAAGTTAAGTTTATGTTTAATTGTGTTTTCCTTTTTATGATAAATACATGGAGAAAGAATTACAAAAGAGTTAAACAGAAGGTTCAATGCCGCAACAGTGGCTTTTCATCATAACGATTCCAACATTCTCAAAAAACTCTAGGAAGCCTATAAAGACCAAGAAGGCTTAGCATAGCAGCACTGGAACAAAGAAATCAAGAAGTCTTATTCTCAGGACCTTAGCATCGCAATGATAAGATCTTGGTGTCACGATGAAAGAGTGATAATGTTATTTTTGAAAAGAGAGTTTGAGTTGGGCTAAATTCTTTTGTGCTAAATTCTAATTAGATTAAACCTTAGATTTTGAAGGACGACATTGAATATAAATACATGACCATGGAAGCATCAAAGGAACCTTAAACATCACTGCATATCTCATCAACAGGAGTGAATTTTATCTTCTTCTCTTTTCTTTAATTTTCTTTCTGTTTTCTTATGGCCCTATGTGGCTAAATTTCTTTTATTAGTCAAGTAAGACTAAAAACTCAGAATTAAAGTCTATGAGATTTTGTTCTTAATCATTCAATTTGTATTTGAGTATTGATTGTTCTTATGAGTTTAATTTTAAAACTAGTTTGTTTGATTGCTCGAAAGGGCCCTTTGGTTAATTAATGAATTCAATCTATTGCTAAATTAAATATCAAATACGAAATTGTTTGACAACTATAATTTGTGAATTGCTTAATAAATTACTTCTCAGAAGTTATTAGATCTTAGGAAGAACATTCAATTAAATTCAATTCAATTGTTTGTGCTTGAATTTTTTAGCTTTATTAATCTCTCTAATTCTTAATGTAATTGCTAGATTAAATTTTAAGCACTTGTTTAAGACTTTTTAGTAATTAAGGTTAAATAGGAAGCTTGTATTCTAATTAACTATATATAAGGAGGGATAGAAAATTAATTCTAACAGTGAATATTCAAATGTAGCTTGATTATATTAATATCGATGATTGGTGAAAAATTTTGATGGTAGAAGTTGACCTAAACCAATGCTTTTTTTTACTAATTAAATCTCTCTACTGCAATTTGAACTTTTATGAGTTGATTTTCTATCAATTTTTCTTTCATTATACTTAATCCCTCTACTTTTATTCACAAGAACATAAGTTTCAACTAGAGTTCAACTCTTACTCCGGCTACTATATTACTTTTAAAGAATAAGGTTTTAGTATTTTTGAGTGCCTATGACAACACACTACCAAATTTTGGTGTCGTTGTTGGGTAGGCCATCAAGTTTATTTTGTGCTTTTGTGGTTTTTAATTAGTTAATTTTCTATTTATGACTGCAACTTATTCTTCTAATCAAAGTGATCTATAGTATAGTCTAGAAATTGAAAAAACTTTGTGTAGGGCAAGAAGGGAAGCTAATAGAAATTTTGATCTGGAGGAGAAAGAAATCATGGCTAGAAACTGTACATTAAAAGAGCTTGTTGCTACAAATTTGAATCAACAACCATTATACATAAATTTTTCGACTTCAGATGCTAATGTTAATTGAACTAAAATATAGACAGATACACCTTTTACATCTTTTCATAGTCTCGTAGGTAAAGATAGCACCTAAAGGAATTCCATATGGTATGTATAACCTTGAAACCTATGGGAGTAACTAAGGATCAAATTAAATTGAGAGCCTTTCCATTTTCTTTAAAAGATTCAGTTAAAGATTGACTTTACTATTTACTTATTGGAATTATTACCACATGGAATGAGATGAAGAGGTTATTCTTGGAAAAATAATTCTTAGCCTCAAGGGTAACCAATATTAGAAAAGAGATTTGTAGTGTAAGGTAGCACAATGGAGACTCCCTTTATGAATATTGGAAATGATTCAGAAAGTTAGGGGCACACTACACTAAACACCAAATTAGTGAGCAGTTGCTCGTTCAACATTTTTATAAGGGTCTGATACCTTATGAAAGGAACATGATTGATGTGGCTAGTATAGGAGTTTTAATGGATAAATTCCCCGACGCTACAAAAAATTTGATTGCAAACATGACAGCCAATTCTCTGCAATTTGAAACTAAACCTCACCATCCATCAATGCATGCTAATGAGGTAAGTGTTTCATCTCTTGAGAAATAAGTTTCTAGCATAACTTCTCTTATTCATTAAATATTTGTAGGTAATAATGTACAAACCATGAAGGCTTGTGGTATTTGTTTAGTAGATGGACACTCAATTGACATGTGTCTAACTCTTCAAGAGGAGCCTATGGATTAAATGTTGCAAGTGGATTTTATGGTTAACCACACAAGAAATATGATTTCGACTTGAATGCATACAATTTGCGATGGAAAGATCATCCAAATCTTAGCTATAGAAACCTTGTAATAGCTCAAAACCATCTAAATTGCCAATACAAACAAACATACCACCTAAGCCAATCCAATCTTCTAATTTAGGTATGTCTTTTGAAGATGTTAAATTCCTCGCCACTAACATTTTTCATTTTAACATATATGAAGTAGTTTCAATAAGAGCTTATGGCTAATATTCAAAATTTTGAAAATTAGATAGGATAAATGGCAACTGCAATTAGAAGTTCAAAAATCAAGATACCATCTTTAATAAAGTAAATCCAAGAGATAACATAAGTGTAATCAATTTGAGAAGTGGTAAAGAGGCTGAGAGTCTAATCCCAACATCTGCAAAGCAAGAAGAGGAGAAAAATGACACTCCCAATATTGATGACAACCATAAGCGTAAGTTTTCATCTCTTTATGAATATGAGTTAGAACCTCTTTTGTCATAAGCTTTAGTAAAGGATAGACTTCAAATTTATATGAAACTTGTCATAAATGCAAATTAAATATATCCTCTTTTAGATGCTATTGAACAAGTGCCTCACTATGCTAAAGTTTTAAGAGAATTGTCTAAGGTTAAGAGGAAGCAGAAAATTAAGGGGTGTGAAAAAGTGGAAATAAAGGAAAAAGTTTCTTCAATTATTCAAAAGAAACTCCCTACAAAGTGTAAAGACTCAAGTATGTTTTCTATCCTTTGCACTATAAGTGATATTAAATTTGATAAGACTTAGAAGCATCCATTAATGTCAAGCCATATTTTGTTTATAGTTCTTTAAAAATTGGACTTCTAAAGGAAAACATTGTGATAATTCAATTGGCTGAAAAATCTATTACTCATCATAAAGGTGTAGTTGAGGATGTGCTTGTGCAATTAAATGATTTAATTTTCCTAGCTAGCTTTTATGTTCTTAATATAAAGAATGAGGATCAAAATACTCATATTCTATTGGGAATACCATGTTTAAAGATATCCAAAACTAAAATAGATGTTCATAATGGTAAACTTACTATGAAATTTGAGAATAAAATCATTAAGTTTAACATTTGTGATGCCATGCAATATCTTGTAGATGACATTAATTCTATCTATTCTACGAATGGGACTTATTTTTTAGCATAGGATGACACCATTCATAAGCTTATTGAGAAGGAGGCTGAGGAACCAGCCTTGAACAATAATTTGTAGGAGAATATTACAGCAGTAAATGAAGCCCCAAATTTACAGTAATTAGGTAAGGAACCACATATTACATCGCCAATTCTTAATAAGATACATGTACCCTTTATTTTGCAAGCTCCTAACCCAGAATTAAAGCCTCTTCACAACCACTTAAAATACATATATGTTGGAGAATCATCCCCTGTGATTTTCTCTAGGAAGCTAAGTACACTGCAAGAGGATAACCTTATGCATATCCTTAAAAAGCACTAAATGGCTATTGGTCAGATAATTGCAAACATTAAGGGAACTGACCCATTCATATGCATCTATTAGGCCCTACTTGAAGAAGGAGCAAAGCAACTTCTAGTTAAGTCACATTCTCATTGGCGTGGACCCTTAGTTATTACCAATATTCTTCCTTATGGTACAGTTAAATTTCAGAGCTCAGCTAATTCTAAGGCATTCCAAATCAAAGTGAACATTGAGGATCAAACTCATAGGAATTAAAGGAACATTGAGTCGAGCTAACAATATTAAACAAAAGTGCTAATTGAGAGGCAACTTAATATGAAAAATGTAAAGAATAAAAATTGAGAGGCTAGTGTCGCGACAAGAACTTTTCACTGTCACAAGGTTGTAAATTCAATTTCAGAGGTAATTTTCTAGAAAGCTCAATGTCATAACTCTAGGTTTTCAACATCGCAATGCTAGTTTTCAAGCTGAATATTCTAGAAATCCAAAGGCTCACAACGTCAACTTCTCACCACTGTGATGCTTGAATTGGAATTAAGAACTTTTGGAAGCCCAAAGTATAGTAGTACACTACCTACATGAAGAAAGTTCTAAGCCCTCACAACTTGCCTGCTGACATCAAAATTAACAATGCTGCTGACACTAAAACTGACACTATTAGTGACACTAATATTGATACTAGCCCTCAACACACCATTTGGCCTTTATTGTGAAATACTTATTGACCTATGGCACCCAAGAACTTCAAAGCCAAGCCATCAAAGAAGAAAAAGTAGAGCAATAAATGGCTTTTGAATCGCACCAATATCATTGTGGTTATAAATAAGAACCTGATTTAGGATAAAGGATTTAACCTATCTGACTATTACTTTTCATACAGAAGGCTATTCTAAATGAAGGTTGAGTCATTTTGCAAACACCCCAAGGCCAGAGTAGTACCCATGGTGCAAGAGTTTTACTCTAACACCAAAGTCCATAAGCATTATGAGGCTGTAGTGAGGGAGAGGCAAGTGCCATTTACTTCCCAAGTGATCAATGCCTATTACTCCTTGCCTAACATCGGAAAAGATGAATATAATGCATTTGCTCAGGGAGAGGTTGACTTGGAGTAAGTGAGCACCACAGTATGCACACCAGGGTCCCAGTTAAGGAGGACTAGTAGTGGTCAACCCAACCACTTTGACAAGAACTCCATGAACGAGTACGCAAAGGCCTAGTACTACTTTGTAGCGACATGTTTGATGCCGATGTCACATAAGAATGATGTGAGAACGTCAAGGGTTTGTCCCTAGCCTAATCACTACATTATGCAATCATACTAGAGTTTGGTGGAATTCTAGAGATGCCCTAGTGTATCTAATGAAGGTCATCATTGCCCTTGACATCTAGAAGTATTAAGGGCTTAAAAAAGCACAAACAATGAAAGTAAGGACCATTTCAGGCGAACAGTAGAAAGTTGTGGCTCTATGCACCATTGACTAGTTATGGGAGAAGAATTAGGCTTGAGGAAGAACTTGAGGGATATGGCTCAATATCATGCGAACTATTATACAGCTATAGCACAATATCATACTTAAGTGCTATAATACATTAGCCTTGGCACTTGATTAGACCATCCTGTAGTTTAAGGGTACACTAGCAGATATACCTTCACCATCAGCTTTTATACCATCCCTTGCTTTTAAAGCTAAAGACCCCGTGGACTAGAACATTGATGAAGACATTTAGACAAGAAATTCCATAATATTGAGTTTTTTTTTCCTTATTTTCTCTTTATTTTTCATTAGGAACAATATAAAATTTTAAGTTTCAGGGTGGGCATAAACTATCAATAGATATACTAAATGACTATATGATTGTATCTATTGAATGAATGAGCCCCATTTTGAATTTTCATGTCTAATTTTCACCAATTAATGCAACTTTATTATGTTAGCAAGTCATGTGAATTATATGATTGTGTGTTCAAATTTTTGTTTTGAATGGCTTATTGGAATAGGATACTACTAAAGGATAATGATTTGAATGGTTTAAAAAAAATTAGCTTTTGAAAAATGTAGAAAAATTATATTTATGTGTGAATTGAACCTTTATGAAATTTATTTTTAACTTGAGAATCCCAAAAACCTTAATTGCCTAACCTTGGGCATTCAATATATCTAGCGCTTAGAGAAAATTTATATGATTTAAAAATATTTTATAATATCAATAGGATTCTAAAACTTATTTGGTTATCATTTGAGGCGAGGTATTAGGTTAACACCTTAATTAGGAGATGATTTATGTATCATTTGATAGATTGAACTTTTCGAGCCTACCAATAAATGATAATATTTCAAGTTCCCCTATTTTGAGCATTATTGAAATTTTTTCTCTTAAACCTATAAATCTTCCATGCCAAAAATTAGTCACTCATATGTATGATTACTATGTGAAAATCTTGTTAAGAGCTTTATTATTAAATAGTGGAAGGGTGAAGCATAGAAATAAGATGGAAACACATGATTGGCACGGGGGAGGGTAAGTCCAATCTTATAGGCCTCTAGCCAACTAGACGAGTAGGTAGAACCACAACCATACAAAATGTGCCACAATACAAACATGCGTGAAATAAATAGACATACATAAATTGAGAACCATGTATCCTGTCATAACTAGCCCAAGGCCACACATTACAAAGGTTCTTTAATTTCATACGTCATAACCTATACATACATCAGAGTACACAAGGAAACATGGATCCTAACTGTAATTTATGGAGCTACATCTAAACTACAATACAATAAGAATACTAAATAAAAAAAGAAGCCTCCGCAAGTAACTCAGACTCACCATAACACAACCGCAATCGCTACTTAGACAGAGATGGATCAAACCTTCTCAAGGTATCTGAAAAGTCAACATGAGGGTGGATATAAAACTCATTGAGCAAATAATTCTTACTATAATGAAAAAGAACGAGCATAACACAAGTGTTTCGCAAGAAAGGTTCAGTTAAAAAGGAAAAAGACATACATATAAAGAAAAACATTATTAGAAAGGTTCCAAAATGTTCTATAAAATGAATATAAACCAAATTTAAAAAAATTATTGAAACTCAAATTAAAAGTTAATTAAAGAAAGTTAATAGTCTCTTATAAGAATTAAAGTGCACATGTAAATGATAGAGAAAATAAGTAATGAAGATAAATTTAGAAATTTTCATAAATTGGAGGACTCTACATTAGAACCATCACCATTTTCTAAGCATATAGTAAGGGAAGGGGTATTCACCATTCATAATGAAAAAGGCCTGTAATCCATGAGGCAAAAGTCCGTAAAGTCTATCAGGCAAAAGTTTGTACAACCCATTAGATAAAGTCCCATCAAACACATCAAACAAAAGTTGTATAATCTATCAGGAAAAAAACCCATTAAATAGAACTCAAGGTGCACCAAGTTTAGCATTCACTGCTGCTAGCTTGCAGTGTTTCTAGTTAATATTTCTCCAAGGAAAAACTTTACAAGAAAACATATAAAAAAAATACGAGAGACAACATATGTAGATGGAAAAGTTTAAGAAGCTCAATTTCTCCATTAATCCAGAACAACCAATAATTCCATTTAAGATAAACCAACTAGATCACTTTTGATTCGTAGACCCTTCTAGGGCACCTTAACAATAATTAGCTAGTCTAATGCATAACCAAGTACATCCATAATCCATTTCAATAGAAATTTTTTCATGGAATCAACAACCATCTCAATGGAGAAATAATACTAAAATGGGCTTGTCTAGCATCGCTAGGGATTCTAATAACAAAAAAAAACAAGTGAACAATGAGTTCAAGATTAAAGGATTTATACCTAACATTACACAACTTATAAACTAATTACATTGAGTCATCAATCATAATTTAAGTTCATGATAAAATTATAATCTAATGAATTAAATGGAATAAAGGAAAGTAATGAAAAAAAAAATAGTTATAGTAACTATTATCTACTCACATCAATAGAATTTCAAGATGGATAAACCCATTTCTATCACTTCTAATTCCCAAAAACTGAACAGACATCAAATTTGGTATCAGGATGTCTCGAAACCTAGAAAACAACTTAAGAAGGTCAATATCTAGTTGTACCATGAAATCACTATTCATGCCAATTGAAAACACTATTCATGCTAGTTGAAAAGCTATCTTATGGTCATGAAACTTTAAATCTTATCATAACATTTACACCTCTAGCTATCTGTGGAAAAAATTACAGAAAAGAGGCTCTTAAACATGTGTTGAAAATTACCTCCTATGCTTACTATTCACAATTTTTTTGTGAGATTTCAACGTTTGACCAAAATGATTAGTGGATTTTGAAGTTCTCATTGCCACGAGTCCAACTGTATTAATAGTGCTCTAATTGGAAGTTTATAACAAAAGTTATGGAAGATTGAAGTTGAAGGGAGAAAATTGAGAATAAGAAAAGGAAGCCAGGTATACATGCTTGGAAAAGAGGAATAGTCCCTAAAAATTAGGCTGTGTCATGATGCAACCTTGTCATGTCTTGACTCAGTGACTCCTGGAAGAGTTTGAGTCATGATGCTACTATTTCGTGTTGCAACGCAGGGATCACTTGTTGGGGAGAGTTATGATACAACATTTAACCATCACAACACTATTGTTTTGCATCAAGACGCTGAGATTTTGGCAAAATTTTCCAAAATGTCCAACATGAAAGTTGTGTTTCTTTGCCTTAGATTTCCATAGCCATTTGTTTCACCTCAATCAAAGTTCATATAAAGGAGTTATGCTCAAAATAGTGAGGAAAGGTCCAAGCTAGCTTAAACCTCCATATTTCTCAACTTCACGACTTCAATTTGTTTTTATTTTGCCTCTAAGGCCCCCAAATTTCATTCTTAATTAAAGTACAAGATTATTAAAAGTATTTTAATATAGTAATAATTCATAATAACCTAAATATTAAGAATATGAAACCATAGTGTCTTATATCTATACAAGAAAATAAACATAGGTGATTAAACTTAGGGTTAGTACATTCTTCCCCCTTAAGAAATTTGATCCCTAAATTTCAAAATCATAATACCAAAAGTAAGCATAAATGCAAATCTTACCATTTAAAGAGCTACGGATACCTCTCTTGCATGTTGATTTCTACTTTTCACGTGGCTTCATTCGCTAAATGGTTATACCATATCACCTTTATAGTGGAAATCTCATTTAACCATAACTTCTTCACTTGTTTATCTACAATGGCCACTGGTCTCTCCTCGTAAGCCAAATTCTTATCCCTCTGTATCTCTTAGGGTTAGGTAATATGAGAAGGACCTAGTACATACTACCTTAGCATCGATACATGGAAAACCGAATAGACTTTAGTCAATTTAGGCAGTAACACTAAACGGTAATGCCCCCAGACTAACCCTATCCAAAATATCAAAGGAACCATCATATTTTGGACTTATTTTTCCTTTCTTTCCATAGCCACATTTGATGTGTTTATAATTAAGCATGATTTTAATACCTTTAAACTCACTTTTTGTTTGATTTAAGTATAATATAAATAGAAATTAATTGAGTTTTGTGTTTTGTGTTTTAGGAAGAAGAAAGAAGAAAAGAAGAGGAAAATAGAGAAGAAACATGGAAAAATGCTTATTTTTACCCTCTGTCGCTAATTACAGCATATCTCTCTCATTTGAACTCCAATTGAGATGATTCCATTGGCTATGGAAAGAACAGCTATAACTTTTGTGTTCAGCACTTCGGCAAATTCTGGAAGTTTTTGGGCACTGCGGCATTGCGTCAACACTTTTCTAGGGTGCCACAGCATGGACTAGCTTAAAAACTAAAGCACCGTGGCACTGGTCCCCAACGCTGAGACGCCTGAGCATCCTATAGACCAAGCACCACAGCACTGCACAGACATCGTGGTGCCCCGTCAGACCAATTCTGTAGCACTGCAGTGCTCGCCACTGCACCAAAACATTCAAGTCGCAATTTTGAGGTCTTTTTAGCTCTAATTAAAGCTCGATGGGCTGGGACTTGACCTAGAAACACTTCTACTTCAACTAGGAGGAGTCAATCTATAAAAAGAGGAGGAAAGCAGGCATCCAATCCGTCGGAGATTCCAAGGATTCAATCATTCAAACTCTTAATTACCTTCTTCAATTCTTGTTTAGATTTTCTTATAGTTCTGCGCGGCTGATTTACTTTTAGTTGGTAGAGGAAGATTGAAATCTCAAGGGATCTTTATGCATTGTGAGATTTGGAATAGATTTAATTAGTTTAATCTTAATCGAGTATTGATTATTCATTTACTCTTTTCTTTTCAATGATTATTTATATGATTGTTAGGAAAGGCCTACTAGTATATTGTCTGTTTTAATCTACTACTGAATTAAGTTTTGAACAAAGTTTTCATTATTGTATTCATGAGGCAAATAGGATTAAGGATTTTAGATTATAAATCATTAACCCTATGATGAATGATCAATTAAATTAGATATAGCCGATGTGTTTATATTTGTTTAACTCTATTAGTTTCACTTGTTCTTCATACGATTAATAGGTTAGACTTTACCGATATGTTAAATGATATCTTATTAATTAAATTTTAATTAGTGCGATTGTTATTAATTTACTAGACTTAAGGAGGAACAGGGATAAAATCCCAATGGTAGATATTTGATTTGAGATTAATTATTTTGTCAATGATCAATGCAATCCCTTGATGGTGAATATCGACCAAAACTAACTCCTCTCTTATTAATTACTCTCCTAATTACTTTTATTATTGTTTACTTTGTTATTTGTAATTATGAATCCCCCATTCTTAATCACATAATGTAATTCCAGTCTTTGTGGGAATGACCCTTACTCCCACAACTACAGGTTAGTTGAGAGGTAATGTATCAATTTGGGTGTACCTGCGACAGTACGCACCAAATTTTGACGCCGTTGTCGGAGACTACATCTATTATCTTTTGTGATTTTTATTTATCCCTGTAACTCATTCTTATAATTCTCAAGATTTACAATTCAATCAAGATATTAGAAAATCTATTCACAGGTATAGAAGAGAACTTCAAGAGGACATTCATCAGGAGAAGGAGGAAGTAATCATGGACAGCCACCCTACTCTAAAGGAGCTTGCAGCTCCAGATCTACACCATCAGCCTTTATGCATTACTTTTCCTAACCTTGATGAAAACATTAATTTTGAATTAAAATCAAGACTGATTAATTTCTTACCCAATTTTCATGGTCTTACAGGTGAAGACCCGCATAAACACTTGAAGGAATTCCATGTGGTGTACCAATATGAAGACCCCTGAGTAACAGAAGAACAAATTAAACTAAGGGCTTTTCCTTTTTCCTTAAGAGACTTAGCCAAAGATTGGCTATATTATTTACCTTCTGGCACTATTACTACTTGGAATAAGATGAATAAATTATTTTTAGAGAGATATTTTCCTGTATCTAGAGCCGTAAATATAAGAAAAGAAATATGCAGCATTAAGCAATTATACAGAGAGACACTTTATGAGTATTGGGAGAGATTTGAAAAGCTTTGTGCAAGCTGCCCACATCATCATATCAGTGAGCAGCTACTGATTCAATACTTTTATGAAGGTCTTTTGTAGGGAGACAGGAACATGATAGATGTCGCTAGTGGAGGAGAACTAGTAGATAAGACCCTTGAAGTAGTCAGAATCCTGATATCCAACATGGCTGCCAATTCCCAACAATTTGGTGTTAAGCATGATTCCCCAGTTCAACATGCCCATAAGGAAAGTAATTCTGCCATTCAACAACAGATATATAAATTAACCTCTTTTGTATGCCAAATTGCTACAGGTACACCACAGCAAGTGAAAATCTGTGGATTATGTTCAGCAAAGGGGCACCCAACAGATATGTGCCCTACATTTCAAGAGGAATCCACAAAACAAGCTAATGCTGTAGGAGGTTTCCCTAGCCAACCAAAGAGGTATGATCCTTATGCTAATTCATATAATCATGGATGGAAGGATCATCCCCATTTCAAGTATGGTGGTGTAAAGAAAAACAACTCTGCCATGTGAATCCAGCTGCAAATTCTGATGCTTCCATCACTTGTTTCTGCTTGTATTCTAACACTGCATATGTGTTTTTAACCAACAAATTTGTTGGTGCTTGTTTCAAATTCTTGCGTGCATGCATTATGATATGCATGGTGGAGGTGAAAGGAAATATATATATATATATATATATATATATGTATATAGCATCACGTAATGCTTCTTCCTTCCTTATTATGTTGCTAATCCTAAATTAGTAGCATCCTAAGGAATATATTTGTATCATATTCCTCTCATTTATGCTCCAAAAATTTTATTTATATTACTTCTAACCATGAAATGGTACCGCATATTTTATAAAGACTTTATTATCAAACAACTACACATTTTAATTCTTGTTCATATATGTCTTAATTTATTACTAATCCTAGATTAGTAATGTCTAAAAAATGTATTTGTGTCCTCTCTCCATCCATTACGATTCTAAGAATTTTATTTATATGATTCAATATTAACTATGTCACCTATTTTATACTTGCCTTATAGTCACATAACTAAGCATCTTAATTACCTATCATATGTATTTTCTACTCATCCTTAAATTTATCTAACTTTATTAGAGGCTTTGGATGTTACAGTATCAATTTGAGTGTACCTGCGACAGCACGCTCCAACCTTCATAGGTAAAACCTTCAAAAATATATGATCACTAACTAAGAATTCCAATTCCCAACACCTTTGATCAAAATAACCATTTTTCCCACTTTGTGTGGCTAGTAGTCATTCCTTTATTAATTTCACCTTATTTATAGCCTCATATACCAAGTTTGGCCATAAAAGCTTGGTTTTTCCTACTTTGAACCGTTCAATTGGAGATCAACAGCACCTTTCATATAAACCTTCAGAATGAGCTATTTGAATACTTGTTTGGTAACTGTTATTATATGCTAACTTTGCTAAGGGCAGATATTTCTTCCAATTTTTGCTAAAGTTCAAGATGCACGCTCGAAGTATAACCTCCAAAACTTGAATTGTTCGTTCAGACTAACCATCAATCTAGGGATGAAAATCAGTATTTAAAGCTAACTTTGTCCCCGGTGCCTTTTGGAAGGCTCTCCAAAATTACGCTATAAACTGTTGGCTCTAATCAAATATGATAGATGTTGGAATTCGACGTAGCTTGAATATCTCGTCCAAGTAAAGGTTTTGCATATTGGCCTCTTTATTGGTAAAAAGTATGCTAACTTAGTCAATCAGTCTACTATCACTTGTACAGAATCATAACCTTTTAGAGTCCTTGGTAACCCTATAACGAAATCTGTGGTGATTCTTTCCCACTTCCATTCCGATATTTCAATTCGTTGGTGCAAACCTATAGGCTTTTAGTGTTCTACCTTCACTTGTTGACATACGAGACATCAAGCAGCAGACTTTGTTATATCCTTCTTCATTTCACCCCCCAGTAAATCTCTTTAAGATCATTATACATCTTATTGGTTCCCAAATGGATAGTATAAGCTAACCAGTGAGTTTCTTCCAAAATCTTTTACCACAGGTTATCTACATTTGGTACACATAAGCACTTACCATATCTCAAGACCCCTTCAATATCTACACCAAACTCAAAATTTTGATTTTTCTTCACTTTATCTTTAAGCTTTCATAGGGAAGCATCCTCACCTTGTTTAGCTATAAATTGTTTAATCAAGGATAATTGGAGCTATACATGAGCTAACAATACCCTTGGTCCCTTTACTTCAAACCAAGGGTCTATAAATTGCTTTCTAACTTATGAACGTCCTTCAATTTGCAATTATACTATGTGAGCCAAACTTTTCATACATTTTCTGCTTAAGGCATTAGCCACCATATTCGCTTTGCCTAAATGACACAAAATTGTATAATCATAGTCTTTCAATAGTTCCATCCACCTTATTTTCCATAAATTAAGGTTCCTTTCTTGAAAAATGTATTTAAGACTATTGTGGTCTGCGTAAATCTCACAAGATTTTCCATAAAGATAATGCCTCCAGATCTTTAAGAAAACAACCATTGTTTCCATCTCTAAATCATATGTTGGATAATTTTGCTCATGCTTCTTGAGTTGCTTATATGCATAGGCTATAACATGTCCATTTTTCATTAGTACATAGCCCAAACCCACCCTAGAGGCATCACAATATATTTCATAACCTCTAGCGCTAGATGGAATAGTCAAAATTGTGGTTATGGCTAAACATTTCTTCAACTCTTGAAAGCTCTCTTTGCAGGCATCAAACCAATCAAACTTTATCCAATTTCTAGTCAACCAAGTTAAGGGAGTGGCGATCATAGATAAATCTTTGGTAAACCTCCTGTAGTATCCCGCTAGTCCCAAGAAACTAAAAATTTTGTTACATTTGTAGGAAGAGGCCATTAATGCACTGCCTCTACCTTCATAAGGTCTACATGAATGCCATACTTAGTGATTATATGTCCCAAGAATGTGACACTGTCCAACCAAAATTCACACTTGGAGAACTTCGCATAAAGTTGATATTCTCTCAAGGTTTACAATACTATTCTTAAATAATTCTCATGCTCTTCAGAACTCTTTGAATACACTAAAATATCATCAATGAATACTTTAACAAATTGAGTACCCTGTTCATCAGGTCCATGAAAGCGATTAGTGTATCAATCAATCCAAATGACATCATTAAGAATCCGTAGTGGCGATATCGGGTCCTAAAAGCCATTTTAGGAATATCTTCCTTCTTTATCCTCAATTGGTGGTATCCAAACCTTAGAATAATTTTGGAAAAACAATGTGCAACTTAAAGTTGATCAAATAGATCATATATCCTAGGCAAAAGGCAGTTATTATGCACTGTCACTTTATTCGACTGCTTATAATCTATGCATAGACATAAAAATCCATCTTTCTTCAAGAAAAGGACTAAAGCACCCCAAGGAGAAGGCTTAGTCGAATACAACCCTTGTCTAAAGGTCCTGCAACTGATCTTTCAATTCCTTAATTTCTGTGGGTGCCATTATACAAGGTGATATTGATATCGGTTATGCTTCGGGGAGGAGGTCAATACTGAACTTAATCTCTCATTCAAAGGGCAATCATAGTAACTCTTTTGGAAAAGCATTGGGGAATTCTCTAACCACTAATACTTGATCTATATCAATTAAGGGCTTATCAATGTCTTTAACCAAGGCTAAGTACTCTTGACATCCCTTCCTCACTAGTCGTCGAACCCCCAAAGTTGAAACTAGATAACTCATAGCTTCACTGCTATCACACTAAAATCAAAAAAGGGATTTATTGGGGATATTAAACTCTATTACCTTATAGTCAAGGTACTAAATTTCGTTTCGAGGTACCGTTTCAGTGACTCTAAAAACAGAAACGTTTTGAAACGTTTCAGAAATTTCGAGGAAACAGAAGATTTTTTAAGAAACGTTTCAAATAATTTCAAATAATATTTTTTTTTAATTTTAAAATTTTTTAACATAATATTAATGATATAGATATATAAAATTATACTAAAATTAATTTGAATTAATGTCTATAATTGAATAGTAAGTAAACATACTACTACAGTAGGGACTTCAACTCAAATCCTAATAGTATTCAATAATAATCTCTTTATTGCATCTATCTCTCCATCTTCTTCTTAACTCTTTCGTGACATTTATATTTAAGTCTCTTTCTCTGTCGACCATAATTCTATCTCTATCTTTAGGTATATTTCTCTCTCTTTGCCTTTCAATATCTCTTTGTATCATTTTTGTAGTTTCCTCTTTAAAATAAAGATAATGAAGGAAAATAATGTCATAAGAATAAATGGGGAGAGTATGAAGTTAATAAAAGTTTTGTGACTTGTGAGAGAAAGTAAATTAGTGTTAGATATGATATAATGTTATTTTCATCTACTTTTATATTGTCAATTTTTTTATTTTTCAAATTAGTTTAGTACTTTTTCATCGAAACAAGAGTATTTCCATCGAAATAATTCGAAATAAGAGTATTTCTATCGAAATAACTCGAAACAAGAGTATTTCCATCGAAATAACTCGAAACAAGAGTATTTCTATTGAAACAACTCGAAATAAGAGTATTTTCACCAAAATTTTCATTGAAACAAGAGTATTTCCATCGAAATAATTCGAAACAAGAGTATTTCCATCGAAATAACTCGAAACAAGAGTATTTCTATCAAAATAACTCGAAACAAGAATATTTCTATGGAAATAACTTGAAACAAGAGTATTTTTATTGAAACAACTCAAAATAAGAGTATTTTTACCAAAATTTCCATTGAAACAAGAGTATTTCTATCGAAACATTTCAAAACATAGCAATTTTAATTGAAATAGCATAATTCCTTAACAAACACTTCGTTTCGTTTCGATAACTCCGTTTCGCATCGGTGACTCAGGAAACGGAAACGTTTCGGTCGTTTCGATGGAAAAGAAAGGAAATTTAGTTCCTTGCTTATAGTTATAGTCTAAAGTGGCATTACATGAAGTTATCCAGTCTATGCCTAAAATCACATCAAAATCCAATATATCTAATGCAATCAGATCAATAGCAACCTCCCTATTATCTACTATAACCTTGCATGACTGATATACATTTTTCACAGTTAAACAATCACTAATTGAGGTTGAAACTATAAAAAGAGTACTTAACTTAGTAAAGCAAAGGGATACATAAGAATAGGTAGATCTAAGATCAAATAGCACTTATATGAACAAATAGATAGAATACCTGACATTATTACATTTGAGAGGGATACACCCACTTAGCAAAGCAAAGGGATACATAAGAATGGGTAGATCCAAGATTAAATAGCACTTACATGAATAAATAGATAAAATGCCTATCATTATTGCATTTGAGACCTATGTATCCTGTTTGGTAATTGTAAAGACTCTAGGTTAGCCTCGACTGAATGGCTCTGACATTGGCCTAATAATCCTTTACCTATCCCATTATAAGTTACTTATCTTAACACCACTATCACTGGTTAGGTTGCCACTTGGGAAAATAACAAAACTAGTCATATTAACTCTTGACTTGAGCTATGTAGCTACAACAAATCCCTCTTCATATGCTTAACTTGATTGTAATGGAAACAAGCACTTGATTCCCTATAACACTGCCTAGAGTGATATTTGCCAAATATAGAATAGAAATGTTTATTTTACTGAGCATACCTTGGCCCTTGCTGGCCAGCCTGTCTCGTGCCCCTTTGACCTGACCATTATCTATCACCCCTAACTAACATCTAGCTGTGAGTTCTAGACTTTAATTTTAATAGGCGTTGCTAGCTCTGAATTCTAAGCCCTTAAGTAGTAAGACCATTCCTACCCTTATTTCTCTTCTTCAACCTTTTCATTTTAGCTAACTCTTTAGTTTCAATCCTTCTTACACAATTAACTATTGTAGCATAATTAGAGAATTGCTTCATCTATGGTGCTACCAATCAAAACAATCATCGCACTAGCCCATTAATAAATCTATTAATCATTTCCTTCTCAATTGGGACTAGATAAGGTGCATATTAGGATAACTAGGTGAATAGGATGTCATACTTGTGAATATCATTCTCATAGTCTATCAGAACTCTTCAAATTCCTTTGCCCTAGCATCCTTGACACTTTTAGGCAAAAATCACTCCATAAATGCTTCCTTGAATTCAACCTATACTAAAGGTGTTTTGTAGTTATTCTTCCTCACTTCAAAGGAGTAAGCCATACTTGTACCACCTCTAACAATTAAAATGACACAAACTCCATGGAATGGCTATCAGAACATTCCAAGGCTCAACAAACCTTTTCTATTACATCTATAAATTGTTGAGGATCCTCATTAACCGATGACCCTATAAAGGTTGGCAGTTTCAACTTTAAAAACTAAGACAAGCTCACTTCTAGCCCAATGTACCAAGCAAATTATTCAACAAGCTCCACATACGCTAGAGTTGTAGCCATTATTTTTTGTTGTTATGAATCCTTTCTACCTTGTTCTACTAATAAACCAGCTAAGTTCTTAGTTGCCCTCTGCATAACTTGCAAATTAGCCACCATTTTAGTCATAGCACCTTCTTGAGGATGAGAAGGCACTGCCCTTGTCTCAAGAGCTTCTCCCTAATCACTACTCTGCTCATTCTAACTAGATGCCTTTGTGACCCTAAACTCTGATCACTTCCCTTACTTCTAGAACTAGGCCAGCTTCTACCACAGCTTCTAGAGGTAAGGGTTGCAAACTGAGTAGGTTCTTCAACCATCTGTTCAATTTCCATAGATTTTCTAGTAATAGCTCTAGTTCTTGGCACATTTTCACTATAAAACTAAGCCAGATTTCACAATAGTAAAGGAGAATTACTCAAATAAGGAAGAAAAAACAACATTATATTGAATCCCTTTAGTAGTATCCTGGGTATAAGTATGTCTGACTTATATCCATACTCCAAAACTTGCTAAAGAATTTGTTGCTCCATGAACACAAGGATACCTAAAGTGGCCCCTATTAGAGATGCACATGATTGGCACGAGGGAAGGTAATTCCTATCCCGTAAGTCTCTAACCAACCAGAAAATTAGCTAAAATCATAATTATACAAAATGTACCACAACATAAACTTGAGTGAAATAAACAGGCAGACATAATTGAGAATCACATACTCTGTCACAATTGGCCCAAGGCCACACATTACAAAAGTTCTTTATTTCCTTACATCATAACCCATACATACATCAAAGTACATAAGGAAACATGGATCGTTCCTGTAGTTCAAGGAGCTACATCTAGACTACACTACAAAAAGAATACTAAATAAAATAAGGAGCCCTAAAGATAACTTGGACTCACCATAAGACAACCATAATCGCTACTTAGACAGAGATAGATCGGACCCAGTCTGGGTATATGAAAAAATAAACATGAGGTGGAGTGGATATAAAACTCAGTAAGCAGATAATCCTTACTATAATAGAAATAGGACAAACATATAAGGGAAATGACATAAATATAAAGAAAAAAATTATAAGAAAGGTGTAAAATGTTTTATAAAATGAATATAAACCAAATTTTTAAAAAAATATTGAAACTCAAATTAATAGTTAATTAAAAAAAGTTAAAAGTCTCTTATAGAAAAAAAATGAAAACGTTAATGATAGAGAAATTTTCATAAATTAGAGGACTCTATATCAGAACCATCATCATTTTTCAAGTACACAGCAAGAGAAACGGTAGTCATCATCCATCAGGCAAATGCCTATAATCCATCAGGCAGAAGCCCGTAAAGTATATTAGGTAAAAGCCCAAACAATCCATCAGGCAAAAGCCTATAAATTCCATTAGGCAAAAGCCTGTATAATCCATCAAACAAAAGCCCATAAAATAGAATTCAAGGTGCACTAGGGTTAGCATTTACTACAAGGAGCTTGTAATGTTTCTGACTAAGATTCCTCCAATGAAAAACTTTACAAGAGAAAATATAAAAGATAATGTGAGAGACAACATATGTAGGTGATAAAGTTTAAGAGACTCAATTTCTCCATTAAGCTAGAACAACCATTAATTCCATTTAACATAAACCAACTAGAAAACTTTTCAATTGTAGGCCTTTCAATGCTAGCCCAATGGTTAACCAAGTTTATATCGATAATCCATTCCAATAGAAAAGTTTTCATGCAATAAATAATCATCTCAAAGGAGAAATCATACCAAAAAAGGATTGTCTTGCATTCCTAGGGTTCTAATGAGAGAAGAAAAGCTAATAAATAATGAGTTCAAGATTAAAGGATTTATACCTTACATTACATAACTTATAAACCATTTTCATTGAGTCATCAATTATAATTTAAATTTCAAGATAAAATTATAATCAAATGAATTAATTGGAATAGAGGAAAGCAAATATAAGAAAAATAAAGTTACAGTAAGTATTATCCCCCTTTCTATCATTTCTTATGGCCAAACAACTGAATCGACATCAAATTTGGTCTCGAGATGTCTCAAAACCTAGAAAACAACTTTGGAAGGTCACTATGGAGATGTGCCACAAAAACACTATTCATGCTAGCTAGAAACACCATTTATGCCAACTAGAAGGATATCCTACGGTCATGAAACTTTAAACCTTATCGTAGCATTTACTTATCTAGTAATCTATGCAAAATTTTTGAAAAAGAGGCTTTTAGACATGCTTAGTTGAAACTCGCCTCCTAATATTACTATTCATAATTTTTCAGCAAACTTCTAAAAACTTTCTAGCAAAAATGATTAGTTTTTTTCAAACTCTCGTTGCCATAAGTATAATAGTACAAATAGTGCTCCAATCGAAGGTCTATAGCAAAAGTTATGGAAGATTGAAGTTGAAGGGAGAAAATCAAAATGGAGAAAGATGAAGGAAGGTGCATGTACTTAAAAAAGAAGAAAGTGGTTCAGCCCCTAAAAGTTGGGTGGTGTCATGATGCAACCATGTCATGTCTTGACTTAGAATCCGCTAAAATAGTTTAAGTAGAGATGCTACTATTCCGCATAGTGATGCGTAGCTCACAGGTTAAGGATGGTTTTGTTGCAGCAATTAGCCATCATGACACTATTGTTTTGCATTGCAACACTACAATTTTTGCATAATTGGACAAACATCTAACAAATAGTTGTAGCTCTTTTTATTAACTTTCTATAGCCACTTGAACCACTTCAATTGAAGGTCATATAAAGGAGTTATGCTTAAAATAGTAAGGAAAGGTCCAAGCTATGTTGAACCTCCATATTTCTCAACTTCATCACTTCAATTTGTTTTCATTTTGCCTTCAAGGTCTCCAAATTTCATTCTTAGTACAAGATTATTAAAATTATTCTAGAATAACAATAATTTATAATTGACTAAACATTAAGAATATGGAACCATAACGTCTTATATCCATACTAAAAAACACATATAAGTGATTAAACTTAGGGTCATTACAAAGCTCAACGAAATGACTTAGAGTAATCGTGTGTTGGTGGGTAAGTAAGCCCAAAATTTTATCTTACTATATACCTCAGCCACATTATAAGCTCAACAAAACCCTATTAATCCTAGCTATGGTGTACAGCTTCAGTAGTGGAGAGTGACACAAAAAATAATCTTATGGAGTTCTTAAAACTTCAGACTTCTATAGGTCTGCACTTTAATTTTTAGGTTGCATAAACTCATTTAAGAATAAGAGGTTAATTGATCGAAAGTCACACACACATTTAGGATTCAAAAGGGTAAAATATAGATTGCATTTTAGTTAAGTTTATACATAACTATGATTTTTTTTTAAAATTTCTTGAACTACAGATTTATTAAAATCTCCAATTCATGAATTACTCATAGGCCTGACACTCATTACATAACTTTGAATTTTTTTTTCTTTTGCTTAAAGACAAGTAAAAGGTTGAGCTTGAAGATATCTAGTAAGTGAATTTGTATTCATAAATTAAGTATCTTAAACTTAGCATTTTATTAATTTTTTTAGCAAAATAAGTTAGTTTTTTGTTTAACATTGTGTTTTTTTTGTAGGGTAAAAAAAGTGAAAAAAAAAGAATAAATGGAGAAAATCAAGAAAAAGGAGAAAGCATTACAAAGAGCCACATAGAAAGTTCAGCGATGATGGCTTCTCACCGTCATGAATCCAACATTCATAAAAATCTCCTAGAATCCACTAAAGACCCAAAAGGTTTGCACCGCAACGACAGATTCTCACCATCAAGGCACCAAAACGGAAAAAAAAACAAAGAAGCTATATTCCTAAGACCTTAGCGTCACAACGCTGAGTTCTTGGAATCAAGATAGTATAACAATAATATTATTTTTTAAAAAGAGAGTTTAAGTTGGGATAAATTCCTTTCGATTGAATTTTAATCAGGTTAAACCTGGGATTCTGAAGGACCTTATTGAATATAAATATATGGTCAAGGAATTATCAAAGGCACCTTAAACATTACATCAAATCTCATCAATCAAAGTGACTTCCATCTTCTCCTTTTTATTTTGATTTTATTTCCGAGTTTCCTTATGGCCCTAGAAATTTCTTTTATTGGTTGAAGAAGATTGAAACCTCAAAATTAATGTTCCTATGAGATAGAATTTTTCTCTTAATCATTCAATTTGTGTTTTTGTATTAATTGTTCTTTTGAGTTTGATTTTATAACGGGTTCCCTTTGATTAATTAATTAATTTAATCTATTACTGAATTAGATATCAAATATAAAATTGTTTGATCACTATCATTTATGAAGCAACTAGGGTTTAATAAATTGCTATATCGACTAAATTAAATTCAACCACTTGTGATTGTGTTATTTGACTTTACTGATATCTCTAATTCTTAATGAAATTGCTAGATTAAATCTTGAATGCTTATATAGAATTTTTTAGCAATTAAAATTAATTAGGTTGCTTGTATTCTAATTAACTTCACCTAAGGGGGATAGGAAATTAATTCCAACAATGAATATTCAAATGTAATTTGATTATATTAATATCGATGATAAGTGAAAACTTCTAACAGTGGAACTTAACCTAGACCAATGATTAAATCTCTATACTATAATCTAAACTTTTATTAATTGATTTCTTATCAATTTTGCTTTCATTATACTCAATCCCCCTATCACTACTCACAAGAGAATAAGTTTCAATTACACACTTTATGTAGGTTCAAACCTTACTCTTGCAACTACATTATTTTTCAAGGATAAGGTTTTATTATTTTTGGGTGCCTATGATAGCATACTTCCACTTGTCCACATCGAAAACACGTAACCATCTCTCTATGGCATTGTCTTGAGTGGAATTTTCCATATGTAGAACATGGGGGTCTATTATAATATGTCTATCTTAAACCTTACTAAATGGTCTATCTAGTATTTCTCTAATTTAACCTATGTCAGCCAGCACTAACTGATGTTTGAGTTGAAGTTCTTGATTCTAACTATAATGTTCACTACTATTTTTGAAGCATGGGTCCTTTAGCAATATAGTTAGGGCTATGTGCATTATGAAAACTACCTTCTCTATCTCGTTTATGCTTCATTAAAGTTTCTATTTCAGCCAATTTCCTTCTTTCTATTAGAATGGCATAATTTATTATAGTTATATATGATGAAAATTACTTAATATTTGCTACTAATACCTTAAACAATATACATACTAGCACTATGACTAACATCTTGATTCTATCCCTTTTAGTTTAGACAAATATGGTGCATACCTAGGAATATGCATAAAATGGATTTCGTATTTTGAAACTATCAAATATAGTCTATGTTTCAACTCTTTAAACTCCTTGGCTCATGAATCTCTAACACTCTTAGGAAGACAAAAAATACCATAAATGATTTTTAAACTCTTTCCACTTCTTCAAGGATGATGCAACGATTCTTCCCCTCAGTAGGGTGTTATACCAAGTTTGAGCTGCATCCTATACTGGAAAAGATACTATTAAGAATGGTATACACCTAATAAGGCAGAATCAAGTATTTTAAAATTTTAAACCTAAAGTGGAACATGGATATAAACTTTAAAAAACCTTTTCACAGAAAAAATGTTAAAAGCAACAATAGAAATTTCAAAATGCCAAAGTTCATAAAACAACAAAGAAAAGTCAAAACAAGCTGAATATTTTGAGAAGAGATGAATGCAAGAATAGAACCGATCACTTAGAAAATAAAAAAGGATAAGGAAGACACAAAGATCTATCTTGGTTCAGCTCAACCACTAAGTTTACATAAAATCCCCAAGTCTCAACTTGAGATTTTCATTATTACAAAACGGTACTTATGAGCCACTACAAAAAATAACTCAACTCAAGGTGACAGCTAGGTTCTATCCCCCTTACAAAATTCTCCCAAAACCCAAAATTTCAAGGGACAATAACTTACCAAAGAAATATAGATGAAGCTATGAAAACTCTCTCAAAGCAAGTATTTATACAATAAAGCATCCTATATCAGAAAACAAGAAAACTCAAGAGCTCAAAATATAAACAAATAGCTTAAACACGTTCTCTGATTCTCCAAGGTTCAAGCTTGACATATATAACAAAATGATGAATATAGCCATTGGTGACCATTAAGAATCAGACTATATGAAATAATATTATTAAAAAGGCTTTAATTTCTTTTCCATTTAGGAAAAAGGCAACAGTTAAAAGCTTTGGGTACCTATTCTCATTTAAATTAGTCTTTGTTCAAAATTCCAAAACTAAACAGGTGTCTATTACCTCAAACAATTGCTTGTTAGTTGGAGTAACCATTGGAATTCAAAATCTAAAAGCTAACTGGTGCTTGTAGCACTCAATAAGTGCATGTTAGTTAGTGTTTATAAAATTCCCCCATTTCCAGCAAACAAGCACCTATTATTCTCAATAAACTTCTATTACTCTTTCAAAAAAATGAAGTTTAAGTAATTTTGCAAACAACTAACCAACATGTGTAACATCCCTAATTTCGTTTCTTTTATTGATAATTAAGAAAATAAAGTTTGTTAGACAATATTTTAGATATCTAAGGAAATATAATCCTTAGAAATTCTTCACCTTATGTATATGCATAGAAAATGTTTCTAACATTAAAAGAACAAATAAAGAGGGAAAACCTAATAGGAAAAAAATTAGAAAGAACATACTAAAGAGATGCAAAATTCTTGGATAAGGAAGATAAATTTTTAGAAACAAGTAAAGGTCTTAAATTTTCAAGAACATTGGATTAGGGTAATTTTTCCTAATTCAAGAACTAGAGTTACAAAGTTTAAAATCTTTACCCATACATTGGGCTTTTATCTATGGACACTTTATATAGAGTTTTTCCACTTCACATAAGTTTCTAGCAAGCCCATTGGATAACCTAAGCAAGAAATAAAACATAGACTTGGACTAGAATATAGTAATTGGACCAATAGCCCAAAAATTATGAAAATGTGACCAAGCCCTCCAAGAAAGGTAGAATTTTATCCAAAGCAAAGAAAATGGGTAGGAATAAGCCCAAATCCAAGAGGAAAAATAAAATAAAATAAATTAGGTGATGATATAATAATGTAATAATAATAAAGATTAGGTTACATGGCATTAAGACAAAAATTTAGCAAGTGGTGTGATTCTACATTCATCATTTTGGCAAGTGGCATGATAATACAAGGCTTTAGGACAAAAACATCTATATCCTACACTCATAATTTTAGCAAGTGGTATGATAATACATGGCAATAGGACAAAACATTCCTATCCCACACAAATAATATCAACCAAATAATGGAGATTCAAGGGCTAGAAATTTGCCACCTAAAAAGGCAAACCTATCATACTTGTTTAAGACAAAAGAAAATGGAAACGAATCCCTAAATCAAAGGGACCTTGTCCCTTATCTTAAGAACATATCATCATAATTTTCAAAATACAAATCTCCTTTTTCTATGCATATCTTGACTAAGGAAGAGGAAGATAAGAACATAAGTTGTTTGTTTTCCAAAAATTCAACAAAGTGTATCCTAATTGTGATAAGGTAGACCCATGATCATGAAAGGTGTATTATTTGGTGGTCTATATAAGCAAAACCCACCCCTACAATATTTTAATTTCGTCCAAGTGAGGAAGAGAGAGAAATAGAAGCAAGGTAGAATGAGGAAAGGAGAGAAAGAGAGGAGAAGAAAGGAAGGAAGAAGAAGGAGAAGTTTAGAAGGCTAAGTACTCAAGGTAAGTTACCTTAATCTCCACTTGAGTCCATTTTTCTTCTTCATCCTTGAGGTTAAAAAATTCACCCTCCTTCTCTTACCTAAACTGCTAGAAAAGCTAAGGGAAGGAAGGAATCTTACTACTTCTTTCAAGAGGAAACAAGAAAACCAATTCACTAAATAAGCTAAGGAGATTCTTAGGTAAGTTTAACAATATTTCTTTTTGAAGAAAACTTTTGAAACTTATAATATTTATATGAGATTTTGATCTTAGAACTTTGATGATTGGTCATGATGTTGCTATATCATGTTACATATTGATCTTACATGTGATGTATGTTTGAATACTTAGACTGGTATAGAAAGTTCTGCATAGGTATGGCTATGGGTGGCAAAATTGTTAGCTTCTGTGTTTTACTTTCTGGGAATTATCTATAGGGAATTGAAATAAATGGTTAATATAAGAATTAAAGATATATATGTCACGGATTTTTAGCCACTGAAATCATTCAATTTGGAGTCCATATGAGGTAGATATGGTCCGATTAATAAGCAAAGGTCAGAAAATGGTTCATCAGGGAAGAATATGTTAGGATAGCTTCAGTATTTTAATTTCTGGGAATTATCTGTAAGGAATTAAAATAAATAGTTAACATACGAATTATATCTATGTGTGTCACGGATTTTTAGCCACTGGAATCATTCAATTTGGAGTCCATATGAGGAAGATATGAGCCGATTAGTAGTCAAATGTCAGAAAATAGTTCATCAGGGAAGAATATGTTAGGATAGCTTCTGTATTATAATTTCTAGGAATTATCTGTAAGGAATTAAAATAAATAGTTAACAAATGAATTATAGCTATGTGTGTCATGGATTTTTAGCCACTGGAATCATTCAATTTGGAGTCCATATGAGGAAGATATGAGCCAATTAGTAGTCAAAGGTCAGAAAATAGTTCATCAAGGAATAATATGTTAGGATAACTTCTGTATTTTAATTTCTGAGAATTATCTGTATGGAATTAAAATAAATGGTTAACATAACAATTTTATACTTTTAACTTTTTAAAATTTAATAGGTGAAGCTTTATGAGATGGGCCTATTCAATCCTAAAAATAATATAAGCCACTGCCGGGTGAAGATCAAAGCACTAAGAAAAATTGTAAAAAAAAAAAAATTGTCCTGTTATTGTAGAATGGCGTCGGAGGGAGGCCATTGAGACTAAGGAAAACAAAGCGGTTTGAATGCAGATGAAAAAGATCAATTTCTATGGTGTAATAAAAAAGCAAAACCTAATGACTTAATGGATGATGCCATGGAGAGGCGGTGAAATCTCAAAAGGGGCAAGATTGGGAAGGGGCTGTTTTCTTGACAAAGGAAGGAGAGGGTAGTAGTCCCTTTAATCCAAGTACTAATCCGGACCCTAAACCAAAACAGAAGGCATCTGACTCATACAGGGACTTGTTGCTTATAGTGAATGGTAATTATGCACGGGCCTGCAATGAAGAGGATGATTTGTGGGATGAGGGGATTTCTTTGATGATGATGATATAGAAGAAGCCAAGGATAGTAATACTGTTGTTACTTCTGATTGTCCTGTGGTTTAAGTTACAAGGGAAGAGATAATTTCTTTGTGTAAACCTTTTTAAAAGTGTCTCATAGTGAAACTAATGGGAAGAAGGATTGGTCTTAGGTTTCTGCAAGTTAGGTTAAAAAAGATGTGGAATCCTTCTAGGGTTTTTCATATGGTGGATATTCGAAGAAAATACTATTTGGTCTCCTTCACGGTAGAAAAAGATTTTCTCTTTGTGCTACATGAAGGTCTATGGATGATAATAGGACATTATCTCATAGTTCATAGATGAAAGCTTAAGTTCTAACAGTATGATGAAAAATTGAAGAAGTTGGCAGTGTGGATACAACTACAAGAAATGGGTAGTTTAGAGATAGATTTTTAATGACGGTTTGAAAATTTGTCGTTAAAAGTAAACACAGTGATGGTTTTAAAATCGTGATTAAATTACCTACTTTGACAACAGTTAAAAATTAATTGTCATTATTTTTAACTGCTCGTGGGACACGGTGTAACTTAACGACGGTTTATTTGCTAACCGTTGCTATTTTATAACGTTTTACACAAAAAACCATCATTAATTATGTCTAACTGTGTGTTGGAATACAAGTTTACTTAATGGAGATTTTTTAATGAACTGTGAATAAGTCCAATTTATTTTTAACTCCCTGTCTTCCTCCTCATTCATTTTTCTCTACATCTTCGTTCTCCCGAGACTTTTATTCTCTACAACTTTGCTCTCCCACAAGCAACTTTCATTCTTTTCTCCTATTTCCTCTCATTTTCTCCAATTTCCTCCCTTTATTTTTGTTATTGAAGCAGTTTTGGGTTCATTCTACCGAAGGTATGTATCCTATTTCCTCCAATTTCCTCCCTTCGTTTATTTTGCATACTTTATAATATTTTTTCTTGCCTAATGATGATGTTATATAGCTTCAAATGGAGATATTTTGTATTGCTTAAATTGTATATAATTATAATTATATTGTTTTGTATATACTATACTGGATATATTGCTTGCTTGTATGATATATTGCTTTAAATATATGATGGATACATCACTTACTTATATGGTGTATTGCTTCAAATATATGCTAGATATACTGCTTCAAATATATGATATATTGTTTTTTTATATCACTAGCGCTTATGTTATATAGCTTCAAATGATGATGTTATGCTAGATATATTACTTGCTTATAATGAAATTAAGAGAAAGAAATGAAAACATAAATTTCTCATAAGAAGATTTAAAAATTTAAAAAAATTGTGATAAGAATTATTTATTGTAGTTCCCATAAGGTTTAAACAATTTTAGAAGAAACTAAATATATACTTACTTTTCATAAATTAAACATAAAAGGAAGAAAGGGAATGGATTAATTATTATGCATAAAATGTAAAAATTAGGGACAAAATGAACTAAATATTTAAAAAAGTGGTTAAAAGGTAAACGAATATATTTGTTTGAAATTAAAAAACTTGAAATAAAATGAATGAATCACTTATGGTGTATAAAATTTTAAAATTTTTTTATAAGAATTATTTAGTGTAGTTCCCATAAGGTTTAAATAATTTTGGAAGAAACTAAATAATTATTTACTTTTATAAATTTAAAATAAATGGAAGAAGGGGAATGGATGAATTGTTATGCATAAATGTAGAAATTAGGGACAAAATGAACAAAATATTTAAAGATGAGGTTAAAAAGTAGACAAATATATATTTTTGAAATTTAAAAACTTCCAAGAAGAAGATGAAATAATTATTAAGTTGGTATGTAAATTGAAAAAGTTAGAGTAGAAGAATGTCTTCTTCTTTTTTTTGGAAGCTTAAGAACATGATTGGATTATGTACTTTTTTTTGATGAAATTTGAAATCTCTGAAGAACATGGAAGAATTTTTTATTTTACATAAAATTTTAAAAAGTAGATGAACATGAATGAATGAATTATTTTGTTATGAAATGAAAGAATTATTTATATAGCATTAAATTTAATAATTAAATTGAAAGGAAAATAATTATGAACCAGAGTAAGGTCTACAAAATTTAAAAATTTGTGTATCAAGTGATTTATTTATTTTTTAAAGGAATAAAAAACCTTCATAAAACACTGAAAACAATATATTGTCTATAAAAAAAATAGCATTAATGTTGTTATGTTTTAAAAAATGGATAAGTCTTGGATTGCAAAGTCTCGTAATACACGTGAGTACTTGGATTGATTAAATGGACTTCTGGATTTTGCATTTACTAACTCAAGTGAGAATGATAGAATAATATATCGATGTCCTAAGTGTAAGTTTAAGAAATAAAAAGTTAGACAAGATATGAGTGTCCACTTGATTGTTAAATCATTTCCACAAGGCTATAATTTTTTGTTTACGCATGGGTAAAGATGCACAAAAGAACCTCATGTAATGGCTCAAGTAAGAGAAAAATCGATTTTGGTTCATGATGCATTTAGGATTCATCGTAAAAATAAAAGTGTAGATTCTGTGGAGATGATAGTTCCACTGCCAGGGTAAAGGATGACTGGCAGTGCGAAAGAATTGTATAAGTTAACTAAGGATGGGCAACAAAAACTATATGAAGGGTGAGAGAAGTACTCCAAATTATCCTTTTTGGTGAGTTTGTATCACATCAAATGTTTTTGTAGGATAAGTGACAAGGCTATGTCGATGATACTAGAGTTATTGGCTAATGTCTTTCCATATGCAGAGATTCCACCTTCATTCTATAAGGCTAAGAAAACAATCAACAAAATAAGACTTAACTACATAAAAATACATGCATGTTTGAATGATTGCATGTTATATTCGGAGGAGGATGCAAATAGAGATGCTTATAATAAGTGCAACACATCTAGATGGAAACCAAAAATGTAAGGTGAAAAGTATAAGAATGTGCTTAACAAAATCCTTAAATACTTTCCACTCAAGACATGACTGCAAAGGTTATTTATATATTCTAAGACTACTAAATATATTATATGGCATGCCATGAACAAGAAGAGTAATGGCATAAGGCATTTGAGGGACTCTAAGGCATGGAAGATATTTGACATGATAAACCCTTAGTTCTCATTGGATCCTTGAAATGTACCTTTATCCCTGTCTACCGATGGTTTGAATCCATATAACAACTTGAGTACAAGTTATAACATTTGGCCAGTGGTATTAATACCTTACAACCTCATTCCTTGAATGTATATGAAACATAGTTTTTTATTATCTCAATTATAATTCCAAGTAGAAAGACACCAGGGAATGATATAAATGTGTATTTGCAACTACTAATAGGAGAGTTGAAAGATTTATGGCCTATCAAAGTTGAAACATTTAATTCTTTCTCTAATGAAATATTCAATATGCGTGCATCTTAATATGGATTATTAATTATTTTCTAGTGCTCGAAACTTTATTTGGGTTAAATACTCATACTACCTTAGCTTATCCCTATTATAATTTTAACTTAATTCATGTTCGCCTTCCTCATAGTTGAAAGTAATGTTTCATATACCATCGTCACTTTCTACAACTAAGGCATAAATTTAGATTGTGGCATAGTAAGTTTGATGGAATCAAAGAAAAAAGAAACCTTCTCATAACAATAATTGGCTCAGACATCTTAAAATAATTTGAGAATATTATTGTTGTATTTGGTACAAATGTAAAAGTTGAAGGTCAAAAACATAGACCCCAAGGAATAAATGGTTTCGATGCAAACACAAAAGACTTACAAGAAAAGGATATCAAGCTTGATTTTTGGCCCAACGACAATGGTAGATGTCATGGCCCCAAATGATGGAACACATGATCGGCACGACATAAGGGTTTCCCCCTAGCCGTAAGCCTAACACATAGCATGCACAGACATTCAGCACACAATCCAGAGTACATAATAAATATAACTGACCACATATGCCACATCCAATATTAGAAAATACAGTATATATATATATATTTATATATTTATATATATCTCATGAATCCAACATCCGTGATTCAACTTGGCCCATGGCCTCATAATACAAACATCGTTGAAAAACTAAAACAAACCATTTTTCAAACAACACAAGAAGCGAGGATCCTGCCTGTAAGTTCATGGAGATACACTAGACATAAACTTAGACTATACAACCAATACAACGGAATTTTGCCCAAACTGGGGCTCACCAATGCTATATTTAGCCTCCTATAGAGCTGTATCTGGATCAATGTTTCTCTGACTATCTGTGGGGAGAAAACAGAAGAGGGGTGAGATTACCACATCTCAGTGAATGGGTAAATCATACTATAACAGAAATAGGGCAAACTAAGCACGAGTGTTTCTCAATGAATTAAATAATTGAAATCAAGGTATAGAAAACATTAAACATTTAACCGTAATTTATTGAAAGAATGCTAAGCAGTTCAAATGTATGTTCAAAAGATAAAACATGACTAAATTAATAACCGTAAGCAAATCAATTATGCATGATAAGTAATAAATGAAGATATTTATGCAATAACAATGATGAATGAGGTATTTTAGAAATATTTAATCTTTAAGAAAAATGCACTAATTTATTGGAGGTCTTTCCTAACAGATCTATCATCTTCCCCAAGCACACAGCAAGGGTAAGGTAATCACTGTAGGCGTAGACAAAAGTCCTCCCTATATTTCCCAAGCACATAGCAATGGGTATGACAATCACTGTAGGCATAGACATAAGTCCACCCTAAATTCCCCAAGCACATAGCAATGGGTATGGCAATCACTGTAGGCGTAGACATAAGTCCACCCTAAATTCCCCAAGCACATAGCAATGGGTATGGCAATCACTGTAGGCGTAGACATAAGTCCACCCTAAATTTTGTGTCTTAGGCAGTCATATGCCCGTCACAATATCCTAGGCCGAAGCCTTAACATGATCATGGTGCACCAGGGCTAGCACTCCCTGCGGCTAGCTAACAGTGATCTAAAAAGGTCCCTCCAATAGAAAATATTTGAAATATGCTATTCAAAAAGTTTAAAGTAAAACATTTCAATAACATTATCATAAAGCGATAATTCTCCATCTAGCTCTTTTCATTCATAAAATTCTGTTCTAAAATATATCTCATCCATGAATTCCCATGGAGACCTTTAAAATCATAAACTTTCCCTTTTTAAACATAGATCGTCCGTAGACGTTACATAGATGCTTATCATGCATCAAATCATTTCATGGCTACTTAGTTCATTTCTATGACTAAGTTCACATTTCTATAAATCTAGCTCAAATGGAGAATTATCAGTCTAGATGCTTGCCCTGCATACCTAGGGTTCAACTAGGATTGAAATTTACAAGTTCTAACATAGTTGGAACATATTGGTTTTCAAAGCGGTAAAACAATTTAGCATACATTCCAACTAGTTAAAATCATATGAAAGAGTTATAAACTGAATTCATAAAAAAAATGTACTATAGTATGAAAAACCCACTCACCTTACTAGGAGTCCAACAACGAGAATTTCACTTCGTGATGGTTCAACAACCTAGAAAATATAGACATAACATGATAATTGAAAAACTCTAAACGTCACTATTCATGCCAGAAACACTATTCACTCACCGGAAATACTATTCACACCGAAACCTAAAAACCCTATATTATAGCATAGAAACTAATTCTAAGACTATCTATGGAAAGAAATTCGGTAAAAACGAAGCCTAAAATGCGATTAGACGGAATTTTACCTTGGAGGTTACTGTTCACGCGATTTTCCAGCGACTTTTCGGCGGTTTTCCGATGAAACTGATCGGTGGGTTTTGAAGTACTCGTTGCCACGAGTCTAATGATACCTTGGTAGCTCGAATTGGTTGGCTGGATGGTGAGATATCGTAGAGAGAAGGCAGAGAAAATATTTTAGAGAGAGAGAGGAAGGGGAAGTCAGAATGAGGGAGAAGGGAGGGGGAAAGTGCATTAATTGGAAGAAAAAACAGCCAGAAGCACGGCCTGGCCGTGTCCTGGAGCACAGCCGTACTTCGTGGCTACAGTACACCAAGTATTTGGCCGAATTTGACAAAACGTCCAACATGAAAGTTGTAGCCCTTTCTCTTAGCTTTCATTAGCCACTTGAATCACCTCAGTTGGAGTTCATATGAAGGAGTGATGCATAAAATAGTGAGCAAAGATCCAGACCACACTGTGCTTCGGTGTTTTCCTTTTATCACTATAAGATTCACGGAATTACCAAAAGTGCCCAACATCAAAGTTGTAGATGTATGTCTTATGTTTCAAGAGCAATTGGAATCACTTAATTTGGATTTCATATGAGAGATTTATGCTTATATGAGTGAAGATAGGTCAGAAAAAGAGTCAAAAGCACTCTAAAATTTTACATTGTTCTCAACTTTCTTTATTTCAAATTATTTGTACTTAACCTTCAAAGGTTTTTATTAGTTGAGGGTTATTACAGTAGATATTCCCCAACTTTATTCACCTTGAAAAATACAAACAAAGATATCTTTCTTAAAACATTAAAGAATATCACTGTGTCAAACGATTATTCAAGAAACATTTCTATATGCATTGATTGGAGACTACGTAAGATCGAAGGAGTAAAAATTCATGACTCACATGTTCTCATGGAGCAAGTTTTATCTCTAACCATGAGGAAAAAAACTTCATAAACAAGTGTTTGCAGTTATTAATAACCTATGTTCATTCTTTAAACAAATATGTAATAAGGTGTTAAATAACTTAATAATAAATTTGTTCTAACACTATGTCAACTTGAGATGTTATTCCCTCCTTCATTCTTTATTGTGATGGTTCATTTAATTGTTCACTTTATTGAAGAAGGAAAATTGGGAGGCCTTGTCCTAAATATATGTTTGTATCCTATGGAAAGGTGAATACATACTTCTTTTATACTTTCCTTTTTGTTGTTTCATTTTTCATGGTTTATGATTTGTATGTATTATGTATAGATATTTAGGGAAATTAAAGTCTTTTGTACAGAATAAGGTAATGCCAAAAAGTTCAATAGGTGAGTCTTGGCTTAAGAGGTTTTCATTTTTTTTGTTCAAGATAGTTGGACAATGTGGAGATGATATTTAACCAACTTTTAATTGTAGATGATCAACTTGATATTGAGACATCCAATGATAACACTTTGTCTAGTGGAAAAACTACAAGCATATCATCCCGTGCTTACCAACTGCAAAAAGTGGACCTATTTATTCGGTGAGTATATTATATTTGTTATATTAAAGTATAACTAATTTATGTCACAATTTATTTTCCTGTTTTTTAATGTCATACAAGGAATTCATAGACTATGTAAGGCATATTTTAAGATGTCAAATATGATCCTCTACAAAGATAGATAAAAAGTTTCATACTAAGTTCGTTTCATGGTTTTCTCACCATGTAAGTATATATATGTCCATTGTTAATATGTGAATTAGTCATAATCACTTTAAATCATCACTTCCTTTTATTCATAATTCAAATAATAAATTATGTCAATGAATCTTACTCAATTGATACTGAAGCACCACACATTTTTGCACTAGGAAGTTATTGTTCCTGTAACTAAAATTTTTAAGCCCTGTATTCTTGGACTGTTTGATTGGGTAAATGGTCTTTAAATTCTCTAATATTTGGTAAAAAAAGTCTTGAAATATTGATTATAAATTATGAAAATTTTTGTACCTTTTGAGAACCTATAAATAGGCCATTTGTAATCAAAATAGTGCTGAAAAAATCTACTGAACAGCTTAGGATATTTATGGAAATACTAAACATTGAAGGGGTGAGATGTTGAATTTTCATATGAAATATTTTTGAAATGTTACATCCCAATTAAGGAACCCACCAAATTTGAGAGAATTCTGGGTACTTTAAAGTATATAATAAAATATAAAAATTCTGTGGAATAAGAAGTGAGTCAGAACAAACCAAAACTAAGGACAGCCATAAAATGAGTGTTATTTGAGGGGTCAAATAAATTATTTTTTACTTGAAATTTTTATTATGATTATATAATATACCTAGGATACTCCATATAAAATATCATGAATTTTTAAGAAGTTTTACCTATCCAAAGGAATGGAAACCAGAATAGAAATGGAACCAAAACCAAACTGCACTGTTCTAGATTATGGAGGTACTCCTTGGGGTGAATGGAATAGTTAAGGGTTGAGAGATCCAAGAAATAAAATAAACATGTAGAGGAACCTCCATGGAAAAGTTTAGAATTTTTAGAGGGCTTTTGTCATATTTAATAATAACCTCAAATCTGAATAGAATCACAGTTTTGTTTTGGGGAGCAAAAGCTCTTAAACTAAAGACTTATAATTTTAGGTGCTCATATGTATGCATTAACCAAAATCTCTTATATGTTTTAGTTTAAGTAGTCGGTTGTAACATTGGCAGCCTTGGAAAGGAAGTGATTGTGCTGGAATTGAGATAGCTAACTTTTTCTTAAAACACTCTTTATGTTTAAGAACTTGAATTTATCAATTTCACTGGTTGCTTGACTTTTATGCTATGATAAATGATGGTCTAAAGATATGTTATGTATGCATTCTTGGTAATTAAAGGGTGCCCAAAGTGTGTCAAGTAAGCCTCATTTTCTCCACTATTGACCAATAATAGGAGATGCATAACCCTTTTGCAGGTATGGGATTGCATTGGGTAAGTAGACCAAAATGTTATGAGTCCCTAGTGTGACCAAGATGATGTATGTATGTATGGTCAGTGCTTATGTTTTAGTGGAATAAATTGAGATATTTTAAGAAATGAAATGTATACTGTTTTTCTAAAAAAATTGCTAGCTATTGAGATTGACATCTCATCTTTTTATGTTTACATAATCACATTCCAGGTACTCCAGCAAGAAGTGAGCAACAGGGGTCCCAAGGTTGACTCATCTGAATATGGATATGGATTGTATATTTTTGGTTGTATAATATATGTGGGATGGCTTAGTTGAGTGCCAAGTCCCTTTTAGACAGCTCATAATGTGATGTAACATAAGTTATGAACTGTACACTTTTCTTTTATGGCGTGAGAGCCTTTTTGTTGTAACTAAAGCATATCATGCCTAGTTAGTTTCCTATAATAAAATGAAATTTGAAAATACTTGGAATAGCCTAAAACACTTGTATGCTTATCCAAGAAAGATAATTAACAATATAAGTGAATAGGTAAATTTATGAGTTATGTAAACATTGCTAGAAATTTACAGATAAGATAAAAAAGAAAATCTATAATAGTAAAATGTTCAAGGGGAATATGCTATGATGTGGATGTATGAAATAAGATGCTAGTTAGTAGGTGTTACAATTAACAAATATGTTATTATCTATATAATGTCCTTAAATACATTGTGCTTTTAATCAACAAGAATGAACCTTCAGTCCTTGTAAGATATGAAAAATAGTTAGAAATTATCTCTAAGTGTTCCTTGAAATACACTTAACAAACAATGTGAATCTCCAATTGACTGGTTTGTGGAGTTAAAGTTAACCATAATCTTTTGTCCATGAGGTAAGGCCCAAACATCATGTACTGTTAATGACATAGGCCTTACTTGATTTTGCTCATTTGTAAAAGAAAAATAATTAAAACACAAATTAGAACTAAATAGCTTAGCCACTGGGTGAGTTAGGATACTTACCAACAACATCGACCAACCAAATTCTTCTTTTTGCCTATTTCTACTGCACATTTTTATGGCTTTCATCCTTTTATGCAATAAGCTCATCAATAGAGAACTCATGCTTTGACTCCTATAATGTGGATGGAACATGTAAGTCAAGTGAATCCATATCTCAAGGCTATTTACCCTCACTTGCTAATAGTCTAGGTAAAGGACTCCTAGAGTTAAATTCACCAACTTTGCCTACAGTAGCTGAGTTAGACTTTATCATAAAAAATCTTGTTAATTACGAAAAAATAACAGTTCAAATTTAATACACATATAACATAGATAGATAAAATTACTGTAAAAAAATACTATCAAGGCTATTACCGACACAAGCATAAATTTACTTCCTCATATAGGAATAAAATTTCTAAATCTTGAGCTTAAAATGGTTCACTCTTATACATAATATCCTCATCTTCTTCACCCATTTCAAACAAGTCATGAAATTTTAAATGCACAACCATACTCTTTTTTTTGTCCAACTCATCTTGCACATAATATACCTGCTAAGTCTCAGAAGCTTAGATGTATGGCTTTTCATTTTCACTATCACCAGTGTATATCAATGGTGAAAAATCAATAGATGTAATACCTATTTCATCAGTTGAAATACCTTTGGAATTAGTTATGTTGGCCTACATGCATTTGAATAAAGTAACCATAAAGCGACTATAGTAATTCAATTCAATGATGTCTAATAGTTTTTCATAATAAGATACACCTCTAAATTGCATATGACTATCATTACTACTTACATAAATTATTGTCCTAAAAGTTCCAAAAACTCCACTATTTTAATTGTTTAATCCTTGGTTTAATGTCCAAAATTTAAATCTATTGACATTGTAGGCATCATATTATCTTACTTTATCAAGCGGTCCAAAGGCAAGAAATTTTACATGTTCATTACTTAGATGACAAAGATTGTTCCCTACCACTAGAGTTCCATGTTTTCAACTTTAACCTATTGCATCTCATGCTTAACAATCACCCACGCATAACCTAAAATGAGCTCAACTTATTACAAACCAACTTTTCTCAAGAGGGGAAATTCACCTTGTGTAGAAATACTCTTATGATTCTCAATTTTAAGTTTGCTTCTCCTTTTGGTTTCCCTTGCAACTCAGCTACATTTTTTGGACAAAATATAAGGAGAGCAAGGATTCAAATTCCAACACTCATTCCCTTTCAATTTTTTTGGTTGCTCTCTATCCTTGACTCTCAAAGTTTTCTAGCTACTCTCTTCCCCTTGCTCTCAATTTAATTTTTCTGGCTATTCCCTCTCCCTCTTGGGCGTTGATTACATGGAGTAAGGCATGTAATTTCTACTGCCCTATTACCCATGCACATGATTATGTTGGCTGCTCACTCTCCCACTCAAGAGGCACATGGAGGTGGTTAGTTTCTGCAGGGATTCTTTGGCTTTCTACAGAGAATGTTGTGAGATGATGTTGTCCCCCCACTAAGTCTGCTGCCCTACTACTATGTGCATGATTATGTTGGTTGCAAGGTGTTGTTTCTTGCCTGAAATGTGTCTAAAACTTTTGTGGTTATGTGGCAGGATTTCCTTACTGAAAGGTGGCAATTTCTTAGCTGAAGTTTTTGTGGCTATATGGCATGCTTTGGTGGGTGCAAGGTGGCTGCAATTTTGTGAGTGACATGCTATGCGACTGCAACTTTGTGGTCAATGTGGCATACTTTGGTAAATGCAAGGTGGTTGCAATTTTGTGGGCAATGTGGCATGCTATGTGGCTGTAACTTTGTGGGCAATGTAGCATGCTTTGGTAGGTGGAAGGTGGCTGTAATTTTGTGGACAATGTGGCATGCTTTGGTAGGTGCAAGGTGGCTGTAATTTTGTGGCCAATGTGGTATGCTATGTAGCTGTAACTTTGCAGTGCTACTTGGCAGCTCTTAGTTATTTTATATTACCTTAATTTACTACTAATCCTAGATTAGTAATGTCTTAAAAAATTATTTGTATCCTCTCTCCAACCATTATGATCCCAAGAATTTTATTTATATAATTCATGATTAAATTATATGTCACCTATTTTATAAATACCTTATTGTCACATAACTAAGCATTTTAATTCTTTGTCATATGTATTTTCTACTTATTCTTAGATTTATCTAACTTTATTAGAGACTTTGGATGTTACATTAATTATTTCTTTCAACACCTTAACTTCATATCTTTATTAATTTTTCTTTCCTCTCTTACAGGCAAAGTTTCTTGTGCAGGATATGCATAAGAAAATTATTTTTCAATGATGTAGTCAAGAATGGAGATCTTCATGTTATAACTTGTACAAGTCAAAAAATGATAGGACTCGCATGAGAGAACAATTATGTGTTGACATCTCAAAAGACATTTCGTGAGACCACTGGTTAACCTTTATAGACTATCATCTCGAGACAAAGTCTAAGGTAACTGCTACACTTGATTGTCAATATATATAAATTTATTATTGATCTTACTAACATGTTTCTATCATTGAACAAGAAATTATTGAAAAGAATAAACAAAATTGGAAGAAAAAAACAATGCTATACATTAATGGCCTTGCATGTAAGAAGACTGAGATGGTAAGTTCACATTAGTAAATACTATATCTGAAGTTTAGTTTATATCGGAGATACATTACACTATTTTTCAAATTTTTAGGAAGTTAATCTTGGGAGTCCAATCACTTGGGAAGATGTATGGACTATAGTCCATTAAAGGGCTAATGAATTATACATTAATGATGAAGTTAGAGTTGTCAATAAAGTGTTTAAATTTCCTAAGAATAAAGTTTCAGTTCTGATTTTATTGTAATGATGTATTTTTACAATGATTTCTTACTCTTTATTTGAATTTACAAGAAAAAATTGTTGCGATTCAAAGTGAGAACTTTTCTTCTCAAGAACTTTTTAGTGGAGATGTGTTGGCTAGAGTTTTGGGAAGACAAGAACACCCACCCCAGTTAAGTTCGAGCACTCGAATTGGTTGTTTGCCTAACCTAAGTGTTCGGCCATCGTTCTTTTAGGAGTTTACAATAAGGGCTTTCCAACATGAAGTTGTAAAATGAGGTGATCTTCCTTAAAGTAACTATAGAGAATTAAATGGACAACAACCATTTGGGGCATTTATGACTTTTCTCCTTTAGAACTATCGTGGTTAAGTGCCACCCAAGCTTGCATTACAATAAAATTCTAGTCCAAAGATAATTTTCTAATCAATAACACATCAATTGAATTATAAAAATTTGAAATTTTTGCAATTAGGTTTGTTTTATTACTAATAACATGTTTATTTTAGGCACCAAGTGATCAACAGAATGGACATCCACATCTAAACTCTCAAAGTTGATTTATATTATTACTGAAAATTTATGTCATTGTAACGTAATATTTTTATTTAAATTTCAATTTAATATCAATTTTTATTATGCAATTTAGCTTTTTATTGGTAAATTGGTATGACTGTTATGGGAATATTAAATAAATTAAAGAAAGTAAATAATTTAAAAAAAAACTAAAATTTGGATTTAATAACGGTTAGTAACTGTTGTTAAAGCCTTAACAAAGGAATAATGACAGTTAACATAACCGTTGTTAAAATTAGGTTTGATGTCAATTTAGGTGTCACGGCCCCAAATGATGGAACACATGACCGGCACGGCATAAAGGTTTCCCCTTAGCCGTAAGCCTAACACATAGCATGCACAAACATTCAGCACACAATCCAGAGTACATAATAAATATAACTGGCCACATATTCCACATCCAATATAAGAAAATACTATATATATATATATATATCTCATAAATCCAACATCCTTAATTCAACTTGGCCCATAGCCTCATAACACAAACATAGTTGTAATACATAAAACTGTTTTTTCAAACTACACATCAAAGTACACAAGAAGCGAGGATCCTGCCTGTAAGTTCATGGAGATACACTAGACATAACTAAACTAAACAACTAGTACAATGGAGCCTTGCCCAAATTGGGGCTCACCAATGCTATATTCAGCCTCCTAGGGAGCTGTAACTGGATCAAAGTTTCTCTGACTATCTGTGGGGAGGAAACAGAAGAGGGGTGAGATTACCACATCTCAGTGAATGGATAAATCATACTATAATAGAAACACGGCAAACCAAGCACGAGTGTTTTGCAATGGGTTTAATAATTGAAATCCAAATATAAAGATAATAATCGAAACATTTAAGCATTTAATCATAATTTATTGAAAGAAAAGTTAAACAGTTCAAATGTATATTCAAAAGATAAAACATGATTTAAATCAATAATCGCAAAGCAAATTAATTATGCATGGTAAGTAATAAATGAAGTTATTTATGCAATAACAATGATGAATGAGATATTTTAGAAATATTTAGTCTTTAAGAAAAATGCACTAGTTTATTGGAGTTCTTTCCTGACAGATCATCATCTTCCCCAAGCACATAGCAAGGGAGGGGTAATCACTGTAGGTGTAGATATAAGTCCACCCTAAATTTCCCCAAGCACATAGCAATGGGTATGGCAATCACTGTAGGCATAGACATAAGTCTACCCTAAATCCCTGTGTCTTAGACAGTCATATGCCCGTCACAGTATCCTAGGCCGAAGCCTTAACATAATCATGGTGCACCAAGGCTAGCACTACCTGCGGCTAGCTAACAGTGATCTAAAATGGTCCCTCCAACAGAAAATATTTGAAATATGCTATTAAAAGAGTTTAAAGTAAAACATTTCAATAACTTTACAATAAAGCTATAATTCTCCATCTAGCTCTTTTCATGCATAAAATTCTGTTCTAAAATATATCTCATCCATGAATTCCCATGGAGACCTTTAAAATCATAAACTTTCCCTTTTTAAACATAGATCGTCCGTAGACGTTACATAGATGCTTATCATGCATCAAATCATTTCATGGCTAACTTAATTCATTTCTATGACTAAGTTCGCATTTCTATAAATCTAGCTCAAATGGAGAATTATTAGTCTAGATGCTTGCCCTGCATACCTAGGGTTCAACTAAGATTGAAATTTACAATTTCTAACATGGTTGGAACATATTGGTTTTCAAAGCGGTAAAACAATTTAGCATACATTCCAACTAGTTAAAATCATATGAAAGAGTTGTAAACTGAATTCGTAAAAAAAATGCGCTATAGTATGAAAAACCCACTCACCTTACTAGGAGTCCAACAACGAGAATTTCACCTCGTGATGGTTCAACAACCTAGAAAACATAGACATAACATGAGAATTGAAAAACTCTAAACGTCACTATTCATGCCGAAAAATACTATTCACTCACCGGAAAAACTATTCACGCCGAAACCTGAAAACCCTATATTCTAGTATAGAAACTAATTCTAAGACTATCTATGGAAAGAAATTCGGTAAAATGAAGCCTAAAACGCGATTAAACGGAGTTTTACCTTTGGAGGTACTATTCACACAATTTTCTGGCAAAATTGATCGGTGGGACTTGTAGCTCTTCTTCCCACGAGTCCAATGGTACCTTGCTTGCTCAAATCGGACGTCCGGATGATGAGATATCTTAGAGAAAAGTTAGAGAAAAATTTTAGAGAGAGAGAGTTAGGGTTCAGATGAAAGAGAAATGAAGGAAAAAGGGGGGTCCGCAAAAAAAAGCTATCTGACGAATCTCGCCACCGGCGAACTCATTCTCGCCGCGGCCAGATTCGAAACCAGAAAACTCATGCTCTCGGAAAAATGCTGCAGCATTCTCGCCGCAGCGAACATATTCTCGTCGCGGCGAACTTATTCTCGCCGTGGTGAACTTATTTTCGCCGAATTTGACAAAATGTCCAACATGAAAGTTGTATCCCTTTCTCTTAGCTTTCCGTAGCCACTTGAATCACCTAAGTTGGAGTTCATATGAAGGAGTTATACATAAAATAGTGAGCAAAGGTCCAGACCACACTATGCTTCGGTTTTTGCCTCTTCTCACTATAATATTCACGGAATTTGCAAACATTCTCAACATCAAAGTTGTAGATATATGTCTTATATTTCATTAGAAATTGGAATCACTTAATTTAGATTTTATATGAGAGAGTTATGCTTATATGAGTGACGAAAGGTCAGAAGAAAAGGTCAGAAATGCTCTAAAATTTTACATTGTTCTCAACTTTCTTGTTTCAAATGATTTGTACTTAACCTTCAAAGGTTTTATTAGTTGAGGGTTATTACATTAGGAAACTGTCTTTATTTAGCAATGGTTTCAAAACCGTCATTAAAATGCATTTCAATGACGGTTTAGGTAATTGTCATTAATTACTAAGGTTTATAAAACATCGCTAAATACATTTAAAAAACAGTTAATAACTGTAGTTAAGACCAAGCTTAATGACGGCCTGCCCATGGTTTGCAAAAATTGTAGTTAAACCAATCTCCACAATGGCTTCTACGATGATTTTTAAAACCATGGCTAAAGCCACTCAAAACCACTGCTAAATGTTTCTTTTCTTATAGTGTATGTATCCTAGAGCTACATCTTGAGTACCATGAGAAGCATCCATGATGGAGAATTTGAAGCACAATTGCGAAGATGTTAAAAGTTGGTGTTCATATATTTAGATTCCAAAGAAGATAGTATGATTTTCACCATAGAGAAGGGGGTATCTGCCAGAATATATGTTGAAGTTTATTTATGAAAACAACTTGCCTCTAAGATTCAAATTCGTAAAAACATGTATAGGGTGGAATATGAGGATCCGAATCTCATTTACTTTAGTATGGATGTTATGGACATCACAAGGATCTTTATCCCTTACTTAACCAATAACAAATCTTGAATGGTGTTACTCCCCAGAATTACTAACCTGCGAGTACCTTGCCGATGATGGGTTATCAACAGTGGTCAGAAGAGGATAGACCAAACTTGGAAAGCTAGAAATTTGGAATGTGGATGATTATCCATCAAAATAATTATTCAAAAATCAAATAAGAAAATGAAAAAAGAAGGATAGAGTTTCTAAAATGGTTGTGGATTCTTGAGGTAATGGACACAAGAATAGGAAGGTTGATATTAAAGGGAATAAGTTGACAAGGTGCTCAAGATTTGATGTTATTGGAAGTATCTTAGAGGGACATATGTGTAATAACCCTCAACTAATAAAACCTTTGAAGGTTAAGTACAAATCATTTGAAACAAAGAAAGTTGAGAACAATGTAAAATTTTAGAGCGTTTTCGACCTTTTTTTCTGACCTTTCGTCACTCATATTAGCATAACTCTCTCATATGAAATCTAAATTAAGTAATTCCAATTTCTAATGAACGATAAGACATATATATACAACTTTGATGTTGGGAACTTTTGCAAATTCCGTCAATATCATAGTGATACGAGGCAAAAATCGAAGCGTAGTGTGGTCTGGACCTTTGCTCACTATTTTATGAATAACTCCTTCATATGAACTCCAAATTAGGTGATTCAAGTGGCTACGGAAAGCTAAGGGCTACAACTTTCATGTTGGACATTTTGTCAAATTCGGCGAAATGGAGTTCACCGCGGCGAAAATGATGCGGTATTTTCCCAAGAGCATGAGTTTTCTGGTTTCGAATCTGGCCGCGGCGAAAATAAGTTCGCCGACGGCAAAAATCGCGGCTCGCCACGGCGAGAATGAGTTCGCCGGCGGCGAGATTCGTCAGATAGCTTTTTTTTGTGGACCCCCCCCTTTTTTTTCATTTCTCTTTCATCTGAACCCTAACTCTCTCTCTCTAAAATTTTTCTCAAACTTCTCTCTAAAATATCTCATCATCCGGACGTCCGATTTGAGCAAGTAAGGTATCGTTGGACTCGTGGGAAGAAGAGCTACAAATTCCACCAATCAATTTTGCCAAAAAGTCGCCGGAAAATCGCGTGAATAGTGTAACATCCCGTAATTTTTAGATATTTTCCTTAGAAATTCTTCACCTTACATATATGCATAGAAATGTTCTAATATTAATGGAATAGGTAAAGAAAGAAAACCTAAGAGGAAATATTAGAAATAAACATGTTAAAGAAAGGTGAAATTCTTAGGTAAAGAAAGATAAATTTTTGTGAAGTAAGTAAAGGTCTTAAAATTTCAAGAAGATCGGATTAGGATAATCTTTCTTAATTTAAGAGCAAAAGTTACTGAGTTTAGTATCTCCACCCGTAATTGGGCTTTAACCTATAGACATTTCATATAGAGTTTTTCTACTTCACATGAATTTTTAGCAAGCCAATAGGATAGGCCAAGGAAGAAATAAAACATAGACTTGGACTAGGATATAGAAATTGGACCGATAGCCCAAAAATCATGAAAATGTGACCAAGCCCATTATGAAAGGAAGAATTTTAACCAAAGTAAGGAAAATGGGCAAGAATGAGCCCAAACCCAAGAGGAAAAATAAAAATAAAAATAAAATTAAAGTGATGAAATATTAGTGTAATCAAGATTAAGTGACATGGCATTAAGACAAAAATTTGACAAGTGGTGTGATTCTACATTCATCATTTTGGCAAGTGGCATAATAATACAAGGCTTTAGGACAAAAACATCTATATCCTACATTCATAACTTTAGCAAGTGGGTAATAATACATAGCATTATGACAAAACATCATTATCCTACACAAATAATTTTAGTTAAGTAAGGAAAATTCAAGGGCTAGAAATTTGCCACTTAAAAAGGCAAATCTATCATACTTGATTAAGACAAAAGAAAAAGGAAATGAATCCCTAAATCAAAGGGATCTTGCCCCATATCTTAAGAACATATCATCATAATTTTCAAAATACAAATCTCCTTTTTCTATGCATATCTTGACTAAGGAAGAGGAAGACAAGAACATAAGTTGTTTGTTTTTCCAAAAATTCAACAAAGTGTATCCTAATTGTGATAAGGTAGACCCATGATCATGAAAGGTGAATTATTTGGTGGTCTATATAAGAAAACCCACCCTTACAACATTAGAATTTCGTCCAAGTGAGGGAGAGCAAAAATAGAAGCAAGGTAGTGTGAGGAAAGGAGAGGAAGAAAGGAAGAAAGAGGAAGGAGAAGTCTAGGAGACTAAGTGCTCCAGGTAAGTTTAACAATATTTCTTTTTGAAGAAAACATTTGAAACTCATAATATTTATATGAGATTTTGGTCTTAGAACTTTGATGATTGGTCATGGATGTTGCTATATCATGTTGCATATTGATCTTGCATGTGATGTATGTTTGAATACTTAGGTTGGTGTAGATAGTTCTGCATGGATATGGCTATGGTTGACAGAATTTTAAGCTTCGGTATTTTAATTTCTGGGAACAATTTATAAGGAATTAAAATAAATGTTAACATAAGAATTAAAGATATATGTGTCACGGATTTTCACCCACTGGAATCATTCCATTTGGAGTCCATATGAGGTAGATATGGTCTGATTAGTAGTCAAAGGTCAGAAAATGAATAATCAGGGAAGAATATGTTAGGATAGCTTCGGTAATTTAATTTCTGGGAATTATTGGTAGGGAATTAAAATATATGGTTAACATAAGAATTAAATATATGTGTGTCATGGATTTTTAGCCACTGGAATCATTCAATTTGGAGTCCACATGTGGTAGATATGGTCCGATTAGTAAGCCAAGGTCAGAAAATGGTTCATCAGGGAAGATTATGTTAGGACAGCTTTTGTAATTGAATTTCTGGGAATTATCTGTATGGAATTAAAATAAATGGTTAACATTAAAGTTATATATCTATGTCTCATGGAAATATACCCACTGGAATGATGCAATTTGGAGTTCATATGAGGTAGATATGATCCGATTAGTAAGCAGAGGTCAGAAAATGTTTATTCAGGGAAGAGTATGTTATTAATGCTTTAGTTTTTGAATTTCTGGGAATGTTCTGTAGGGAATTAAAATAGCGCGCCAACATAACAATTATAGATATATGGCTCATGGATTTTTACCAACTGGAATCACTCAATTTGGAGTTCCAATTTGAGAGATATGGTCTAATTAGTTAGTAAAGGTCAGAACCTATCCGAGAGGAACTATCCTGTACTTTGAGGGAGTAATATCACCTTTGTTTCTTAATTTTTCGTTACAATGTTCAACATAATAGTTTTAGATAATTGTTTTATCTTGAAATGGACACCAAGATCACCTACATCAGAGTTAAAGTGTGGGAGTTATGCTCTGATTAGTAAGAGAAGGTTAGATAGGATGAAAACCTGCATTAAGAAAATAAAGAAATAAAATTAGTATTTAAAAAAGAAGCTGAATCTTAATAAATGACTTGTATAGCCATAGCCATTGCCATTGTATGAACTTCTTACCATCTTAAGTGTGAAATTTTGACATGGAAATATTTTATAAAGTGATATTTGAAATGGTTATGTTCATGGCATGATTACCAATGATTTATGGTAATAGTTATATTTTGATGAACATACTTGTTATTGAAAGCATATTTTTGGCTAACATTGTGAAAAGAAAAGAAATGAGCACGGTCACATGGCAATCCGTGTGGTGCACCAGTAGGGGACGCCCTACCAACGGTTATGATCATGATAATGAGAAAAGAAAGAGAAAGTGGGCCATGTCGGACGGAGCGAGAAAAGCCCGTACCGGAGAGTAGAGGATACTCACCCTGACCGGGGTAGCTTGAAATGAGAATAAGTTGATGGCCATCATATGATATTTTGAAAATAGTTAATCATATCATACATATCATTATAGTATGATTCTTATGTACATAGATATAATGCATTCATGTGACCAAAGATATTTTCTGTAGTTTATACAGCTGAACATGACGTGATGAGCTTTACTGATGATAATTTATTGTTGAACTTACTGGGATTTAATTCTCACTATATTTCCATATCATGTTCAGAAAATTATTTATGCAGCTTTTGTTTCTAAGGCTCTGGCTTTTAGTGCACATTGGATCGAGTTACTTTATGTTGGGCAAATTTTAAAATCAAATAAGATGTTTGTGGTCGAGTTGGCTCAGATCCCGGTGAAGGTGCAACCACCCGCACCTGTATCTCCGGAATTGGTCAACCAAAATAAACAAGATGTAAATATCTATGTGTTTGATATGTTATACGTCTGTTTTGATTAATGACATGTATGTGAACTCAATATTGTATAATAATAAAGGAAAAAAAATGTTGTTACAAATAGTACCTCCAAAGGTAAAACTCCATTTAATCGCGTTTTAGGCTTCGTTTTACCGAATTTCTTTCCATAGATAGTCTTAGAATTAGTTTCTATACTAGAATATAGGGTTTTTAGGTTTCGGCGTGAATAGTATTTCCGGCGAGTGAATAGTGTTTTCCGGCGTGAATATTGACTTTTAGAGTTTTCTAATTTTCATGTTATGTCTATGTTTTCTAGGTTGTTGAGCCATCACGAGGTGAAATTCTCATTGTTGGACTTCTAGTAAGGTGAGTGGGTTTTTCATACTATAGCGCATGTTTTAGGAATTTGATTTATAACTCTCTCATATGATTTTAACTAGTTGAAATGTATATTAAATTGTTTTACCGCTTTGAAAACCAATATGTTCCAACCATGTTAGAAATTGTAAATTTCAATCCTAGTTGAACCCTAAGTATGCAGGGCAAGCATCTAGACTATTAATTCTCCATTTGAGCTAGATTGATAGAAATGCGAACTTAGTCATAGAAATGAACTAAGTTAGCCATGAAGTGATTTGATGCATGATAAGTATCTATGTAATGTCTACGGACGATCTATGTTTAAAAAGGGAAAGTTTATGATTTTAAAGGTCTCCATGGGAATTCATGGATGAGATATATTTTAGAATAGAATTTTATGCATGAAAAGAGCTAGATGGAGAATTATAGCTTTATTGTAAAGTTATTGAAATGTTTTTCCTTTAAACTCTTTGAATAGCATATTTCAAATATTTTCTATTGGAGGAACCCTTTTAGATCACTATTAGCTAGCCGCAGGGAGTGCTAGCCCTGGTGCACCATGAACATGTTAAGGCTTCGGCCTAGGATACTGTGACGGGCATATGACTGCCTAAGACACAGAGATTTAGGGTAGACTTATGTCTATGTCTACAGTGATTGCCCTACCCATTGCTATGTGCTTGGAAAATTTAGGGTAGACTTATGTCTATGCCTACAGTGATTGCCATACCCATTGCTATGTGCTTGGAGAAATTTAGGGTGGACTTATGTCTATGCCTACAGTGATTACCCTTCCCTTGCTATGTGCTTGGGGAAGATGATGATCTGTCAGGAAAGAACTCCAATAAACTAGTGCATTTTTCTTAAAGATTAAATATCTCTAAAATACCTCATTCATCATTGTTATTGCATAAGTATCTTCATTTATTACTTACTATACATAATTGATTTGCTTACAGTTATTGATTTAATCATGTTTTATCATTTGAACTGTTTAGCATTCTTTCAATAAATTACGGTTAAATGTTTAATGTTTTATATACCTTGATTTCAATTATTTAATTCATTGCGAAACATTCGTGCTTAGTTTGCCCTGTTTCTGTTATAGTATGATTTACCCATTCACTGAGATGTGGTAATCTCACCCCTCTTCTGTTTTCTCCCCACAGATAGTCAAATAAACACTGATCCAGCTACAGCTCCATAGGAGGCTAAATATAGCATTGGTGAGCCCCAGTTTGGGCAAGATTCCGTTGTATTGGTTGTATAGTTTAAGTTTATGTCTAGTGTATCTCCATGAACTTACAGGCAAGATCCTCGCTTCTTATGTTGTTTGAAAAATGGTTTTAAATTTTACAACAATGTTTGTACTATGAGGCCATGTGCCAAGTTGAATCAAGGATGTTGGATTCATGAGATATATATATATATATATATATATATATATATATATATATATATATATATATATATATATATATATATACAGTATTTTCTTATATTGAATGTGGCGTATGTGGCCAGTTATATTTATTATGTACTCTGGATTGTGTGCTGAATGTTTGTGCATGCTATGTGTTAGGCTTACGGCTAGGGGGAAACCCTTTTGCCGTGCCGGTCATGTGTTCCGTCATTTGGGGCCGTGACAATATGGAACCAATTTTGAATAATCCTTCCTACACTGAGTTAATGCAATGCACGTAAGTGAATGGTGAATCTTTGCATTCTAGTTCTCATATAAATAATAAGATAAATGAGCCATTTAATGGAAAAGCTAATAGTGGGCTAATCAATGATGTTGTAGGCCATGAAGTTGCTTCTAAAGCAAAGTAAAGAAATATAAAGTAACAAAACTCTAATAAAAGGGATGATGCTCTAGCCCTTGTTATGATAAAAGAACGTCTTAACACCAAGGAGAACCAATGCCCAAGTGGAAAAGAAAGCAAACAAAACATAAGTAAAAAAATCTCAAAATTGGTGGCGTTAAGGCCATCTTCCTCGATTATGTCATGACTCCCAATTAAAGGTATGTAATCAGCACAGTAATAAAGATAACCTCATCTCATAAGCCCTAAACCTAATAGAAAACATCATAAAGATCAAAGATTTTTTTAAAAACAATAAAACATCAAAACATTTATTAAAATCTATTTTCACAAAAAGACTAAACGCATAGATGACATGTGTTGAAATTTTTGCTTTTCACGAAAACGATATTAGATATCAAAATCCATATGCAAATTAAACATATACCTAAATCCAAACCTAAATAAAACATATATCATAAAGAGCTTTACTCTCTGTACAAAACAAATTCATTTACCAAAACTCATATTTAAATATGTTTGAAAATGTTATTATTTTGCTACATGAAACTATATATTACAAAACAACAAAACATATACATAGCAAAAATAAAGATCCTGCCTGTAGTAATAGAACATACTTTAGAGTACAATAATCTATACATACAAACAATAAAAATAAATCAATTGGAATAAAGTGGGCTTACCAAGATTAGCCTATTAGCTAACGTGTCGCAACACACAAACTCAATTCTAACCTTATTTGGAAACATAGAAAACAGAGAATGGTGAGTTTACACTCATTGAGCAGATAATATCTGTTATATCATAACAAGGCAAGCGACATGCACAGATCTTTCACAAAAAAACATGTAAATTAACATAAGCCTGATGCTTAAAGATACAAACCCATTCAGTAACAACTAAACAAAATTAATGTTTAACCTCTGTTAAAGTCTGGTAAATACTTTATTAAAAAAATGTAACAACTCTTAAGAAATAATCTCATAGAATTAAATTTCTAGAGGAAAATAATAATTTAAAAAACATAATTTCATCAGAAAGTTTACCCAACTTCAAACTCCAAAAAGCTTCTTTCCACAAGAAAATGAAATTTAGGCATAATTCCATATCAAATATGATATAATGGTCTAAATTAAAGCACTTTAAATTCTTACACCTCCATCAAAAAATCTTTTAGAAGACATATTATCATTTTCATTTCAAAACGATTCGTATCCCTATTGTGGACCAAGCCCAAGTCTAACAAGTTCATCTGAATTAGATAGTACTAGCCACATCAAATCAAGTCCCTGATATTGTCAAGTTACTATTGTAATTATAGTTAGGTGGTTTGAGAAGTTGGCTTCAGTAGTTAGAATGCCAAGTAGCTGTTTAGCTTAGTATTAAGTATATATAACCTAATGTACTCAATGTTATCAAGTAATTAATGCAATTTACAAGATTATCTTCTTCAGCTTAAATTACATTTTCTTTACATTTGTTCAAAATCATTTTATGGTATTATAGCTTTTGCCATGGAGTAAGATCCTTCATCCTAAAAGAATTTGGTTTCGTTTTCATACAAGATTTCCATCAAACTAAATTAGGAAAAAAAAATTCTATGGAAGTAGCAAGTACTTGCTACTATCTATGGCCATAATGTTGGAAAGTTTATCTTAGGAGAAAATGCAGTACTAGCTAAATATAGAAACTTTCATAATAAAGAAGTTGGTAGAGTGAGTAAAGAATATGCAAGGTGGAAAAGGCAAGATCAATTACTTCTATGCTAAAGTCTTTTCTCTATGACCAAAAACATGTTGATACAAGTTGTTAGGTGTACCTACACCTACCAAGTGCGGAATTATCTTCAAGTTTTCTTTGCATCACAAACCTGGGAAAAGATTCAAAAGCTTAAATCCATCAAGAAATAAGGTATAAGTATGAATGATTACTTGCTTAGAATTAAAGTTATAGTTAATGCCTCATCGTAGTTGGGTATCCTTTATCTATAAATGATCACTTATAAGCTATTTTTGAGGGGCTATCAACTTATTATGATGGCTTCATTACCTTAATGTCCACTAGGATTGATCTATACTTTGTGAATGATATTGAATCCTTATTGCTTACACAAGAAGCAAGACTAATAAACATCTTAGAACTATAGAGTCAATTTCTATAAATGTTGTTCAAAGTAAGAATTTCCAGAATGGAAGAGGAAGTGCACAACCACAATCTGGGTCATTTTCCAATTTTTTACAGAATCATAGTTTTAACCATAATCATAAAGGCAAATGTGGTTATCAAGGAATATGCATGTTTAATAATTATGGTAGGCCTATTGTAATATGTTAGCTATGAAATAGGCCTACTATCAATTTGACCAATCATTTTAAGGCTTAAACAATAATTAGTCCTCCAATTCTTAATCATAATCATTGAGACAAAATGGGCAAATGGGAGTTGTGCTAACTACTCCCAAAATAGTACAAGATGAAAGCTGGTATGTGAATTATAGAGTTATAAATCATGTAACTCCATTCCCGAATAACCTTATGCAAAATTCAAAATATCTTGGACATAAACAAGTCCATGTTTCCAATAGAGAATGTTTGTGTATTAGGCATATTGGTTCCTTTAAAATTCAACCTCACTAAGGTGGTCCTAATTCTAGTTTATTTCTCAAAAAATTACTACATGTGCCTATAATATAAAAAAATTTGTTATTTGTATCTTGGTTTGCCCATGATAATGAGGTTTTCTTTTATTTTCACTAACCACTTATTATGTTCAAGGACAAGGTTCCAAGCAGACACTTTTGGTAGAGAGAATTTAGGATGATTTATATGTATTTGAGGATTTCAAGTTGGCACACCTCTAGCAGAAGAATAAACAACAAACAGATAATACAATAAAGTAGTTTCAATTTCAACAACCTTTATCACAAGATAAAAATAACATGCAACAATTGACTAGTAGAGGGATAGTAGCTATTGTAAAAACTCTTAAGTCTCAGTGTTTATAATAAGACTCAAACAAAATTGAATTGTCAGAATTTTCTTTATGGCATAAAAGACTTAGCCACCCATATATTAAGGTTGTCAAGTCAGTTTTATAATTTTGTAATGATACTATTGATAATACAAATGAAGTAGAATTTTTTTAGCTTGTTGCATATGAAAAGCACAAAAAAAATCCCTTTTAATCCTCATTTATTGTGTATAAGAAACCTTTTAAATTAGTTTACACTGACTTATGGGACTCTGTACCTCTACAATCTTCATAAGGGTGTAATTACTACATTTCATTCATTGATGCTTGTAGTAGATACACCTGGATTTCTTTTTAAGAAGCAAGTCTAAAGCATTATATGCATTTATCAAATTTAAAACAATAACTAAACTCTAATTTGAACACAAGTTGAAATGTATTCAATCTGATGTTGGAGGGTAATATAGATCCTTCTCACAGTTTCTTTCTCAACCAGGCATAATGTACAAATTTAGTTGTCCCCATGTGCATGAGCAAAAAGGTCATGTAGAGAGAAAGCATAGACATGTTACATAAGTTGGGTTAACTTTGCTAGAAGATGCATATCTTCCATTAAAGTTTTATTCTAATGCATTTACTACAATAGTGTATTTGATTAACAAACTTTCAACATAAGTTTTGCATGGTAAAACACCATATAAGCTTATATTTTGAACTAAACCTGACTATTCTTCACTTAAAGTATTTGGTTGTGCTTTTTTTCCTTACCTTAGACCCTATTCCAAGCACAAATTTAACCTTTGGTCCACTGGATATGTGTTTTTAGGCTATAGTAAGATACACAAAAGGTTCAAGTATTTAGACCCTAAAGAAAGAGTTTATATTTGTAGATATGTTACATTTAATGAACATTACTTTCCCTACAAAATTTTTATGCATATTTAACTAATGGTATTACTCATACCTACTTACTATTTGCATAACCTCCTATAGTTACAATAAGATATTATACATGTCCTTTTGGCTTAAGTCATCAAAATTTCAGTCAAACTAATAGTCCTAAACCTAACTCTACTTCAAGACAGTTACAGATTGAAAGTTTAGTATATGGTAACATATTAAATGTTGCAAATTCTCAGCCAAAGATTCAGCCCTCACTAGCACCAGTGCACCTAATGATGACAAATGCTAAGTCTATTATTTTCAAACCTAAGGCATAGCTATTTCAAGAAGAACCTCTCAAGATTTATCAAGTCCATAATGGAAAGTAGAAATGGTTAAATAATATACAACTCTAATGAGGAATCAAACATGGGAATTTGTTAAGTTACCTTAGAATAGAAAACAAATTGAGTGTTTAGAGTTAACAAAAATGCATATGGTTTTCTTTAAAAGTATAAGGCAAGATTAGTTGCCAAGGGATTTCACGAACAAGAAAGGCATAACTATGCTAAAAGCTTTAGTCCCATAGTAAAACCCACTACAATCTCACTCTTACTTTATCTAGGCAATGGAGCATTCATCAATTAGATGTAAACAATGCTTTTTTGAATGAGGATTTGCATGAAGAAGTTTATATGCAACAGTCCCCCTAGGTTTGAAGAAACTAATAGAGCTTCGATTTATAGATTAAAGGAGGATATATATGGTTTGAAGCAGGCACCAAGGGCATGGTTTGATAAACTCACTGCCACTCTTCACAAACTTGGCTTTACATCCAGTAAATGTGACTACTCATTGTTTATCAAAGTCATTCCTTTACATACCACATATATTATAGTCTATGTAAATGATATTTTGGTTACTAGTAGCTCCAACAATTTCATCATTGAACTTATAGCTACTCTTAACAAACAGTTTTCCTTTAAGGATCTTAGATTGCTGAATTACTTCCTTATTATTGAAATAAAAAGGCTACAAAATGGCTCATTCCTTTTATCATAAGACTAATAAATTAAAGACCTATTGATTATGGTAAAAGTTTATGCTGCTAAGAGTTTACCTACTCTCATGGCTGCTTGTACTAAGCTCACTATAGATAGCAATGATAAGTTGTCTAATCAAAAGTTGTTTCAATCCATAGTAGGTGTTCTTCAATATGCAACTATTACAAGGCCAAAGCTGTCATTTAGTGTGAATGGGGTGTGTTAATTAATGCATAACCTTCTAAAGATTTGTTAGAGACTTGTGAAACGAATACTCAGATACTTATGTGGCACATTATCCTATGGATTACATCTACAACAGTCACAAGAATTACATTTAGTAAGGTATTGTCATGCTGACTAGGCTGCTATTTTGGTGGATAGGAGATCAATGTCTAGATCATGCATTTTCTTAGGTAAAAATCTTATTTCTTAGTGCTCCAAGAAACAAAGTGTTGTTTCAAGATCAAGCACAAAGGTTAAGTAGCACATCCTTGTAAATACAGTGGAAAATATCATGTGGATCACTTCTTTACTTCAAGAGTTACTTACCTTTGTCCCTACTATTATGTGTGACAAGCTAAGTACTATCCTGATGGCTGCAAATCTAGTTCTTCATGCAAGAACTAAGAAAATTGAACTTGATTTGTTCTTTGTGAGAGAAAAAGTACAGCAAAAGCATATATGTGTCAAGCACATGTCCTGTAATTTCTAACCTACTGATGTGTTGACCAAACCTCTTACTTGAGTATGATTTTGTTATCTAAGTACTTAGTTGGGAGTCTAGCTTGTTTAAGGTAATCAACTTAAAATTAGTACTATAGAAATTTATTTTAATTTTTCTATAACCAATGTAATAGAAGTATAAGATTCTGTACAAGATGGGTTTGTCTTTAAGGGAGGAATTGAAGGTGTTGAATTGAGTTTAGTTTCAAAGAAGGTAATAGATACTAAACCAAGTCAAGCAGGTCCATGTTCAGTTAGGTTTAGCTTTAAGGAAGGCATTTTGGACAATCCTAACTCTAACAGGCTCATTTGACTTAGATAGTGCTAGCCACATTACATCAAGTCCCTAAGATTGTTAAGTTATTGTTGTAATTATAGTTAGCTAGTTAGAGAAGTTGGCTTTGGTAGTTAGAATGCCAAGTAGCCATTTAGCTTAGTATTAAATCTATATAAGCTAATCACTACAAGAAAATACACTTTTAGCGGCGACTAAAGTCGCCACTAAAGACTTTTAGTGGCGACTTTTTGTCGCCGCCAACTCGTTGCTGATAACTCCGTTGCTAAATGTTTTTAGTGACGACTTTTGAGGTCGCCACTGAAAATTTACTTTTAGTGGCGACTAAAGTCGTCACAAAAAACTATAAAAATCGCTACTAAAATGTTAAAAGTTGCCACTAAAAGTCTACTTTCAATGGCAACTTTACTTAGTCACCACCAAAAGTCTACTTTCAGTGGCGATTAAAGTCGCCACTAAATCTATTTTCGATGGCTACTTTTTTAAGTTGCCACAAAAAATGTAATTTTAGTGACGACTTTAATCGCCACTAAAACTTTAAATTGTATATTAATTTTTTATTATTAAAATTTATAGATGTTAATTTCTACTAACAAAATAATTAAAAAAACAAAAAATAAAATTGACATATTAGTTATCTTACTAAAATCATAATAAAAAGAATAGAAATTTTTATTTAAATTTATATTCAACTATACTTAATTCAAATATAAATATTCAAAATAACCTAACTAGTTACATTTCAAGAAAAAAAAAGTAACTATTTACAAATAAAATTAATTAATCATAACACAAGGAACACTCTGCATGCCAGCTGAATTAACCTTCCCTTATTCCTTGTTCCTAGAGTCCTTGAGCTGCCCCCTCTTTCGAATGTCAAGGCAAAACCTCAGGCGCCACGCATCAACAATAGACTCTGGCAATGATTGTGCCAACGGCCACAGAATGGAATGGGGCCAGTAAGGTGTGCAACGAGGCTCATAGCCTATCCAGCGCAGACTTGCTTTCGCATATCCATCTGTTGATGGAACAAAGAATGAAGATCTCTTGAGGGACGCCATCTTCGTTGCTACATATAATGGCACCTGCATCCACAAAATCTCCATCAGAATTTACAAAACTATCATAGGCAATTCCATACATATGGTTATTCGTAAAAGCAATTCCATCCATTTCCCAACCCTATTTCATATGCAACTTATTTTTTAAGTGGACAACACAACACTCTCAGAAGAGAAAATGAGAAAAGGAAAATGTGTTTCTGCAACTAAAGAATAACACATGCAAAGTGCACTGTATAAAGGCTCTCTTATGTTTGAAAGCTCCTCCATTACAACTCGTCCTTCAAATCTCTTTTAGCTCCAGTTTTCAAATAAGCACAAACCCTTGTTTCCTTATAAACCCTGCCTGCTCTGCAGAGTAGTTCTTGCTTGGAGCACAATGGCTATCCTGTGAGCATATGCACAACCCTTCTAATGCACACCCATCTTTCAATATTGTCATCCCTTCTGTTAGTCCCAGCACTTGATCTATCCACTCACTGGAGAAAAACCCCTGAGGATCATACACTTTTTTCACATTCAAAAACTTCTCTGCATTGGGATACTTCTTGGTCACTCCATCAAAAGCCTAGGAGTCAATGGGTCTTTGCTGCGGTAGTAGGTAATGTCAAAATCCACAGCATCCTCTGTTTTTCCCAGGTATGCACTTGAAGCCTTCACATAGCGCATGAGGATTCCATTGTTAAGTTCTAAGCCACAAAGTGCTTGTGGCTCCAATTCAACTAGCTTCTGCGCGTCTTCAATGAAGTTCTTTACAAATAATTTTAAGTTAATAGAGCCAGCTGTACTCCAAATGCTTTTAAAAGTGCTGTCATCCTCTACTTATAGTGAAAAAAATATCAAACACACACAAAGAAGGGAGAATAGTAATCATGATCAAGTTGTAAACAATGAACAATGGCAGACAAAGGAATAAAATAGAACAGCAAGCTGATATTAATTCTGGTCTTATGTTTGAGTTGCAGGACTTGAATGCACCAAAATTTGGTGACCTTCTTCTAAAAATCCTGTCAAGCAAATAAAATAATGTACAGAGTCCCAGACACAAGCAAAATCATGTGGTAGGAAACATCGATGTATGACTTTATATATTCACCCAAAAGTTTCAATTGACTTCAGATGGGATTAGAGCTGTTCTGCTGAAATATTCCAAACAAAACTCACTCGAATATCCATCTTCTAATAGGTGATTGATTCACAGGAACACATAAAAATTACTATTTGGCTGAAATGAGGGGTTGGAAACAACCCGCTATGTAAGAAGTCTGTATTATAACACAACAAAAAACAAAATACCTGACACTGCACATCAATCCCACTTTTCTTGTATTCAACAGAGACATCTCGAAAATTGATCTATGTACCTGAAGAAACGAACAGAGAACTTCATTTTAGCTAAGAAAACAACATATGATACAAAATACTTAACACTTTGCATGCAGTTGGCACTTGTAAGCGAGAAGCAAACTTTTTAATGGAAAGAGGAGAAGAAAAGAAGAGGGGCAATTACTTACGCTTTTGAGGCCGTATATAAAGCATAAAGAGGATCTGAAGGAATCACAATTGCTACTCCAGAACCAATATTAACAATTGCTCCTTTCTTTCTCGTGAGCATACCGGACAGAACAGTTTGTGTAACCTTGGTAGTTCCCTCGACATTCACTTTAATTAGATTCTTCAAGAGCTCCTCATCCACTTCATGGAAGAATCTCGCGTAAGGATACGAGATTCCAACATTATTAATCAGGACTCCAACATCCAATCCTTCGATAGCTTCACGAATCCTGACCATGCCCTCGGAAAGATCACCAGTAAAATCAACGACAACCGTCTTAATCTGGATTTTTCCAAACTTAGCTAGAATCGCATCGGAAACATCTTTCAATCAAGCCTGGAAAAAATGGCACAGATCTGGAAATTATAAACACTCTGCATCACTAGTGAACGAAGCACAGATCTGGGAAAAAATGCACAAGTGAACGAAGCCACCAAACCAAGCTTCACAGTCCGGCCAAATAATGAAAATGCGGAGGTCGTTCATCCCTTCCCCTCCTTTGAGCTTTTCTGCGGCAAAATTTGGCGGCCAAATAAGGAAGGAAAGGGGTTATCTTTCGCAGGACCAAAAATTTCAAGAGATTGCGCGTGAGGTTGAGGAATTGCAGATCTATTTTCACGGGTTATTCAACCTTAGGATTTTTTATATATATTTTAAATTTATTTTAATGGTGATTAATTTTTTTTTAAGTTGTTTTGACTTCTTATTTAACTTTATTTTTAAAATTTTAATTTTATATATTTAATATTTTAAAAATTATTTTATTTTAAACTATGTCTTGAAGTTTTATTATTAAAAATTTAATGAATTCATATTTGAATAGATATACGCTCAGAGAATTTTGAGGAAATATATTTGAATTGTTTTTTAAAATTTTTCTTTAATTTATTTCAGAAACAATAAAATTTTTTTGTTTATCATTTTTTTAAATTAAATAGTTATTTTAATTTTTCAAAGATATATACATTATTAATTTAATTTTTAAAATTTTACCTGATTAATTTAGTATTTAACAAAAAATTAACTTTAAGTTAAAAAAATTTTGAATTTATTTTATTAGTAAATATTTAACACGTTTTTTTATCTTATAACTAAAATTTTATATAGTTTAATTAAAAATATAATTTTTTTAAATGTGATAAAATGTGAGAAGAGAAAAAAAAAATAAAAAGTGATTTTTCTACTTTTTGTGGCGACCTTAGGTCGCTACTAAAAATCTAGCTAGATAATTTTTTTCATTTTTACTGGCGACCTCCTCTAAGTCGCCACTAAAAATTCACATTTCAATGGCGACTATTAAAAGTCGCCACTAAAAGTTTATCTTTTAGTGGCGACTTTTATGGGTCGCAACAGAAAAATCACCACTGAAACTTCAATTTTTTGTAGTGAATATACTTATTGCTATTCATTAATTAATGTGATTATCTTCCTTACAATCCCTAACAATAGTTTAGAAACATATACAAAATACTTTTATTTAGTTCAAAAATACAATTTAATTGGAGAATAATAGTTTGAAGAACAAAACCATAGTTAACTTACTATATTAACTAATATTAAAGAAAAAAACATCTATTAAACTCAGTCAGTTATAAATCCAAAAGGAGACAACTATAGCAAAATTATAAATTAAGAAAAGGAGTTACATTTATAACAATTATTTAAGTCCTAGCAATAAACAAACATAAAATTTATAATAAAAGTCATATTGAATTAATAACAAATCATATAGAATCTTCAATACAGAATCAAAGAAAATGTGCTAGGTTTAAAGTTTAGCAAACTTAGAAGTCAATATATAAAAAAGACTTTTATAAAAAAGAATAAAATAAAAATAAAATTCAATTTGTTAGATCTTTATTGTTCAAAATCATATATAGTTCCACAATAATTCCGTAATACAGTTTTCAAAACAATAGGATATTAGCTACATCAAGTGTCAAATGTAAGAACATATGTCATTCAATCAAAATCCATATCTTAAAACTTACCAATTTCTCAATAATTTCATACAGTTAAAACATAATTAGGTAAAGTTCTCATATTCCGAAATACCTTTCATAATCCAAAAGTCCCAAATATAATATGAATTCAAAGAGTCAACAACCAGTACTTATAACTTAACTCAAATTCAATTCATATTGGACTTCTAGAATATCGAATATAATATGCTCTCAAAACTTAACTAGTAGATACTCTTAACATAAAACAAAGCCATAATTACTTCATGGTTCAAACTCAATTCCAAAGTAATTAAAAAAGATTGCTTGTCCTGTGTCTTAATAACTTTATTATGAAGACATTCAAATACGTAATATCAAAACATAATAATTGAAAATAGGTACCAACCAAATGAAAACTCTAATCCACCATATATGTGTGTGTGTGTGTGTGTGTTCTCGCACAACAAATAAAACATAGCTTAGAAATTGATATCATATTAGAAATATGTTATAATATATGTTATCTACTCACATGATTATAGTTTAGAATTGGTTGACTCTTATGCCAACTTTTAAAACCAAAATGAATGAAACTCTTCAAAATCAAGCATGAGACATCCAAAAACCTAAAAAATAACTTTAAAAGGTCAGTTATTGTTCACACGACAGAAGTACTACTCACACCAATCAAAAACATTATTCATGCTATACAAAAGATGTTGTATGACTATGAAACTTTGAACTTTAACATTTTAACAACTCTTAAGTCCATCTACGGTGTCGGATTTTTTATTAAAACACTCTAAACAATGTTTTTTAGAGCTTACCTTCTCAGGATTTTTTCCCTCAAATTTTTCAACGAGTTACAGCGAAATCAATTGATCAAAATTACTTTACTCTTCACCATGATTCTAGCGGCACCCTCTATGTCACACAAAAAAGTCAGAAGGCTAGAAATCTTAGAGAGAAAGAGAGCATGATGAGAGAAAGAAGAGACAGAGAATGGTGAAATCTTCTAAAAATCTCATGGCTAACGTATTAATAAATAGAGGGGTGCAGCTTGGTGTGCTGCCTTCGCAACACTGGGCGTTCTAGAAATTGAGTGCTATGTGCTCTATTGCTAGTGCTGTGATCTTGAAAACTTAACGTTGTGGCGCTGAGCTCTCTGGACACCTAGAATAGTGCTTCATATTTCTAGCATCACTGTGATAAGCATTTTGGACTTTTAGAACAATACCTTATGTTCTTGAGGCCATGATCGTCGCTTGCTAGCATTACGATGGTGGCTATTTTGAATTCTACACTAGAGCACTTAGATAGTTGGCATCACAGTGGTGAATATTTGATATCATGATGCTGACTTGTTTGCAAAGAAAAACTTGCTACAGCCTCTATATAGCCTTCAAAATGTACCATGGCCTTCATGTAACTTCCACATAGCTTATAGTTCACGTTTATTCTTTTATAAAAATCTTAATTATGCTCTTAATTCATTAATTTTCATAACAAAAATTATAATAAAATAAACCACATACATATATATATAAACAAAACATATTCATTTGATGCAAAACAAAATCATTTAAAGCGAAACATAATTATTTAAAGCAAAATATCACTACAAGAAAAAAGGGTTTTGTGACGACTAAAGTCGTCACGAAAACCTTAAAAGTTGTCACAAAAGACATTTTGTGACGACTTTTAGTCGTCACTCCTTGGCCGCTAAAAGCGTTGTCGCTAAAGGTTTTTTGTGACGATTTTTGAAGTCGTTACTAAAGCTACACTTTCAGTGACAACTAACATCATCACTGAAACCTATAAAACTCGTCACTAAAAGGCAAAAGTCGTCACAAAAAGATTATAAAGTGAGATTATAAAGGTTTTTTGTGACAACTTCAGTCGTCACTAAATGTATCTTTAGTGACAAATTTTGTGGTCGTCACTAAAGGTTTCATGAATCTGATCCTTTAGTGACAATATAGGTTGTCACTGAAAAGGAGTTTTAGTGACGATTTATAAAAGTCGTCACTGAAAGCCTTGAACATAATGAGTTTTAGTGACGATAAAAGTCGTCACTAAAAGTATTTTTAGTGACAATTTGTAAAAATCACCACTGAAAGTCTTGACGTAATGAGTTTTAGTGATGACTTATATCGTCACTAAAAGTGTTTTTAGTGACCACTTACATACATTGTCACTAAAAGTATATTTTTAGTGACAATAAAAGTCGTCACTGAAAGTGTTTGAACTATATATAATACACATTCTTTATTTTTAGTGACAATAAAAGATGTCACTAAAAGTATTTTTAATAACAACTAACATTAGTTGTCACTAAAAGTTTTATGTAAATAGGGATTCAGTGACAAAAATAATTGTCACTAAATCTTTTGTATTATTTTTTTTAACCATTTAATTTTCTTTAAAAATAAAACCTACACTATAATATCAATCGAAATAAAAAGTTTTGATAAAACGATATATATTAAAATAATTTCAGCTACAACAGAAATTTGTTGATAAGTAACAACCATATATCCGTTAACAGAAAATTAAAATACAACAACAACAACTAAGTCTTTTCCCACTAAGTGGGGTCGGCTACATGGATCAAACGGTGCCATAGTGGCCTATCATGGATGAGATCAATAGATAAGTTATTAACTATTAAATCATTTTTAATAGTTTCACTTATTGTTTTCTTTGGCCACCCTCTACTTTTAATTATTGGACTATTCTCCATCCGATCAACTCTTCTCACTAGGGCTTTTGCAGGTCTTCTCCACACATGGCCAAACCACCTTAAGCGAGTTTCAACCATCTTCTCCACAATAGGTGTTATCCCAAATTTCTCTCTAATGCACTCATTTCTAATCATATCTCTTCTGGTGTGTCCACACATCCATCGCAACATTCTCATCTCTACAACGTTGAGTTTATCTTCATGTTGTCTTTTAACCGCCCAACATTCCGTACCATACAATATAGCAGGTCTTATAACCGTACGGTAGAATTTTCCTTTAACTTTGAGCGGCACTTTTTTTATCACAAATGACACTCGAAACTTTCCTCCATTTCATCCATCCAGCTTGAATCCTGTGGTTTACGTCCTCCTTTACTTCACCGTCATTTTGTATAATGGACTCAAGATATTTAAAACTTGTAACTTGTTTTAATATATAATCTCCAAGTTTCACGTCGACATTTGTACTTTAACAGAAAATTAAAATACAAATAAACAAAATTCTTCAAAGGTCTTGGGAGCTTCAATTATATAAGGAATGTTTGACTTTGCTGAAGTGAACCACAGAGTCCAGATCCTTGCACATTAATTTTTTGTTAAAATACGAAAATCATTTCTCCTTGCATTTATGTGAACCAGAGTCCAGATCCTTCTTCTCATTGTTGACCCTGGCATATTCTGCATCTTTTTCTTTCTCTTCATCATCACCACTATCTTCTACTATCTCTTCCAAATTTGGGCCAATATTGTCATCATCACTCTGTTCCCAGTCCTTCAAAGAAAGCTTATGTTCATGTTCATCAAGATCCTCATCTGATCCTTCATCAGCATCTTCAGAGCTTTCAGAATCTTCGCCATCTTCACTTGAAAAATCTTCCTCATCTCTTCTTTCAAGAATCTCATCAATCCACCTCTTCTTAGTCTTAGTTTCTTCATTAGTTTCTTCACTAACGGAGAAGGATTCACCAAGATCATCCCCAAAGAGAAACTTTGGTCGGTGTTTAGATGGCTTCTCTGAATCTTCATCATCTTCATCACTTGAACCATCAACAGCAGTCATCCTCTTCTGTCTCTCTTCCTTAAATTATAGAGTCAATATAAATTAAAGACATTATATAGTTGGCTCAGTAAAATTGACAATAACATACCAGGTTTTGAGTACAAATGTCATTGAAAAAAGTTGGGGGCAAAAACAAATCTTTGGCAGTATATAATATATTATCAATATTTCTAAAGAAGACGCTCATGAAGCTTTGGAACCATAGCAGCATTAAGAATATATTGACAATTAATAAAGTTAAAAATTAATAAAAGGCAATGACAAGTCCTGACACAATTAGTATAATCAAACTTATAAAGATTAATTTAAGAATTAATTTACACTGAAAAGAAGCATTGCCAAGCATAAAGAATTTATAAATAGCAAAACTTTAGTTTGGAAGTCTTGGGTTCACTGCCCTCACATGTGCCATATAAAGTAACCTAAGAGTCCTTAAACTTGGCTCACTTTAGAGGCAACAACATAAGTCAACCACTGCTTCAACATGTGCAATAAAGCTCCTTCATAAAAGAAATTATTATTTATAAGATAACACACATAACTGATAGTCGTGTAATCAAACCTCTAATTGCTCTAAGCGTTCTCTTTCCTCTTGAGCAATCTCTTCTGGTGTCTTTGTCCTGTCTGAGGGACGAGCTCGTATTTCCAATGCCATTTCTTTGACAAGTTTGTCATAAGCATAAGGTTTTTCCTGTCATAAAGAACAAATACGATATTATAATGAGAATAAGCTGACAGGCCTTGGAAGAACTCTCATGAAAGATAAGAACCTGCTCAGGTTTATCTATCTTCCGAGAACCAGATAAGCCATCCTTGGTGCTAGGTTCATTTGGAATACTCTTGTTCACCAGAGCTGTCAAAGAATGCATCTTGCTGGGTTCAGTAAGAGATAATAACACCTGAGAGTGAACTAAAGAAGTGAAGTTCCTATCCAAATCTTCCAGCAAATGTTCATTTTCTTCCTTATCTTTTGCCTTCTGAGCCTGGAAAATTTTACAGAGGCGAAAAAAATGTGAACAAATATAGAAAGTAAGTAAATTAACCATAGCCTTGACCAAGAACAATACCACACCTTAAAAAATTTGCTTTTCGAGATAATTTCCTCCATCACTTCCTTATTGCTTTTATGCTTCTGCAGATGAGAGGTCAACGTTATGAAACAGATTAAAAGTATATGTTTAATCCAATGACATCTGTGAAGAAGGTTGCATTACTAATTAAGATTTTATATAGTCACTTAAGAAGAAAATTGGCAGATTAAACAATACATAGGTGCTCCCTCATATGCATAATGGCCTTATAAGAGCGAAAAAAGAACTAAGCACAAGATAGCAAAACAGTTCTTACATTTTCCTCACCCTCTTCTCCTGGAATCCGCATATTATAAGTATTAAGATGATGAACTGCAGAAGAAGCGTCTGCAAAATAAAAATGAAGCCAGTGCCATAATGAAACTCAAAAGATACAAAAATAACATAACATGCATATGAAGACGTTCATGATGATTTAAGTCAACAACAGTAAGCCATAATAGTCAGAAGTAAAACAATCACTTCAACAGAAATAACATTGTCAGGGACCCAAAGGAAAAATAAATAAATAACGTAGCAGGAGGAATAAGAAGTTATGATACTAAAAGTCAACTCCAGAAGGTTCATTAGTCAACAAGGAGGCCACCCATTCAGCAGTTGCAGAATAATGCATGTCATGCTGTCCCATTAAAATCCATTACAAATTTACATTGCAAGACAGTCCACCCAAACATTCAGAGTCAGATAATTATTAACTTCTCAATGAATCAATATTTATAGGAAATGGAAAAGTAAATCCACTTCCCCCTCCCCCTCCCCCCCCCCCCAAAAAAAAGCCATGAAAGCGTTAAGTAACAAAAGAGTTTGCTTATAGGATAACAATGCTAATGCATAGTTTAACATTCATTATACAAATAACAAATTAATAAACTTACAAGATTATGAAAAATAATAAATGGTGAATCTAAGTTATTATAATAATGCTATACAGTCCTACTTTAAAATCAAAACAGACTGTTATAAGAAAAAAGTGATTCTCATAAAAGGGTCAGCCAAAGTTTACATATTTTCCCCTTTCCAAAATATGTGCTTAAGTGGCACCATATAGACAGGTGAAAACCCACTTTCAGTTATTGACAGCCATCCAGGAGATCAAATGGTGCACATCCTCTACTTACAGCTAGCCAGTATCTACCTACAAACTTATAAATGGAAAGCAAAGCCATGCCAAAATTATACAAACGTTACATACTCTCAGTTTCACCAGCCTCAGCAGCAGCATCATCAACAGGAAGCATTTCATCCTCAAAATCATCTCTTCCCTGAATTTCAAGACCTTCAAAAATCTTCTTCTTCTCCATCTGACAAGTTATACTTTCTTTTCTTGCTCAATTTCAAGTTCAACCATATAGACCCAAAGAAAGGGGAAAAAAGACGTACTAGAGAAGAAACTATATAGGTTACATTTAAGCAATTACAACAAGAGACTTACATAGGTTTCAACTAAAGAATAATATTTAATTTATGAAACAACACTACAAAGAAACCTTGGAGAATAAATATATCTACAGTGTAATAGAAGGCTACTTGTAAGACAATGAAAGACATTTCACTAAGGCAACACACGGGCAGAATTGAGCTAGTTTTGCCACGATGTCTTGAAAAAATTAAAAGAAATAACTGATCCATAACATTGATTTCCAAAGACAACATCCCTAACTTAGCCTTCCATTATACATGTTTGTAAAAATTACAATGGCAGTGTAAAATATGAACTGGGAATATATATCACTATCTGAATATTATCCGTTCCCCCCGATCAGAGAGAGATTTCCTAAAATATAATGATTAAATGATCAAAATTCATGAGTTACATAACCACCAAAAAAAAACCCACCTGGCGTTCGTGTTGGGATCTCAAAATAGCTTTGCCAAACTCATCAAGCTCTTCATTTTTCTCTCCAATTCGCTTATCCACGAACACTGACGACTTCCCGCTCTGCTCATACTCCTTCAACAGTGTATTCTTCCTCTGCCCAAACCAGGAAGAAGATAAGCCCACCACAGAAAAACAAAATAAATAAATATATATATAGACACACTCATATAATGGAAAGGTTCAAGATGAGACGCGAAGAAATTAACAGAGCAAAAGGTTCAACATACATAATGAGCATTCAGCCTGTCAAACCATAAGTATTTAAGATAGAGTACATATTCTAAAAGTCATATATGCTAGTTCTGCAGAAAGCACAGAAAGATATGATCGCTTCTTGGAAATTCAGGCATGGACTTAGTTGTTACCTTCTTAGTTGACTTAGTTGTTACCTTCTTAGTTACTTGTCAATGACAACCATCCCAGATTTTTCCCATTCAAGCATTGTATAAAAAAAAGAAAAGAAAAGAAATAGCATTGAAGAAAATCAATAAACTGAAATTCATTGGCGTCCTTCCTTTCTCATGTGTGAAAATGCAGTGTATAAAAAAAAACATAACAAGAGAGTGAGATCCTTGTAGATGAATTCATGACAATAAGATCCCATTCAAGAAAGTGTAGATTAATGCTGATATATATTCTAGCCACGGTAAAAGCAAAAGAAAAAGAACAAATGGTTAACTAGTTTAATAGACCCATCAAAAGCAATCGTGAAACTAATCAACCCTGCTACTGTTGCTATCTCATGAACCCCAAAGGTTTCTCTTCTTCCCACGGTTTCTGTTACTATCAGAACGCATGCTTGTAGCTCATTCAATAGTTAATAGGCTCATTCAACAATTAATAGATACCAAGAAAGGAAGAATGCTGGAGAGATTATCATGCCCTAGCATTCACTATAGCCCCCTAAAATATGCTCAAATGCAGAACAAGAAAACCAAAAACACCAATCCCAACCGGAATTTCAAAACCCCCAAAATGATTAAATAGAAGGTAAACAACGAAGGAGCATTGCGTGCACTACGTACCTTGGACGCTTCAAGATGGAATCTCCAGCAATGTCCCCCACGAAGCTGTAGATTCAGGCTCCTTTCACCGGGCAAAACTGCTGCTTTGAGGACTTGTTATTGGGAACCGAAAATGGCGTGGAGAGTTGAGCGCAATACAGCAAACGGTTCACAGCTGAAAGTAGAAGGCGCTGGTTTCTTTTCATTTGAGCGGGACAAAACTTTCCCAAAATATATGTTCAGTTTTTGTTCAGTTTATTTTATTCTTTTAGTAAGCAAATGGTGTGAGCACGTTGGCCGGGTCAAATGTTCTTCAACATTGACATGTCAGCGTGACTAATTTTTAAGTAGATATAAGTTATACAAATAGAAAAAATTTAGGTACAGTATTTTAAATATTTATTATCAAAAATCACAATAAAAATATAATAGTGAATACATTTTACAATTCAAAATATGATCATATATTATGTGATTACTCACATGATCATATATATTTTAATAGATTTTAATGTGCTTAGTTTAAAAATAACAAAAAGAGAAATTAAATAAAAAAATATAATACCATATCAAATCATGAATTTTGTCTAAATACATTCTCAGTTTATTTTTTGTCTGTGATTAAAAAAAAAATTAGTACTATATCTAATTATAAACTTTGTCTAGATACATTCTCTAATTTATTTTTATTTTTTGAAAATTCTACTTCTTACAGAACATTTCTTAAAAAAATAAAAATGTAAATATAAAAACTTCACATGCGTATACAAAATATATAACAAATTATCATTTGTTTTTTTTTTAATTTTTATTAAAATAAAAATAAAAAGGTTCAAATTTACACTCTATTTCATTGATTTTATTTTTTTCATTTAAAAAAAATTTTTTTCCTTATATAGTAGTTAAGATATCTTTGAACTAAACTCTAAATTAAATCCCATAAAATATTAAATATAAATTTTTTTTATTGATTTAATATATTTAAAATTTATTTTTCAAAATACATTTTAAGGGAATCAATTCTATGTTGACAAGAATTAATTTCATTTTTTCACCACTTTTAATATTTAGAAAGATTTCAAATGCAATTATTTTCACAAATATTTAGACAGCTGCATTCTATTTTATTTTTTTCAATAGATTATTTTATTTTTTCAACAAATTATTCCCATATTTTATTTTTTCAAATAAATTATCTAAAAAATTATTATCTCCTAAAAACTATTCCCACTTTTTATTTTTTGACAAATTTTTAAAGTTTTTCAACAAAAATTTTAAGATAAAATTATTTTAAACTAATTATATTTTTAAATGTTATTGTGACTTGGGATAAGCTCTTGCGCACAATGACTTTTTCTAAAGCTAACACTCCATGTTCTATAAAAGTAAAATTAATATTTATGGCATTTAATCATCGATTAATTAATAATATTGCCTTTATCTAACATTCAGTTAGAAGAGTCATGAGAATCTAAATTGCTTATTTAACCTGTATATCTTTGTTTTCTCATGGTTTATAACAAGAAGGCATGTTGGTGGAACTAACTTGAAGCCCCCTTTTTTGGGTGTACGGTAGATCTCATAACTTTAGAAGGTAGAAACTTTCCAAGTGAAATTTTATTATAATTTACGGATTGAAAATAAAGATCATGCTAAACGGGTTACTATTCATATTTTTTATTATTTTTTTTGACTTAGCTAATTTTATTTGATGAAAACTTCAATTCTTCCTAATTTTATTGGCTTATAATTCTTTTCTCCATTATCTGACTTTTCAATGACATTAGTGACGATCGATTATTCTTTTTTAAAATTATTTTTATTTTTTTACTGTATTTCTATTTTATTTTTTCAATAGATTATTTTATTTTTCCAACAAATTATTCCCATATTTTATTTTTTAAAATAAATTATATAAAAAAATTATTATCTCCTTAAAACTATTCTCACTTTTGATTTATTGACAAAATTTTAAAGTTTTTCTAAAGACTAAATTATTTTAAACTAATTATATTTTTAAATTTTATTTTTTCTTCAATTTTTAAAAGATAAAATAATTTAAAATAATTTATTGAAAATTTAAAAAATTTAAAAATATGGTAGAAAATAATTTTGAAAGAAAAAAAATATTTCCTCCTAAAATCAGAGCATAATCTACGGTTTGGTGTATTTTCAACTTTTAACTTTTAGTGACGACTTAGTTGTCACTGAATGTAATTTTTTAATGATAATCTCAAAAAATTTTTACAAAAACTTATAAATTGACAATTTGTGACGATTTTTTTGTAACGACTTATAAAATTGTTACTAAAAGGTTGTGTTTTTGTGACAACTTTTAAAAGTTGTCACTCAAAGTATAACTTTCAGTGACAACCCTTTTAAGTTGTCACTAAAATTTTTTTTCAGTGACAACTTTTTTAGTTGTCACAGAAAAATAGTCACAAATTGTCAATTTTCTTGTAGTGTATAATTATTTAAAACAAAACATAATTGTTTGAAGTAAAACATGATTGTTTAATGCTAAAGATTGTTACATATTAATAATGGTGTTGTTGCTTCTAAACAAACAAAACAATAATAACGAGGTGATGATGAACTTTATTTTGGGAAACGGTGCAAGGATAGAAAGTCAGCAACTCGGACCAAAATTGTCAACAAGACCTCTCAATACAACATATAGTTTAAGGTTGATTAAATTTGTTGAGAAGAACCTTGTTGATTTGAATGTTGATCCTTTAACACTGCTTGGTGCCATGAAGGTGTATCAATTAATAATTACGATTATAATTTTTAAATTAAAAAAAAAAGTAAATTAATTATAATAAAATTGAAATTCCTAAAATTTCAATCAATTATAAGTTACTCTTATTTTTAAATTTTATAGTTTTATTTTTGCATTCTTAATTAAGTTAATATTTAAATTATTCAATTAGAATAAAGATTAATGTAAATTCAATAATTAGTAATATCAATCCTCATAAAATTAATATTTTATACTCACAAATTTTTATTACTTGATAATAATAATATATATTTACATTTAAATAAATATCTAATTTATATGTATCAGTTAGGCAACGAACCTAACAGGATCCAAGTCCAATCAACTTTCCTCCCCCGATGACCCAAGTGCACCTTGGACTAGTGCAACAAAAGATTATACTCATAGTCAAGATTGCATACAAACACGTTTTGCTAGATAACTAATAGTATTATTGGTAAAACAGGACAAAGCTCGCAAGTGGTTCTGTTTAATCCACAGATAGTGCAACCTTGAGTTTTAATATATTGAGTTATTTAAATGCTAGACCATTTAGTTCGCATTAATAATAATATATTATACATTATATGGCACACATATCATGGCTTTAACAATAATATTTTATATATATAGAGTTGGTCCATGTTATATTAATTTATAAACTGTACGACCTCCATTTTTGCTATTCTTATCCCAAATTTATGGCCAGTGATTTTCGTGGCTATTAATTCTTGGATCGCCCCTTTGTTTTAGATCAGTTCAGTTCATTAACTTGGCCTTGCTAATACTAATATGAATATCATGATACAAATTGGGCGATACCCTGGGCATTTTATATGCCTTTTTATAGAAAAGAATAGATATATGTATTTTATAATATTTGGGTATCTAAATTCATATAATTTGAGAAAAAATAAATTATGAAAGTGATTAAATATTTTGTTATTATATTGTATAAATGTAATTTATTTATTACTTCTATTTTTAACATTTTTAATTTAAAAATAAAAAAATTATTGACCATTTAGCTATTCTGTTAATTTAATTTTAAAATTTAAAATTTGAGTCAATAAAAAAAAAGTCGACTCAGAGCAGGTCGTTTAAAACCAGACCCAAACAGATGTCCCTGATAGACTAGTTGAGGTTGACCCATTTTTAGTACTAACTAATAGAATAATGGCACGTACTTCATATTATCCATATCAAGAATTGCAAAACTAATGGTTGGCACTTGTTAACACGTGACAACTAACCAAAGTTACCATCTTGTCGTTGAGGAATTCACCTATAAATAAAACATTTCATCTCTCAAATATAAATCTTTGACCATTTACTATTTATTACATGCCACCTCATCAGAATACTAACTTTGTCACATATTAGAGCAACATGTCACGGACTTACTCTTTTCTCCCTAGTAAGAACCGTGCGGCACTTAGTTAAGATGCTCCTCCTGATGCTTAACTAAGTCAGCCTTCCTCAAGACACCTCTCCCAGAGGCAAAGTGACTAAAGAGAGCAAGAGAGAAAGTAAGAGAACTTGGAGAATGTTAGAGAACTTCTATTGATGAGAACTTCTTGGATGGTTTACAAATGAGGGGGTGAGGGGTTTATATAGCCCATCTCCCCTTGAATCAATGGCTAGGATCGATTTGATCCAACGGTCTACATTAGGCTTCTAGAGAATTCTAGGCCTACTAGTATTTACATGATGTCTCTACATGGTTCTAGAGTATTCCAGAACCTATAGGATGTTTCTACTATATTCTAGAGTATTCTACTATATTCTAGAGTATTCTAATATGTTCTAGAGACTTCCACTAGATTCTAGGGACTTCCAGAATGTACTAGAATTATCTAGAATGTTCTAGAAGATTCTAGAACCTTCTAGATGCTCACATGGCACAACTGCTTACTGGGCGCCAAATCATGTCCACGTCGTGCCTACGTGGCGCTGATGTGTCAGGGTGTGACACTCTCCCCCACCTATAGCGCAGACGTCCCTGTCGCGCTCATCTCGTGAAAGCGCTTTAGGTGGTCTTGGAACTGCCAAAGATCTTCTTCTGCTTCCCAGCTAGCCTCACTCTCTGGCAATCCCTTCCATTTGATGAGATATTGGGTACTTGGTGGTACCCCTCGCCTTCTCTGGACTCGGCTGGCCAAGACTTCCTCCACTTCACGATCAAAAGACTTGATAACAATGGGAGGCGCTCGCCTGGAGTCACTCCTTTCGTGGTCTTCCTTGTCCTCATGGTAGGGTTTGAGCATACTGGCATGGAAGACCGGATGTATCTTCATCCTGGGAGGAAGATTGAGCTTGTAGGAAACCTTCCCTACTCGCCCAACAACCTCAAATGGGCCTTCGTACTTACGAATTAGGCCTTTGTGCACTTTTCTGAAGGTCTTAAACTGTTGTGGGAGGAGCTTTACCATGACCATGTCTCCCACCTGGTATTCCACGTCCCGCCTCTTTTTATCTGCCCACTTCTTCATCCTCTTCGCCGCTTTACTCAGGTAAGAGCGTGCAACATCGGCTTGCTCTTGCCAAGATTTCACCATGTGGTAAGCTCCTGGGCTTCTCCCCTGATAAGAGTTTGTAAGAGTGTGAGGCGTAAGTGGCTGTTGCCCAGTCACAACTTCAAAAGGACTCTTCCCCGTAGAGTCGCTCTTCTGAAGGTTGTAAGAGAATTGTGCTACGTCCAATAGCTTTGTCCAGTCCTTCTGGTTCGCACTCACAAAATGTCTTAGATAGCATTCCAACAAGGCATTCACCCTCTCAGTCTGTCCATCAGTCTGAGGATGAAAGCTTGTGGAAAAGTGTAGCTCCGAACCCAAGAGTTTGAATAGCTCCGTCCATAAGCGGCCAGTGAAGCGGGGATCCCTATCACTGATGATGGTCTTAGGCAATCCCCAATACTTAACCACATTCTTGAAGAATAAACGGGCAGCTTCCTCAGCTGTGCAGTCTGTAGGGGCAGGTATGAATGTGGCATACTTTGAGAATCTGTCCACCACCACCATGATAGACCCAAACCCCTCAGATTTGGGTAGTGCAGAGATGAAGTCCATTGAGATGCTTTCCCATGGTTGCTCCGGTGTTGGTAATGGTTCCAACAACCCACTCGGAGCTCTGTTTTCCACCTTGTCTTGTTGGCATACAAGACAAGTCTTCACATAGCTCTCCACTTCATCTCGCATTTGAGGCCAATAGTAGGCTGAATCCAGTAGTGCCAAGGTCCTCCTCTGTCCTGGATGACCAGCCCATTTTGTGTCGTGGCACTCCTTGATGAGGTCCCTCCTTAAGCTGTTCCATTTTGGAACATAGAGTTTCCTCCCTTTGGTGTAGAGAAGGCCATCCTCTACCCAGAATCTTCTGGTTTTGCCTTCTCTTACAAGTTCTATTAGTTGTTTTGCCAAGGGATCATGACTCATCCCCTCCTTGATAAGCTCTGTGATGTTCCCTTGGGCTTGAGAGATGGCAGCTAATTCAGCTTTTCGGCTTAGTGCATCAGCTACCACGTTTGCCTTCCCTGGCTTGTACTCCATTGTGTAGTCAAACTCAGCCAAGAAGTCTTGCCACCTTGCCTGATTTGGTGTTAACTTCTTCTGAGTCTAGAAATAACTAGTAGCCACATTGTCTGTCTTGATGACAAAGTGTGACCCTAGCAGGTAATGGCGCCAGGTCCTCAAGCAATGCACCACCGCTGTCATCTCCTTCTCTTGCACTGTATAGCGCCGCTCCGCTTCATTCAACTTGCGACTTTCATATGCTATAGGATGCCCCTCTTGCATAAGAACTCCTCCAATAGCAAAGTCAGAGGCATCGGTGTGCACCTCAAACAATTTTGAGTGGTCCGGGAGAGCTAACACTGGTTCCTTTGTCACAGCAGCCTTTAACTCCTCAAAGGCTTGTTGGCACCGCTCACTCCACTTCCATGCATGATCCTTCTTCAGAAGGTTGGTGAGGGGTGTGGCTATGGCAGAATAGCCCTGAATGAACCGCCTGTAGTAGTTTGCCAACCCAAGAAAAGATCTCAACTCTGAGACTTTGGTTGGTGGCTCCCATTCCTGTATAGCCTTCACCTTAGCCTGATCCATCATTAGGGTCCCGTCCTTGATAACGTGCCCCAAAAAGTGTACTTCACTCCTCGCAAAAGAGCATTTTTCCTTCTTCACATATAGAGAATTCTCCCGCAATATCTTGAATACGATCTGGAGATGTTTAAGATGTTCCTCCAAGGTGTTACTGTAGATGACAATATCATCCAAGTATACCACCACGAACCGATCAAGATATGGATGGAAGATCTCGTTCATCAAAGTGCAAAATGTGGCTGGTGCATTGGTTAAGCCAAAAGGCATCACCAACCACTCGTAGGACCCATATCGTGTGACACAAGTGGTCTTAGGTTCATCACCATCGGCAATCCTCACTTGGTGATAACCCGACCTTAAGTCTAACTTTGTGAACCACTTGGCCCCTCCAAGTCTATCAAATAAGTCAGCTATCAAAGGAATGGGGTATTTATTCTTGATAGTTACCTTATTAAGAGCCCGGTAGTCGATACACATCCGCAATGATCCATCATGCTTTTTCTGGAATAAGACCGGCGCCCCATAAGGTGCTTTTGACGGTTGAATGTATCCGGCTTCCAGGAGTTCCTTCAGTTGCCTTCTAAGTTCCTCCAATTCTGGAGGTGCCATCATGTAAGGCGCCATAGCAGGTATCTTAGCTCCCGGCTCCAGCTCGATCTTATGATCCACCCTCCTCCTGGGCGGTAGTTCCTTCGGCAACTCAGGTGGCATGATATCCTTGTTCTCTTCTAGAACTTTACTGATACATGGTGGAATTTCTCCGTCTTCCACCACCGTAGTCTCCTCCTTGAGTGTAGCCAAATAGGTGACTTCTCCTTTCTTGAAGCCTTTCTTCAGTTGCATGGCCGAGATCTGCTGAGTTCCCTTTTGTTTGGAAACTGCGGGAACCATACATGGAGATCCCTTCTCCATGATACACACTGAGTCGTAGAACGGCATGGGCACCGCATTCACCTTCCTTAAGAAATCCATCCCGAGAATTATCTTGAAGTCATCCATGCAAGCAACAGAGAAGTCTACCGCCCCTTTCCAAGAACCAAGCGTCATGTCCACCTCATGAGCTGCTCCAGCAATAGCGTGGCCACTGGCATTGACAGTCTTGAGCCACCCCATTTTTGGAGAAAGCTTTAGACCGAGTCTCTCAGCTTCCTTCGGTGTGATGAAGTTATGGGTAGCTCCAGTGTCCACCATCGCCTCAGCGGGCTTCCCGTTTAGATGAAGGGCCACGTACATCAGTCCCTTCTTCCCTTTTGAAGATGATGGTTCTGCCGCCTTGACAGCATTCAATAGTTGGAGAGATCCCATGTTAGCAACTTCTTGGGACTCTCTCTCCTCTGCGATTGAGGCCAACGTCCCTAGCTTAGGGCATTCCTTCATCGGGTGTGGCCCCTTACATACGAAGCAGCCAGTCCTTGGCACGAAGGCCTTCTTTTTCTCCTCATACTCTTTCTTTGAAGAGTACTTGTTATCCTTCTTAGCAACACCCTTCCCTTTGTCTCCCCCACCTTTGCTATAGTTAATTTTAGAAGAGAGTTTAGTCTTAGACTCACCTCGTTGGTACTCGATGAGCGACTCTGCCACGGCAATGGCTTCGTCTATGTCCTTGACTCCCCTCCGCTGCAACTCCTGCTTAGCCCATGGTTGGAGACCGTCTATGAAGAAGAAGAGAGCATCCTCGGTGGCTAGGTTAGGGATTTGGAGTGTGAGAGATGTGAACTCCCTAACATAGTCACTTATGGTGTTCCTGTGTTTGAGTTCCCTCAGCTTTTTCTTGGCTTCATAGACAACATTTTCTGGGAAGAATTGCCTCTTCAACTCTTTCTTGAATTCTTCCCATGTATTGATGGTGCACAGACCTTTCTCCATGTCTGCGTGCTTTCTTCTCCACCATAGAGTTGCATTATCAGTAAGGTAAAGGGAAGCAGTGCGTACCTTTGTATGTTCCTCCTCAATACTCATGCATTCGAAGTATCTCTCCATTTGCCAGAGGAAGTTTTCTACCTCTTTAGCGTCTCTCACGCCTTTGAACTCCTTTGGCTTCGGGAGATCAATCCTTGGAGTTTCCCGTACTCCACTCGAACCTGCAGAGCTGCTAGCTCGCGTCTTCACCTCGTCAAGAGATGCCTTAAGGCTATCTAGCTGCCTTATGACAATCTCTATCTTGCTCTCCAGGGTATCAAGGCGCTCAGCCCTTTCCTCCTCACCCTTTTGAGCATTGAACACGTCCTCCTTTATGAGATCAAGTTGTCCCAATACGTGAGACTCTAAGATCTCCTTGTCGTGTTCACCCCTCTGTAGGCGCATGTCCATGGCCTCCAAGGTGTTCTCCAGCAGCGACACCCTCTCCTCCAAGACAACAAAGTCTTCAGTCCTTGGCCTACTCGCACCACGGGACTTCTTGCTACCACCGGCGGGAATGGAAACATCCCTTCCCCTCACGCATTCTACTTGCTCCTCTGTCACGTTCGACATAATGCTGGCCGAGTCGTTCACGCCCTTCGCGAACCTTGGCTCTGATACCACTTGTCACGGACTTACTCTTTTCTCCCTAGTAAGAACCGTGCGGCACTTAGTTAAGATGCTCCTCCTGATGCTTAACTAAGTCAGCCTTCCTCAAGACACCTCTCCCAGAGGCAAAGTGACTAAAGAGAGCAAGAGAGAAAGTAAGAGAACTTGGAGAATGTTAGAGAACTTCTATTGATGAGAACTTCTTGGATGGTTTACAAATGAGGGGGTGAGGGGTTTATATAGCCCATCTCCCCTTGAATCAATGGCTAGGATCGATTTGATCCAACGGTCTACATTAGGCTTCTAGAGAATTCTAGGCCTACTAGTATTTACATGATGTCTCTACATGGTTCTAGAGTATTCCAGAACCTACAGGATGTTTCTACTACATTCTAGAGTATTCTACTATATTCTAGAGTATTCTAATATGTTCTAGAGACTTCCACTAGATTCTAGGGACTTCCAGAATGTACTAGAATTATCTAGAATGTTCTAGAAGATTCTAGAACCTTCTAGATGCTCACATGGCACAACTGCTTACTGGGCGTCAAATCATGTCCACGTCGTGCCTACGTGGCGCTGATGTGTCAGGGTGTGACAAACAGCTCACTTGATCTTAGCTTCCTATGCAGGAGGCTGTCGTCCGCTAAAATAAGGCATACCTGTGGGGATGCGGATCCCCTACAGTGGGGAAGGGGCACAGCACGCGGTGCTGTGCCCCTTCCTCACTCTTACCAGGCGACTGGTCAGTTGACCAGTCGCCTGGTCATATTTATTAGACCAGGCGACTGGTCACTAACCAGTCGCCTGGTTAGACTGTGTCTGGGGGCACAGCACGCGGTGCTGTGCCCCTAGGCACAGTAGAGGATCCGCATCCTACCTGTGGTGGAGGTCTTCTAAGAGCTTTTGGCCTAACAACAAAAAAGAATTATTATCTCATTATAAATCTAATGTGGATAAAATTTATAACTAATAAAATATTATTGCATTGAACTTTAATTTTAAGTGTAAGCATGAAATTATATCATGAATAATTATTTTTAATAAAATAATAATAATATTAATTTATATTTATTATATATATATATATATATATATATATATATATATATATATATATATATATATATATATATGTATGTGTGTGTGTGTGTGTATATATATATAGTCCCATGAATAAATTATCAATCAGACAATATATAATATTTCAGCCAATCAATATATGTGTGTGTGTGTGTGTGTGTGGGTTATATATGTATTTTTGAGAATGTAATTCTTAGGAATATTTGATTTTACAACCAAACAGTCCCTTAGCTATTTTCTCCTATATTATTCTCTATATTTCACTCTTATGGAAGCTCGGATTGATGCCACAACTCCCATGGTTCTAATCTTGCTATGTAATTGTTCTAGGAGACTTGTGACCAAAAGCATTTGGAATGTCTGCTCCTCGAGACCTAAAGGAGACCTTAATCAGGAAACCAATCACCATCCTCCCTCACTCGTGATTGTGTTAGCAAATGAATGTGGCCACTACAAGTTTTTATCTTTTTCCTAATAAACCTGTCTCACATTGAATTTGCAAAATCTTGAAATTAAAACAAGAGAAGAAGGCAGGCCAAAAATCATACAAAATAATAATAATAATAATAATAATAATAATAATAATAGGGTGGGTGAGAGGAATGTGGCAAATAGATAAAGAACACATTGTGAAGGAGTTGAGTAAGTAAAATCCATGCCCTACGCGTCTATGGTACTTTTCAAATAATTCGTCCACAACAGACAATACTGCCTCCGCTTCCCCCAGCAAACACATGTGCTTCACCAGAATTTCGGCCCATACAATATTAGACACTGTTACCAAAGCTGATTTATTGATTGGCTGAAATATTATATGTTGTCTGATTGATAAGAATCACATTCTCAAAAATATAACATTTCTATGATTAATTCAGTACAAATATTGTGGAAAATATTTTACTACATTTTTGAGAATTTTGAATTTCCACATTGGTTTCACATCAACATTCTTATGAATGTTTGACAATTTTTTAAAATTACTCTTATTAGCTTTTAACACATTAGAATTTAAGATTTTAGGCTGTAAAATTTAAAATTTAGAATTTTGTATTTTAAGATTTTAAAATTTAGAATTTAAGATTTAGTGTAAGAGGATAAAAGGACCAAAAAGTCTTTTAACTTTATAAAAAATATTCCCACCCCATGGGAATATAAAACTCCCACCTCCCTCCATTGAAACAAAACATAGTAATATATGGCACTTTCTTCCCATGTTATATTCCTAATAATGTTGTCTTCCCATAAATGTTTTTAGAAAAAACTTGAATCAAACATGAGAATGTGTCATGACCTAAATTAAAATGGTAATTGTGGTCAATTAGCATGTGTCAACAAGGTGCCATACGCCATTCGGCCATTAGTTTTCAAATTCCTTAGAATGAGCCATGTTGAGGACACTGTCATCTTTGTGCTAGTGACAAAGGGGACATGATTATACATTGTCCACTGCCACTAGTGTGATATACTATGATTGAGTTCACCATCTACTCGAATTTGTTGGGTCAATTAGATACTTTGAGCCTTCTAATGGGTTAGTTTGGTCAATCTAACTTTATGTATAAGTCCAATATGCAAGAAAGACAACTTTATGTATAAGTCCAATATGCAAGAAAGGCCCAAAATATCTTCCATTATTGGGCCCCCAAGTCCTTATAAGCCTTGGTCATGAAGACTTTAAATCACATCAACCAAACTTAGCCATAATGGACCAATACAAGTCTTAATTTACAAGGTCGGCGAAGTTTGTCAGTACGATCAAGGAGACTAATATGTTTATAATATCTTGTTTTTTTCATTAAGAATTAACTTTTTATATATATTTTATGCCTAATTACACTCGATATGCTTATATTATGATTTGGAAAGCAATTGGAGGCATTAGATTGAAAATAAAATTAAATTGGAGTAAATGAGCTAAAAATATGAATATTCAAGACAGAAGCCTTAGAATCACAATAATGAGAAGCTTGCGTTGCAATGCTAGAATGTAGAATTTTAGAACCGAATCCTAGTAGTTTTAGTGTCACAGCGATGAGAAGTTAGCGTTGCAACGCTAAAAAAACAAGTAGCAGCCCAAAAATCTAGTAGCCTCGACGTCACAATGGTGATGTACCAACATCGCAACAATGATGTTCCAATGTCACAATGCAAAAATACAATGAGTTTAAGTAGGATTCCGAAAATGATGGCATCACAACAATAAAATCCTAGTGTCGTGATGCCAATGCATAAGTTAGTCCTGAATCTATGTCAATACATAAGTTAATCCTTGAATTTTTTAAATATTCAACAATTTAGTCCTTTCATCATTTCACTTTTAACTATCATTAAAAAAAATACTAATGCGGTCCACTTAGTGCCCATTTGGCATATAAAGTCGAATGTGGCACACCACCTTAGCTTGCTAAGTTATCATTCTTATAAATAAAAAAAGGAAACACTGCTTTGTTGGTCCCCTAACTTTTCTTCAACTCTTTTTTGGTCCCTTAACTAAACAAATTTCTCTATAGTCCCTTAAGTTTAATAAACAAATTACCACTTAGATCATAAATCATAAACTCCAAACCCTAAATGCTAAATTCTAATTGTTGAATCCTAAAAACCTTAAACTTTTAAGCCCGAAACCTTAAAGCCCAAAAATCTAAAATTTAAACCTGAAAACCCTAAAATTATAATCCTAAACCTCCAAACAACAAATACTAAAACCGCAAACCTCAAAACAAATACAAATAAATCCCTAAAACTGAAAACCCCAAACTCCAAGACTTGAAAATCCCAAACATCAAAACCCAAAATTGAAAATCCTAAACCCTAAACTTAAAAACCCCAATTATAAAATTCAAAATCTTAAACTTCTAAACCCCAAACTGTAAATTGAAAAACCTTAAACTCTAAACTTCAAAAACTTAAAACTCAAAGCCGTTGCTTCTAAATAATGATAAATGGGATTTGTACCAATTATGTAAGATTTTTTTATGCTTAGATTTTGTTAATTCTCAATATTTTTAGGTAACTAATAAGGTATAATGTGTTTCTATGTAGGCAAATGAAGCAAATTACGCTTGTGCGCAATTATGGAAGAAATAGGGTGAAAAAGAGGCAATTTCAATAATAAAAAATTGGCATAAGTCGTGACTCATGAAGGCCATGTCATGCCCCACAGTGCAGCACAGAGCAGCGTGTCACGATCAAAGACATCCTATGTCGCAACCTAATTGGGTGTTATAAATAAGAGTCGTTTAGGTCTTTTGAAACAATTTTTTTATGGAGGCATGGTAGAGGAAAATATGATTCTTTGGAAACGGTTCAACTGAAGATTTCTTTACCATCAGTGTTCTTTTTCTTTCCTCTTTAACCTCAACTATGGATTTTGTTTTGAGTTTTTCTTTTCATATTTTCTTTATGAACTAAATCCCTATTTCTAGAGTGAAGATGTAGTCTAGTCACAATGGTTTGGTGAATTTATACAAATGAATTTCTAATTTCTTCTTCACTTTTGTGTTTTCTTTTTAGTTCTTCATGCTTCTAATTAATCGGTCACTAATTAAATGATTTGCTAATCATAATGAGATTAGGAAGTGATTTATGTGTCTAGAGACAAGAGATTAAAACCATAGATTGCATTAGGATAGGAATATATCTCATGAATTTATTTAGCCATTGAAGAGAACCATAGATCTTAATGAAGTCCTAATTAGTTAATTCATATAGGAATAAAGTGAGTTATTAGTTAGGGGATATTTTTATCAGTGCTCAAGAGAGACTAGTAAATAATTTAAGGTTCTTGGCTAAAAAGAAGATTGAATGAATTTCAATTATTTAATTAATAAAGAACCAAAATAGAGTGACAACAGTTAAATCAGATCCTTAGAGCTTTCTCCATTTGAGTGTCGATAATTTACTTATTTGCAAGTTGTCTTTTATTTTCCAATTTATTTTTAGCAATTTCTCACTCATTTTTAATTACCTAGATAATTTTATAGTGGTTCAATTTTAGTACTCAGTACCCAATCCTAGTAGGACTATACTTTATGCTTACTTTTATTACTTAGAAACGATATGTGCACTTGCGTGTCAACAAGTTTTTGCCATTGTTGCCAGAGATTATAGTATTAATATCAATACTAGACTACAATATGTTTACCTTAAGTGTTAATTAATTATTCTTATTTTCTTATCTCTTTCAGGCACTTACCTTAGTGCATGAGAAGTGCAGGTAGTACTAATTTGTAAACTTTGGATCTTGAGATCAAAAAAACTTGAAAAATGAACCAAAAAGTTGGAAGACAGATAACCCAACCAAATCTAGATATTATGGCTAAACCTAATAGACATGGTAAGTAAGGAGTTACAAGAAGAGAATTAGGTTTAGCTAACCAGATCACAAGAACTTGCAATAGGAACCAAAAGCTACATTTGAAGCATTATGAAATCCCCCAAAGGCCAACAAATATTTTTAAAATAATTAGGATTGATGTGCAGATAAACAACTTTGAGCTTAAGCTTGCCATGATTTAGATGATACAAAACAATTAGTTTTGGAGTGGTCCACGAGAACACACCAACATGCGTATCATAGTTTTCTTCGAGTTATGTGATACCTTCAAGTATAATGGAATTACTAAAGATGTCGTTAAATTGAGATTGTTCACATTCTCATTTAGGAATGAGGTGAAAACTTAGCTATAGACCTTCCTCCAAGCTCAATTCCTACTTGGAATGATCTATGTGCAGTATTCTTGGATAAATTCTATCTTCAGTCTCTCACAGCAAGAAATAAGGAATAAGATACATCAGTTTGCTCATAAGGACACTGAAGAGGTATAAGGCGCCTAGCTCAGATTCAAAGTTTACTCAATAAGTGCCCTCACCATGGCATTCTAGAGTGGATACTCATACAAATCTTCTATAGTGGGTTTACTGGCACTAGCAAGATATTGTTGGATACTATTGCCAATGGATCTTTTGTGAATAAGAATGGGGATAAGGCTATGGCTATGCTTGATAACATGGATCAAAATTCGTGCTAATGGCATTCTGAGAGAGGATAAATAAAGAGGACATATGGGTTACATGAGATAGACTTGATAACTGCAAATTTTGTGGGAAATACCAATAGAAAATGTAACCCTTATTCTAATACTTACAATCTTGGTTAAAGGAATCACCCTAGTTTTTCCTGGAAGAATTCTCAATATACAGGGCACCCACCAGGGTACCAGTAACCACCTTTTTCTTGTCAACAACTACCTTAATCAAAGACTTCCATTGAAGACGTTCTTGCCCAGTTCATGACAAGAACATACACATTATTTTAGAATCAAGAAGCTAATATTAAAAATATAGAGCTTTAAGTGGGGCAAATCTCTAATCTGTTGAACTCAAGGCAAGAAGGTGCTTTACCTAGTAATACAAAAACTAACCCCAAAGAACATATTATTGCTATTCATTTGAGGAGTAAAAAAGTAGTGGAAGAATCTGAAAGGAAGCAGAAGGTAGAGAAGACTAAAGAGGCAATATCTTCTAAAGAGCCAACTAAGCTTACTGAGAAAAAAATCATAAAGGAAATAGAGAAACCCTGAAGTAAAATGTTTCCTAATAACTTACCCCTATTCAAGCCTCAACCTCCATTCCCTCAGGCACTCAAAAAGCAAAAACTAGATAAATAATTTTTCAAATTTCTATAAGTATTCAAAAAGTTGCACATTAACATACCATTTGTAGAAGCTTTAGCTCAGATGCCCAATTATGTAAAATTCATGAATGACATCTGATTCAATAAAAGGAAACTGGAAGAATTTAAGACTATGGTACTCATTGAGGAATGTAGTGTAATTCTGCCAAAAAGAGGCTAAAGGATCTAAGGAGTTTTACTATACCTTGCACTATAGGAAAATCTTTTACAGGTAAAACTTTTTGTGATTTAGGTGCTTTTATTAATCTAATACCTCTTTCTACTTTCAGGACTCTTAGATTGGGTGAAGCCAAACCTATATATGTCTCCCTACATATGGCTAATAGATCGATTAAACACCCACTTGGAATGGTTGAAGATATTCTATTAAAAAATGATAAATTTATATTTCTTGCAAATTTTATTGTTTTTTATATTGAGGAAGACCAATAAATTTCTATTATTCTTGGTTGACCATTTTTATCTACAAGACAAGCAATAGTTTATGTGCAAAAAGGAGAGCGCAATTTGAGAGTACAGAGAAAATAGGTAACATTTAAGGTTTAAAAAGCTATGGATTATCCAACTAATGTGAAAAATTGATTGCTAATAGATAATACAGAGAAGAAAGAGAGTTAGTCATAATCCAAATTGCTTGCAATTACAAAATCCTCCTGTAAATTTGGAAGAAGAAAAGTCTAAGTCTATCCCACTAAAGGACAAATCCTTACCAGTGTTGAAGGAGTATAAAGCATCCCCTATTAGGCCAAATTTTGATAAACATGTAAAGGAAAGCTATAAATCATCTATGAAAAATAAAAACAGGTAGAAATACAATATAAAAGAGAAAAAGGTAGCAATACTAAATTGTCTTTAAAAAGATATAAATTATCCTAACCCTATTCAAATCTCTTCTCATAATGATGAAAAGATTCAAAGAAAGAATAGGTACATTAAGGTCAACTGGCAGTGGCTAAAATAATATTTGGAGAAAACTCCCAAAAGTCCTCCATTGCTTTTATTTATGCAAGCTGATGTGAATAACCATTTGGCTAAAGGACATTAAAGACAATGGTAACTGGGAGGCAATCCGACATTCCAAAAAAAAAGAAGAGAGTAAAAAATCAACCACCCACAAGCCAAATATTTAGAGAAGTCTTTAGTACTCAATTTTTTATTCTTATTTTTAAAATTTTTTACATTGAGAACAATGTAAACCTTAAAATTTGGGGTGAATTTTATGAATACATACATGATTAAACTTTCTACTAAATATTTTGATTCGCCTCAATGCATGTACCATTTATTGTGTTCTAACAAGTTGTGTGATTTGTGTGACTACATGTTTCAAATTTATGTTTTGAGTGACTTAGTAGAGTAGATAACAATAAAAGGCTATGATTTGATTGGTTTTAAAATATATTTTTTATTAGCTTTCAAAAAATGGATAAAAATTATATCTATGTTTGAATTTAACTCTTATTGAAATTTACATTTTACTTGAGAATTCTAAAAATTTTGAGCACCAAAACCTTGAGCAATTGACTGATTAAATACTTACAAAAGGTTTATATGATTCAAATAAATAAATATGATCTCATAGGGCTCCAGAATTTATTTGATTGTTACTTAAGGTGAAATCCTAGACTAACACCTCATTTAAGAGATTATTTAGGCATTTTTGGATCATTTGAGCCTTTCAAATTTACCTATAAATGATTATGTCCTTAGTCTCCTTATTTTGTGTATAGTTTAACATTTTCTTTTATATCAATATTATAAATTGTGCCAAAAATAAAAATATCCTTATTTTTACCATTTTTACTCATATGCATAATTATTATTGAAACATTTTAAAAGGAGTTATAGTGTTAAAAGAGTGGAAGGGCAAAGCATGGGATTAGAAAAAGAAAGAAGCTGAAAATAAAAATAGTTGCAGAAAAAAAGTATATAAAGAAGAAGTATGTGAATAAGGAGAAAGGAGAAAGAAAAAGAAAAAGATATATGTGAATGAGAAAAAAAAGTGACGAAGGAAAAAGAAAAATATGATAGTTGATAGAAGGAGAGAAAAAACTAAGTGTGGGGAAAAAGCCCCTTGTTGAACTAGTAAAGGCTCTATGAAATGACGTAGAATGATCATGTGCATTGGGTGAATTGAGTCTAATATGATATCTCTTATCCTACCTTAAACTCAAGCCACATTAAAAGCTTAAGAAAGCCTTATTGATCCTATGTGTGGTGTTTAACCTACATTAATAGAGAGTGATCTGAAAAATAAATCTATGAAGATCCTAAACTTTAATTATCCAGAGATTTATTCTTGAAGTATTGGGGTTAAAGTTTAAGTGTTACAAGGTTATTCGTACACATATTCAAGATTCAAGAGGTGAAATATAAATTACATTTGAGTTAAGCTTATACATAATTATAATTTATGAAATATTTAAGCTTTTGACACTTTGAAATCTTTGAGGCAAAAGTTAGTAAATTAAAACAACTTAGCACTCAATGTATAATTTTGAATTTTTTTTAGTTTTATTTGTTTGCTTGAGGACAAGCAAATTCTTAAGTTTGGGAGAGTTTGATAAATGAGATTTATACCGCTTATGTAAGACTCTTTTATGCTTAAATTTTTTTAATTCTTAGTATTTTTAGGCAACTAATATGGTATAATGTGTTTCTATGCAAGAAAAAAAAAGGTATGTTTGTGGGCAATTCTAAAAGAAATTAAGTGAAAAAGAGGCAATTTCAAAAAAAAAAACAAAGAGGCATGAGTTGCAACTCATAGAAAACTTTGTCGCGACCCAAATAAGAGTGAAGCGCGTCATGCCATGAAAACTCGTGAGGCATGTCACAACCTGCTAAAGTCTAGGTCGTGATGCAAGTGCACCATTTAGCCAGCGCACGCATGATTTTTGAAGATAGGAAAAAAAAGTCAACTTGAGTGTTATAAATAGGAGTAGTTTAGATCTTTTGAAACACTTCTTTTTTGTGGAGACATGGTAGAGGAAAAGATCATCCTTTGAAAATGGTTCAACTGGAATTTTTTTACAATCAGTATTCTTTTTCTTGCTTCTTTAGCCTTAATTATAGATTTTATTTTTGTTTTTACATTTTCTCTATGAACGAAATTCTATTTCTAGGGTAAAGATGTAGTCTAGTCAAAATGATTTGGTAAATTTATACAAATAAATTTTTTATTTCTTCTTCTCTTTTGCATTTTCCTCTCAATTCTTCATAATTCAAATTAATTGGCGACTAATTAGATTATTTGCTAACCATAACGAGACTAAAAGGTGATTAATGTGTTTAGAGTTAAGAGATTAAAACTATAGATTTCATGGGGATAGGAATATACCTCATGGATTTATGTAGCTATAGAAGAAAACCATAGATCTTAATAAATTCCTATTAGTTAATTCATACATGAATATAGTGATTTATTAATTAAGGGGTATTTTTATTAGTGCTCAGGAGAGACTAGTAAATACTTTAGGGTTCTTGGCTAGCAAAAAGATTAAACAATTTTCAGTAATTTAATTAATAAGGAAAACCGAGTGACGATGGTGAATTCAGTTGCCTAAAGCTTTCTTTATTTAAGTGTCAACAATTTATTTATTTGCAAATTGCCTTTGATTTTTCAATTTATTTTCAACGGTTTCTCTCTCATTTTTAATTACCTAGATAAGTGTACTATGGTTTAATTTTGGTACTTAGTATACAATTCTCATGGGACAATACTCTCTACTCACTTTTATTACTTGAAAACTATACATGCACTTGTATGTTAACAAATACCAAACCCCAAGCCACAAAACTATAAACACTAAATCACAAAACTCCAAACCATAATTCTCAAAATCACAAACTATAAGACTCTAAACATAAAAATTCTAAACCACAAAACCCTTAACTAAAAAATCCAAACCTTAAACTGTAAACCAAAAAATCCTAAAACACCATACCTCAAGATTAAAACTCCAAAACTCAAACACCAAACCACAAAGCCCTAAAAATCAAACCCTCAAACACTAAACTCTAAACTTCAAAATTGTAATATGTAAAATCCCAAACTAAAAATCTTAAAGTTCAAATCTCAAAATTCCAAACTCACAAACCCCATACAAAACCCAAAACCAAAACTCAAATCCCTCAACCCTAAACTATAAACCATAAAAAACTTAAATTTAAATCCTAAACCCTAAAATCCTAAACCTTAACATGTATATTAAAAATGAAAAAAAAAAAGATAAAATACACGTTAACCTTTAGCTTTAAAGATTTTTGGTTTAATGTTTTAGATTTTAGGGTCTATGGTTTGAGGTTTATGGTTTATGGTTTATGGTCTAGAGCTTTGTGTTTAGAGGTTTTGAGGTTTACGATTTGTGATTTTAGAGTTTTAGGTTTTGAGTCTAGGAGTTTAAGGTTTGGGAGTTTGAAGTTTTGGGTTTAAAGTTTTGAAGTCTTGGGGTTTTGAGATGCACAATTTAGGGTTGTAGAATTTGAGGTTTAGGGTTTATGATTTTAGGTCTAAGTTTTAGTGTTTTGAGGCTTGGAGTTTAGGTTTTTGAGGTTTGGGGTTGAGTCTAAGGCTTTGGGTTATAAGGTTTTTAGGCTTAGGATTTGTGAGTTTGATGTTTTGGGTTTAAGGTTTTAAGATTTTGGGGTTTAGGATTTGGGGTTTTGGGATTTAGGATTTTTAGGTTTAAGGGCTTGTGATTTGCAATTTAGGATTTACGGCTTGCGATTTGATATTTTAGGTCTTAGGGTTTAAAATTTGAAATTTTGTAGTTCGAGGTTTAGGTTTTTATGGTTTGTAAGTTTAGGTTTTTGAATTTTAGGGTTTGAAACTTTAGGGTTTATGGTTTAAGGTTTTATTTCTAGTGTTTAGAATTTATGTTTTAGGGTTTAAAACTTTGGGTTTTGAAATTTTGAGAGTGTGGGTGTTGGGGTTTAGAGTTCCAGGTTTAAAATTTAGGAGTTTAGAATTTATAATTAGAATTTATTGCTTATGGTTTAAAGTTCAAGGTAACAGTTATATTTTTTTAAGTTAAGAGGTTTTAGAGAAACTTTTTTTAGCTAAGGGACCAAAATGGAATGAAAAATTAGTTAAGGGACTAATGGCAATGGAGCAATTTTGCCTTTTCTTTTTTCTTTAAGAAATGTTGACTCAATAAATCGAGATGGTGTGCCATGATGAACTTATTGTGCCAAATTGACATTTGATAGGCTATATCAGCATTTTCTTAATAGTAATTAAGACTAAAATAACAACAACAAAAAATTATTTAATATTTAATAAATTCGTAGACTAAATTATATAATGACATAAATTTAATGACTAAAGTTAACATAAATTCAATGACTAAAGTTTAGGCTCTCATAAATTCAAAGACCAATTTATAAATTTACTTTTTAAGTTAATTACAATATTTATAATGATCATTAATGACATATATGTATCGATGAATTGAGAGGTTACAATAGTTTAAATATTTAAAATTAAAAAATTAACGACATCTTGTCAAATTCTTTATATAGTTTTCAAAAATTTATTAATTAACTTTTTTATACAATTTTTAACATTCCTTTCGTTTCAAATAATTTGATTTGTTTTATAATTTTTAAAATTTAAAAATAAAAGATACTGTTAAATTTAAATATTTAAAATTAAAAAATTAACGACATCTTGTCAAATTCTTTATATAGTTTTCAAAAATTTATTAATTAACTTTTTTATACAATTTTTAACATTCCTTTCGTTTCAAATAATTTGATTTGTTTTATAATTTTTAAAATTTAAAAATAAAAGATACTGTTAAATGTGTTTTATTCTATCAAAAAGAAATAAGACAACAAAAAGTTTTTAAAAAAATTTATTTGAGTTTTCTAACTTATAATAGCTTTTCATTTTAATTTGAGCTGAAACCAAGAAAGAACAATATTGTGGTTAACAACGAGGGGCTAAACGTCCACTGTGTCCTTAGGCATGCTCAAACTTAATTGCTTCACTTTGTTGCATGATCCTTCCAATATTGATAGAGCACAGTTCACATTGATACTTAATTCTATACTTTCGTTTTTCAGTGTTTAGCATTTCCTGATTTTGAGGATGGGGTTCATGTTTGTTAATTATAATTATGCGAGTGCTTGTATCACGACTACTATTCAGCGATTTGAATAAATTAAACCTATAGAAACACTCAATTAAAATAATTTAACTACCACAATCAACTTATTAATTCTATCCAAGCTAACCCAATAAAGAAGAATAAAATAAGAATTACATAAAATAACTTCAATCATTGGCAAAGATAGTAACAATCAATTAGAGAAGATATAAATAAATCAATTTTACTTAATACTTCATTTGAATATGATTTTTAATTCAATTATTTTTCTAATGCTTTGAATTATTAACCAGCACTATAGTCTTTATAAGTATTTCTCAACAACATATAAATATGGTTCAATCCCTAATTAGTCCACTATATATTTGTAGCAAATTAAGAAGTCATGAATTTAGATAGTCATATCAAACTCTTAAAAGGTTACACATGAAATGTAGAAATATCTCTATCTATACACGCAAATAAATCAATTTATATATTGATTACTATTATTAATTATGTGCTATACAATTCAAATTAGAACAATCAAACTCTTTTTTAGGAAGAAAAAATATTCTCTAATCATATAACTGATTATCAATCAATTAAAAGTTTTAAAAATATGATTGAACAAATAACTCATTGATATTGAAAACAAGATAGACTATTTAGACAAAATAAACTACTTCACAACTAAACTTAAAAACATTCCAAAATAGAGAAAAGTAGACATTAAAACAAGATACAAGAGAAAAAGAAGAAGAAGGAATTTTAATTTCTCAAATCCAAATTTCCTAGATCACTCTCCTAATCAATCTGACGATCCTTTACTTGGATGCCGTATTTCTTTTTAATGTTCTAAAGTATCAGTGAATGAATCCTCTAGTTGAAGTCCTAAGGAATCTATTTATAATTATTACATAATAAGGTTAAAAAAGTAAAAGCCCCTATAAATTTGCAAATGGGGCCAACGCTGTGATGTTCATATAACACTTCGCGACCTCCCATATTCATGTCGTCCTCTTGAAATTCTGCAAGTCCCAACATTGTGGCATCCTCGCGTTATCATTTGGACTTAGGGGGAATTTGGTATACATTAACAAATTTTATTCTTGAAAATCATAATTTTTGTGTCACGCCCCAATTTAATGGAACGTGATTAACACAAATAACAGATAACTTTACCCTTATTTATTTACATACAGCTTCAAAATATCATATATTAAAAAAAAATAACATACGTTTATAAATTTCCAATATAGCTAAATATGCATGTTAAGTCTACACTTATCAATATTACAGCAGAAATAGAGATACTGCTTGTGGCGTTAAGAATATATTCTAGATTACAATTACATAATGTTTTGAATATTGTGAGCCTTGGAAACAACGTAAGCTCACCCAGAGAATATGACAATTAGCTAATCACGTAGCTGCAAGGGCAAACTCTGTATTTTTATCTGACAAAAAAAATCTAAGTATCGTGTAGTGAGTTTGACAACTTAGTGAGCAAATAATACCTCCTATGACCTCTTAAGTCAACATATGGATGTACTCATATGTTAAAATTTATCACATTAAAAATTACAGTTCAGAAGTACATCTATATGGAACCCACATTTCAAATATTCTCAATTCAAATCACATTCAAATATCTGAAACCATATATGATATAATATGATCATTAATCAAACATTGATATACATCAAAACATTTCTCATGAAAACATTAGGAGGATCCCATATTAGAACCATCATATCAGAGTTCAAACCCTTCCGTACTTTTGTGGTGTAGGATTTGCCTATACTTAACATCTTAGTTAAAGTTTACCCTACCACAATTTAAGAGGACACGCGAAAGGACTATAATATGGGCAATTTTCTAAGCATAAAGTAAGGGAAGGAAAATTACATATCATATAGTTGGCATCTTGCCCAGATAGGAGGCATTCCGCTCTCCATCACATATCATATCCCATGTGTTGGCCGTCACACGAGGTTAGCACCACCCCTGCTAGCTGAGGTATAAAGGTGCATCAGGACTAACATCACCTGTTGTTAGCAAACAGTATTTTCAATAGGATTCCTCTATAGAAATTATCATTTACACATATACATTATCATCCAATACAGAGTTTTCAGTATAATAAAGACTTTTAGTCTCAGTACAGTTCATCTGTCATAAATTTTATAATCAAGGTTTATCACATATGCATGCCATTTTTCAAAGCAATCATATAAATCAATGCGACATGCACAATATATTTTCTTTACCATATGATGAGAAATACATTTAAAATCACACATTCAACGAGTTCAGAAATCTATTTTCAAAACCATACTCTTTTTGAACTATATATCAAATTGTAAACAATTCAGATAATTTAATCCATTTCAGAGACATATAAAAATATACATAACTTGTAAACATAATCAATTATACATTTAAAATTCAAGAAGAGCATAAAGTAAGTCATAGAAAAAATTATCTACTCACAAAGTTAGGGTTTCAAGTTGGACAACCCTAAAATCTACATTTTCAGTCCAAATCTGTAATAACCGTAAAATTTAACGAAAATTCCAATTAAAGGAAATTTAGAATAAAAGAGAGAATTTTGACAATAGAGATAAGAACCGTAGAAAATATGTATATTTATTACATGGATTAAAGAATTTAAAAAAAAAATATGAGAATTTATGTTTTGGCGCGCTATAAGCAAATATATTTTTATTTGCTTAAAAATGGTTATGATTTGCTAAAAGTAAGTGGACTTTTAAGTAAAAGAAATATTGTATTACTTAAAATAATTATATCGGCCTCTAATGAATTTTTATAGTATTTTTAGAAATATTCTTTCTTTTAATATAAATAAAGATATTTGTTTTTAATTTTATTTTATTATGATTTTTATCAAGAAAAATTATTATTTAAGAGTTTAACTAAAGATTTATGAGAAAGGAAATTTTTAGAAATTTTTATAAAAGAAAATCCTATTATTAATTATTTAATAATTATTATTAAAAAAAAAATATTTTTACTGTAGCTCCTGCATATATGCATACGGGCAGCCAGAGACGCAGAGAAGGAAAAAAAAAAGCGCAGTCTCCCATTTCTATTTTCCCTTCGATTTTCAAACGCTTATATCTGGAGTTACAGACCTCCGATTGACGAACCGTCTGGACCGTTGGACTCGTGGCAACGAGTACTTCAAAACCCACCGATCAATTTCGCTGGAAAGTCGCCGGAAGGACGCCGGAAAATCACGTGAATAGTACCTCCAAAGGTAAAACTCCGTCCAATTGCGTTTTAGGCTTCGTTTTTACCGAAATTCTTCTCGTAGATAGTCTTAGAATTAGTTTCTATGGTCGAATATAGGGTTTTTAGGTTTCGGCATGAATAGTATTTTCCGGCGAGTGAATAGTGTTTTCCGGCATGAATAGTGACGTTTAGAATTTATCTAATTTTCATATTATGTCTATATTTTCTAGGTTGTTGAGCCACCACGAGGTGAAATTCTTGTTGTTGGACTCTTAGTAAGGTGAGTGGGTTTTTCATACTATAGCGAATGTTTTAGGAATTTGATTTATAATTCTCTCGTATGATTTTAACTAGTTGGAATGTATGTTAAATTGTTTTACCGCTTTGAAAACCAATATGTTCCAACCATGTTAGAAATTGTAAATTTCAATCCTAGTTGAACCCTAGGTATGCAGGGCAAGTATCTAGACTGATAATTCTCCATTTGAGCTAAACTTATAGAAATGCGAACTTAGTCATAAAAATGAACCAAGTTAGCTATGAAATGATTTGATGCATGATGAGCATCTATGCGACGTCTACGGACGATTTATGTTTAAAATGATTTGATGCATGATGAGCATTTATGCGACGTCTACGGACGATATGTTTAAAGGGAAAGTTTATGATGATAAAGGTCTCCATGGGAATACATGGATGAAACATATTTTTAGAACGAAATTTTATGCATGAAAAGAGTTAGATGGAGAATTATCGCTTTATTATAATGTTATTGAAATGTTTTACTTTAAATTCTTTGAATAGCATATTTCAAATGTTTTTCTATTGGAGGGACCCTTTTAGGTCACTGTTAGCTAGCCGCAGGTAGTGCTAGCCCTGGTGCACCATGATCATGTTAAGGCTTCGGCCTAGGATACTGTGACGGGCCTATGACTGCCTAAGACACAGGGATTTAGGGTAGAATTATGTCTACGCCTACAGTGATTGCCATACCCTTGCTATGTGCTTGGGGAATTTAGGGTGGACTTATGTCTACGCCTACAGTGATTTCCCTACCCTTGCTGTGTGCTTGGGGGAGATGATAGATCTGTTAGGAAAGACCTCCAATAAACTAGTGCATTTTTCTTAAAGATTAAATATTTCTAAAATATCTCATTCATCATTGTTATTGCATAAATAACTCCATTTATTATTTACCATGCATAATTGATTTGCTCTACTGTTAATGATTTAATCCTGTTTTGTCTTTTGAATATACATTTGAACTGTTTAGCTTTTCTTTCAATAAATTATGGTCATCTTTATACTTGGGTTTAAATTATTAAATCCATTGCGAAACACTCGTGCTTGGTTTGCCCTGTTTCAGTTATAGTATGATTTATCCATTCACTGAGATGTGGTAATCTCACCCCTCTTCTGTTTCCTCCCCACAGATAGTCAAAGAAACTTTGATCCAGCTACAGCTTCATAGAAGGCTGAGTATAGCGTTGGTGAGTCCCAGTTTGGACAAGGCTGTTTTTTGTAATGATTGTCTAGTTAGTTTATGTCTAGTGTATCTCCATGAACATACAGGCAGGATCCTCGCTTCTTGCGTATTTTGATGTGTTGTTTGGAAAAATGGTTTTATGTTTTATAATGATGTTAATATTATGAGGCCATGGGCCAAGTTGAATCACATAAATATTACGAGGCCATGGGCCAAGTTGAATCCCAGATGTTGGATTCATGAGAGAGAGAGAGAGAGAGATATATATATATATATATATATATATATATATATATATATATAAAGATACAGTATTTTCTGATATTGGATGTGGCATATGTGGCCAGTTATATTTATTATGTACTCTGGATTGTGTGCTGGATGTTTGTGCATGCTATGTGTTAGGCTTGCGGCTAGGGGGAAACCCTTATGCCGTGCCGGTCATGTGTTCCATCATTTGGGGCCGTGACAATATGGTATCAGAGGATTAGGTTTCCCTGTGTTCATGGAGAAACGGACCTTTAGGTAGGACTTTGATTATGGGTATGAATCCGGACATGCTTATACTCACGGTGCTGCTAAAGGGGTTCGATAGGATGTTGTCTTTTTGTTCAAGTAAGTCAGTTTATAGTATGCTATGTTTGCATGGTTAAGTGACGGTTGGGGTATATCTGTTTTATAGCGAGATGCCAGTTATTTGAGATGTTATTTGTTTTCCCTTGCTATGCGTTTGGGAAAAGACCTATACAGAGTCTCTTCGCGTGTCCTCTTGAATGGTAGTAGGGCAAACCTCAGCGGAATGCTGAGTTTAGGCAAATCCTATACCACCAAGGTACGGAAGGGGTCAAACTCTGGTATGATGGTTTTTGAATGTGACATCTGTTGTACCCGGTTGTCTAGATATGGTAGATTGTGATGTGATATTGAGAATGAAGTTGTTGGTATTATATCATGTCATTTTGAAATGTCACTATAAGGTGATTAAATTCAATATTCTTGATACAAAGAAATCTTAGTGAGATACCCAGTAACCTAATCTCTACTTTAGCAGTCCATAAGTGATTACAAAAAGGTGCCAAGGATGGTTGGCAGTGGTGAGAGATGCTGATATAAAGTATACCACTGTAAATCAAGTTCCAGTGATTAGAGAATTTTTTGATATAATTCTTGAGGAATTGCCAGGATTACCCCGAAATAATAAAGAGCATTTGGTATTAATTTATTTCCTGGCCAGCGTCTATATTTTCATATAGAATGGCACCCACTGAACTTAAAGAACTGAAAAATAAATAGGTACAAGACATGTTAGACAACGGATTTAAAAAGCCCTAGTACTTTTACTTGGAGTGCTCCAGTTCTATCTGTGTAAAAGAAAGATGGATCACTATGATTATACATAGATTATAGACAGTTGAATAAAGTGACAATGTGGAATAAATACTCATTACCTCGTATAGATGATCTATTTGATCAGTTAGAAAGTGCTCAACATTTTTCAAAAATTTAACTTGATTTGATATTTATATATCATCAATTAAGGATAAGAGAAGAGGATATTTTAAAAAAAAAAAATTTACTTTCAGGATTCGGCATGGACACTATGAGTTTATAGTTATGTCATTTGGATTGACAAATGCCCAATTGCATTCTTGGACTTGATAAAAATAAAATAAATATTGAAGCCATCCCTGGATTAATTTGTTATTATAATTATTGTTAATCTAGAATATTTTAAGAGTGCAGAAGTTCATAAGCAATATTTAAAGATAGTATTACAAACTCCAAGGGAGTATCAGCTATATGCTAAGTTCTCAAAATATAAATTTTGACTTAGTAATAGTACTTTCTTAAGGTATGTGGCTAGCAAGATGGTATCCAAGATAACCCTAAGAAAGTAAAAGTGGTACAGCAATGTCCACATCTTGCTACAGTTCCAGATGAAGCTCCAAGTCCAATTTGCGCTTTTTGCTGTTGTCTGTTGTCCATTCTATTTGAGCTGTAATTGGATCAGGTATATGAATATATGCTTGTAAAACATCAATTAACTCCTCAGCATCTGAAGCTAAGATGAGAATTCGTCGTGCTGAGTGTGAGATAAACTTTTGTTCCACAGCATGATCAAGGAAAGATAACAAACCATCAAAGAAGTGATTAACATTTAACAAACCTATTGGTTTGTGATGCAGATTCAGTTGTGTCCAAGAGACTATTTGGAAAATCTCCTCTAAAGTACCAAAACCACCTGGTAAGGCAATAAAGGCGTCAGCATTGCTCATCATTCTAGCCATGCGCTCATGCATGGATGCAACCCTAAACTCATCCCCAATTGTCTTTCCTACGATGTTAGATGCAGCTAGAGCTGTAGGAATAATACCTAGAACTTGGCATCCCCCTGCATGTGTAGCTGTAGCCACACACCCCATTAACCCACGGTTACCTCCACCATAGACTAGATGAATTTTTCTCCTGGTCAGCACCATACCCAGGTTTTGTGCTGCTTTCACATATTCTCCGTCCTCTCCAGGACTGGAACCACAAAAGACACAGATATTTCGAAACTGACGGAATGATGTTCCCTCCATAATTGTTCTTACCTTAACTCTGAGTATGAGAATAAAGATACTAATGTAGAACTCAGAGAACGATATATTTATAATAGTTACGCGAATAGGCCGGGTATTATTAGAAAAACTATGTGAGTGATTTATAGATATCAGCTAAATTGAAGATGAAATTTTCAAAAAAATGACGGCAAGCAGGTATATGTACAGTAGTTATGACTGTGACCCATATTAAGCACATAAAGAGCATAAGATAAGATATCACCAGAAATCTGTCTTTTTCTTGTTGTCTTTGATAAGTATTGATGTCTTGAAAGGTTGTAGGTGATATCCGTCATTGTAAAAAAAAAGAAGAAAAAGAATAATAGTGAAAACGCAAACCAATTAATTGTTGAAGAGGAACAATCACATGGTTTATTTTGTTTTCTCAATGTTTTTACCAGTCGACTATTGGTTTATAAGTCGACTAGCTATTTTGAGAAATTTTAATTTGAACTGATTATTTACAGTTGATTGATTATATATATTTTGAAACAACCAACTGCATCCTACCAGTTAACTATGTGCTCTTGTTATCCACAGACTTTATAGGCTCAGAAATATTTCTTTTCCATATGATATGCTTCCGCCGAATAACAATATCTTTGAATTAAATTTTGGTACATATATTCAAAATTTGCGGCCACCGATTGCGGCCACCGATTTTCGCCGAAATAGCAGCTAGATTTTGTTTACAGATTTTCAAGAATTACGGCCACCGATTTTAATGCTTTTCAATGTTTGTCCAAATTTTTGACTTTCTATTTTGGCACCATTCTCTATTGTGCTTTTCGTCTGTTTCACTGCATTCTCCCTCATTAACGGTTGGCATTAAATGCAAGGTTGTTTTCCCTCATTGCAAGGAAAAATAATTGCTAATATTTGGAACTCAGTTATTATGGTGTTCAACTGATTAGTAGATTAAAGTAATAGGAATTTTGAAAAGAATAGATGGATGATGATCTAATGGTGCTTTGACGAATAGACTCAGACTATTCAGTTGTGGCATATAGTCCCTTGAATGGGGCATGCGAGGGAATCCTCCTCTTTTGAAAGAGCTATTCCTGCCACATGGTCGCCTAGGACCGACTTATGGAGGACCCGAATAGGTGTGTGGTGTTTTTGTAGGGTCGCATGAATTTATGATTAGGAAATTACTAGTGTTTCCTAACTATATGTTTTGGTGGTGTGATTGCTACTGTAAGGTTTTAATCCGCTGTTGGGCTTGATCACCTCAATAGTGACTCATTAAAGGAATTAACGGTGTTGAAGTTTCTGAGGAATAAAATATGGAAAGTAAGATTTAAGTTAATCTAGAAATTTTTAATTTGGACATATGAAGAATATTTTGAGAATCATCTCTGAGAATAATGAAGTGATTAGGATATTTATGTTAACGATTTATACCATGCTAAACTGAGTCTAGTGTTTGGAATGTAAATTATGTTGAGATTGAAAATTCATGTATGAATAATTGTTGAGAAAGAAGATTTCAGAAGAAGCCATAGATTGTGAATATGGATTACCCGAGGTAATAAGGATATAGTGAAATTTTTCATTGCCAGGTATGTTGGCAAGTACGAATTGAATATATTATCTCAAGAGAGTTATTCAGGAAGTCTAAGGTTCTTTATTAGATTATAGTATGACTGATACTAAATTTACATGATGTATTTATACATTAGAAGTTATGTTTTAAGTATCTTTATATTATTATGGTGAAAGTTGGGAGCAATTAATTGTCCTTAGTTGAACTTGCTCATAGCAGTAATTATCATGCCAATATACAATGGCATCACTTGAACGTCATAGGTTTCTTAATATGTGAGTGAATTGAGAAAAGTTAAACTTTGGAAAATCTAAGTTGGAATAACATGCAATAGATAGCATATGAATTATCTAAATTGATGATGCTAGTTTGAAGAACATGCTTTAAGCATATGTTTTTGAGATAGGTAGGAGATTTCTTAATAGAATTTGTCTATAATAAAATGATATTAGAAGATTTAAACCTTATGTAAGAGGTGTTACAAATGTTCTGTTAAATGACTCAGTTCAGTTAGATTTATTATAAGATGTCATTGATAAAGTGAAATTGATTAAAAAAAAAATACAAGTAACTCAATACTAGTCAAAAGTCTATAAGGACCATGAATGTTGAGCACTAGGAATTATCAGTTGGTGATCACATATTCTTTAATGACTCACCAATGAAAGAGGTAATGAGATTTGAAAAGAAAGGAAAGTTACACCCTCGGTATATAGAACTATTTAAAATTCTTGATAAGATCGGTTCAGTGGTTTATTGTTTGGCTTTACCTCCTAAATTAGGTAATGTCCATCCAGTTTTACAGGTGTCTATGCTAAGGAAATATTTACCGGATTCTACACATGTTATACAGTGTCCATAGATTCAGTTACAGAAAGATTTAACCTATGAGGAACAACCAATAGCAATAGTGGACAGACAAGTAAAGAAGTTACGGTTAAAAAAAAAATATCTACAGTAAAGGTGATATGGAAAAATCACTCTTCTGAGGAAGCTACTTAGAAAAGGAAAGATGATATATGTGTCAGATATCTGTACTTGTTTGAACAACAAGGTTAGTGTTTATCTGCAACTGTGGTGATGAAATTCGGGGACCGAATTTCTTTAAGGGGGGAAGAATGTAATAACCGTAAAATTTAACGAAAATTCCAATTAAAGGAAATTTAGAATAAAAGAGAGAATTTTGACAATAGAGATAAGAACCGTAGAAAATATGTATATTTATTACATGGATTAAAGAATTTTAAAAAAAAATATGAGAATTTATGTTTTGGCGCGCTATAAGCAAATATATTTTTATTTGCTTAAAAATGGTTATGATATGCTAAAAGTAAGTGGACTTTTAAGTAAAAGAAATATTGTATTACTTAAAATAATTATATCGGCCTCTAATGAATTTTTATAGTATTTTTAGAAATATTCTTTCTTTTAATATAAATAAAGATATTTGTTTTTAATTTTATTTTATTATGATTTTTATCAAGAAAAATTATTATTTAAGAGTTTAACTAAAGATTTATGAGAAAGGGAATTTTTAGAAATTTTTGGGATATTTTATGATGAAAAATAGAATTTTTATGAATTTTTATAAAAGAAAATCCAATTATTAATTATTTAATAATTATTATTAAAAAAAATATATATTTTTACTGTAGCTCCTGCATATATGCATACGGGCAGCCAGAGACGCAGAGAAGGAAAAAAAAAGCGCAGTCCTCCATTTCTATTTTCCCTTCGATTTTCAAACGCTTATATCTGGAGTTACGGACCTCCGATTGACGAACCGTCTGGACCGTTGGACTCGTGGCAACGAGTACTTCAAAACCCACCGATCAATTTCGCTGGAAAGTCGCCGGAAGGTCGCCGGAAAATCGCGTGAATAGTACCTCCCAAGGTAAAACTTCGTCCAATTGCGTTTTAGGCTTCGTTTTTACCGAAATTCTTCCCGTAGATAGTCTTAGAATTAGTTTCTATGGTCGAATATAGGGTTTTTAGGTTTCGGCATGAATAGTATTTTCCGGCGAGTGAATAGTATTTTTCGGCGAGTGAATAGTATTTTCCGGCATGAATAGTGACGTTTAGAATTTATCTAATTTTCATATTATGTCTATATTTTCTAGGTTGTTGAGCCACCACGAGGTGAAATTCTTGTTGTTGGACTCTTAGTAAGGTGAATGGGTTTTTCATACTATAGCGAATGTTTTAGGAATTTGATTTATAATTCTCTCGTATGATTTTAACTAGTTGGAATGTATGTTAAATTGTTTTACCGCTTTGAAAACCAATATGTTCCAACCATGTTAGAAATTGTAAATTTCAATCCTAGTTGAACCCTAGGTATGCAGGGCAAGTATCTAGACTGATAATTCTCCATTTGAGCTAAACTTATAGAAATGCGAACTTAGTCATAAAAATGAACCAAGTTAGCTATGAAATGATTTGATGCATGATGAGCATCTATGCGACGTCTACGGACGATTTATGTTTAAAATGATTTGATGCATGATGAGCATTTATGCGACGTCTACGGACGATATGTTTAAAGGGAAAGTTTATGATGATAAAGGTCTCCATGGGAATACATGGATGAAACATATTTTTAGAACGAAATTTTATGCATGAAAAGAGTTAGATGGAGAATTATCGCTTTATTATAATGTTATTGAAATGTTTTACTTTAAATTCTTTGAATAGCATATTTCAAATGTTTTTCTATTGGAGGGACCCTTTTAGGTCACTGTTAGCTAGCCGCAGGTAGTGCTAGCCCTGGTGCACCATGATCATGTTAAGGCTTCGGCCTAGGATACTGTGACGGGCCTATGACTGCCTAAGACACAGGGATTTAGGGTAGAATTATGTCTACGCCTACAGTGATTGCCATACCCTTGCTATGTGCTTGGGGAATTTAGGGTGGACTTATGTCTACGCCTACAGTGATTTCCCTACCCTTGCTGTGTGCTTGGGGGAGATGATAGATCTGTTAGGAAAGACCTCCAATAAACTAGTGCATTTTTCTTAAAGATTAAATATTTCTAAAATATCTCATTCATCATTGTTATTGCATAAATAACTCCATTTATTATTTACCATGCATAATTGATTTGCTCTACTGTTAATGATTTAATCCTGTTTTGTCTTTTGAATATACATTTGAACTGTTTAGCTTTTCTTTCAATAAATTATGGTCATCTTTATACTTGGGTTTAAATTATTAAATCCATTGCGAAACACTCGTGCTTGGTTTGCCCTGTTTCAGTTATAGTATGATTTATCCATTCACTGAGATGTGGTAATCTCACCCCTCTTCTGTTTCCTCCCCACAGATAGTCAAAGAAACTTTGATCCAGCTACAGCTTCATAGAAGGCTGAGTATAGCGTTGGTGAGTCCCAGTTTGGGTAAGGCTGTTTTTTGTAATGATTGTCTAGTTAGTTTATGTCTAGTGTATCTCCATGAACATACAGGCAGGATCCTCGCTTCTTGCGTATTTTGATGTGTTGTTTGGAAAAATGGTTTTATGTTTTATAATGATGTTAATATTATGAGGCCATGGGCCAAGTTGAATCACATAAATATTACGAGGCCATGGGCCAAGTTGAATCCCAGATGTTGGATTCATGAGAGATATATATATATATATAAAGATACAGTATTTTCTGATATTGGATGTGGCATATGTGGCCAGTTATATTTATTATGTACTCTAGATTGTGTGCTGGATGTTTGTGCATGCTATGTGTTAGGCTTGCGGCTAGGGGGAAACCCTTATGCCGTGTCGGTCATGTGTTCCATCATTTGGGGCCGTGACAAAATCTACCCAAATAGACCCCAAAAATGAGTCCAGAGGGTCCAAAAATCTTGGAAATAACTCTGGATTTGCGAAATTTGGCCTCCGGAAGTTTGTTCAACGTAGGTCAACGCAACAGGGCTATTGGAACACACACTGCACATGCCACTGCAAGAGCTGTGCGTGAGCGTCACTCACCAAGGAAGAACTGACGCGTGGAGGCACGTGCAAGGTGGGATCGACCTAAAATTTGAGATCTTAAAATTTCGGTATTAGCTGGATCCATCTATGGTATTAGTTTTTGGGTTTGAGAACCACATATAGGAGTTTCGGAAATTACCTCTTCAGGTGATTTTTTTCTCTATTTTTCGGCCAATCTCTGGCCAATTTTCCAAACACCAATTGGATGGATTTGCAGAACTCTTCGTTCTGAGTCCATTGGCAATCGTGTTGTCGAAATCTGAGGTCCAAAAGTGTTAGAATTCTAGAGAAAGGTTTTGGGGTTTTGGAAGAGAAAAATTTAGAAAAGAGAGAGAGATCCCAATTTCCTTCCAGCTCTTTGTGTGGCAGAAGGTCTGAAATATCATGGGGGACCATTCTGTAAAAATTTAATTTTTGATGAAGGTCCTTGCAATTTTTTTATTTACATTTTGACCCCTAGACTTTTAAGAAATTGTGTTTTGGCCCCAAAACGTAAATTCTCATATTTTCATTATAATTCTTCAACCCATATAATAAATGAACATATTTTTAACAGTTCTTATCTCTATTTTTAAAATCCTCACCTTTATTCAAAATTTTCTTTAATTTTAAGATTTTCTTTAATTTTAAGACTATTACATTTTGGGAATCATAATTACTAGGAATCATAATTCCTGGAAATGTACAAAAAAATGTTTGGTTAGCATTTAAGATTGCTGAGAATTTTTAAGTAATATATCCTGGAAAATTTCTATTTCTCTGTTTGGTTATATTTAAGTTTCTTAAAAATTTTCAGCAATTTTCCAAAAATATCCCCTTATCTCCTTTTTTGTGAAAATTTTTTTATTTGTTTTTTAATATAAAATAATAATAATAATATCAAAATAATAAAATAGGCTAAAAAATTTAGCCACATGTATGCAATTTCATGATAACATATTAATATGTAAATAAGGACTTAAACTAATGCCACACAAAAAGCCCATAATGTTTCTTAAAATTTTCGTGTAAAAATCTTCTTCTTCTTCTTCTTTTCTATTTTTTTTAAACCAGTATCACCCAAGAAATAGCAGCCATCTTCTTAATAGGAAAATTTCCAACTCATTCCAAGCAAAAGGTGGAATTCTGAACAAGAAAACAAAAACCGCACCAACAATGAGGAAAAATAGTACTACACAAGAGAAAGCAAACTTCTAATCATACAATCAAAACTATGAAAAACCAAGAACCCACAGCTTAGAATTTTGTAGCATGTACCAGAAAAAAGAAGAAGAGAAAAATAGGAGATAATCACCAAAATAATCAGGAACTCTGAAGAGTCAACTACAACAACAAACCATGACATAAATCTGACTACTGAAAGCAATTCCACGATGCTACAAATCGGAACACAAACCTCAGAAATAGAGTAAAACAAATCCAAAATAACAGAGCAAAAGGAGAAAGATGAATACCTGGTGAAGGCCACTAGGTGCAGTGGTGTTGGGATCAAATCTTCCAAGATGGAGTGACTTTCTGGTGAACCTACCCTCATATTTTCCTCTTCTTTAATGAGCTTTTTCTCCATCTCCCTCAATCGCTCTCTCTCGTGAATACGCAGCTCCCCTTTATTTTTTCTTTAATTTGACCCTCCAAAAGTCACCAAAAAATTCACAAGCTCCTCCCTTTTCCCCCTTATTCACCGAATGCCTTCATCTTTCTAATCAATCCATCACTATTTGCCTTTTTTCTTACCCTTCATAGTGCTTCAATGGTAGGTGTTACACGATGAAGGGTGCGATGGGAGGGTGCTGCTCGCAATGGTATTGGGTCTTGCAGAGTTTGGTGCACTCTGCTTGCTTCTTCCCACGTAGATGAGAAACCTCCTTCCCGTGTAGAAGAGACAGCGAGAATAAGAAGGATAAATGAGGGCAAGAATAGAGGGATAAATGAGTCATTTTAATTAGGTGACCGATTCCATCTTCACGGGAATTTCTGATTCCCACTCCCCTCCCCCAGATTTCATTTCATGGGAAAGTTCTCAAAATTTTGTTCCCAGGAATTAAAATTCCTGAGAATCATGTTGTTTTAAAATTGTAACCAAATAAAGGAATATGAGATTCTCAATTGAAAATTCCCAGGAATATGAAAACATTCACCCTACCAAACACCCCCTTAATGTTTTTATCTGAATCTTAACTGTTTTCCTTTCTTAGACTCATCTGTTGGTCATAAACTTGCATCATAAGATAATTAACATTTGGTCAAATTCTCATCGGAAATCAAGATAAAATAATTCAATATTTCTCATTTTACTCAATATGAATGTGCCAAATAAGAAACAAAGATAAAATAACTCTAAAAAATAGAGTTATTAATTCATGGAAAATCACAGGATTTTTAATTTTTTTTAGTGAGAGATAAATAATTTAAAAAGTAAAGATGTTATTCCAAAAAGGGATATCACAACTAACATTACTATATCCCAGAAACTTTACTTTATATGCTCTTCCACTTCAACTATACATCTGTCAGTTCAATATAGTGTTAAAAGTTTTCTACATATATAAAAACTTTACAAAACATGAAAATTGATAATATGCAAATTTAAAATTTGTTATATTATTAACTTATTATTATCTTGTGTAGAATATGATTTTTAGCCTATTAACCAACCTTTATTTATACAGAGAACTAAATTATTGATCCTTTTTATTTGTTGAACATATTATATATTGTAGACCTGTATTCAGAAGATAATAACTCTTGAAAAGACAAATTATAGGCAATAGGGGAACCTATTTAGTCAAACGATTCGAGAAATCTAGTTGACTTAATGGATCTAAGTACACAATGAACTCAAAAGGAGAACATACTCGCGTATCTTTTGGTTGTTGGTAAAGGAAGGAATGGAAATGAGAATTGGAAATTGTCACGCCCCAATTTAATGGAACACAAATAACACATCTATCAGAAAACCTCACCACTTATTTATTTGCATACGGCTCACAATATCACAAATCAGGAAAATGTCATACGTTTATAAGTTTTCAGTATAGCTAATTATACATGCCAAAACTAAACTTAACAATATTATAGCAGAAGCAGGGATCCTGCCTGTGGCGTTCAGAGTATACTCTAGATTACAATGACAATATTTTAAAACATTTTGAGCGTTGAAAACAATGTAGGCTCACCCAGAGAATATAACACCTAGTAGATCACGTAACTGTAGGGCCAACCTCTATATTTTTATTTGAAAAATGTGAAAATATCGTGTAGTGAGTTTGACAACTCAATGAGCAGATAATACCTCCTATGACCTCTGAGATCAACATATGGATGTACTCATTAATTAAAATTTATCATATCAAAAATTACAGTTCAGAAGTACATCCATATAGAACCCGCATTTTCAAATATTCTCAGTTCAAATCAATTTAAATATCTGTATTCATATATGATACAATATGATCGTTAATCAAACAGTGATATACATTAAAAACATTTCTTATAAAAATATTAGGAGGATCCCATATCAGAGTTCAACCCCTTCCGTACTTTGTTGGTGTATAATTTGTCTATACTTAGCATCTCAGCCAATATTTGCCCTACTACCATTGAAGAGGACACGTGAAAGGACTCTAATATGGGCAATTCTTTAAGTACAAAGCAAGGGAAGGCAAATCACATCTCATATAATAAGCATCTCGCCCAGATATGAGGTATTCCGCTCTCCATCACATATCATATCCTGTATGTTGGCCCTCATACAAGGCTAGCACCACCCCTACTAGTTGAGGTATCAAGGTGCACCAGGGTTAACATCACCTGTTGTTAGTAAATAGTGTTTCTAATAGGATTCCTCCACAAAATTATCATATGCACATATTCCATATCATTCAAAATAGAGCTTTCAGTATAATACAGAATTTCAGTTTCAATACAGATCATTTGTCATAAATTATCCATTCAGGGTTTATCACATATACATGCCCTTTCTTGAGGCAATCATATAGCTTTATAAATTAATATCACGTGCATAAATATTCATTTTACCATTTAATGAGAAATACATGTGAAATCAAATATACTATAAGTTCAGAAATCCAATTTTCAAAAATATAATCTTCTCGAACTATATTCCAAAATGTAAGCAATTCAGATGATTTTAATGCATTTCAGAAACATATAAAAGTGTAAATATCTTGTAAATATAATCAAATATATGTTCAAAGATCAAGAAGAGTATAGGGCAAGTCATAGAAAAAATTATCTATTCTCAAAGTTAGGGTATCAAGTTGGACAACCCCAAAATCCATGTTTTTGGTCCGAATTTAGCAAAATAAACCCCACAATTAAGTCTAGAAGGTCCAAAAACCTCGAAAATGACTTCGGATTTGCGAAATTTAACCTCTAGGAGCTCGTTTAACGCAAGTCAACGTAACAGGGTTCGGTTTCACGCGCCACCAAGGAAAGTTGCGCGTGGGCGTCACTCGTCGAGGAAGAAGCGGCACAAGGGGCGCGTGCAAGGGAGGATGGTCCTGAAATTTGAGATCCTAAGATTTTGGCCCCTTCTGGATCAATCTACGGTGTTATTTTTGGCGTTTGAGAACTACATATAGGAGTTTCAAAAATTACCTCTTTAGGCGATTTTTCCTTCCATTTTTCGGCCAATCTCTAGCCAATCTTCTAGAAACCAATCAGATGGATTTATAAAACTCCTCGTCCTGAGTTTGTTGGAGGTGGTGGTGTCGAAATCCGAGGTCCGAAAGCGGTGAAATCTTAGAGAGAAGTTTTAGGGTTTCGAGAGAGAACATTCTAAGGAGAGAGAGAGGAAATCTGGATTTTTTCCTCATTTGAGTGGCTGAGACCCTTAAAATATCCCGGGGGACCTTTTTACAAAAAATTCAATTTTAGAGGGAGGTCCTTGCAAATTTTTCTTATTCACATTTTGACCCCGAAACTTTTAAGAAATTGCATTTTGGCCCCGAAACATACATTCTCATATTTTCTTTGTAATTCTTTAACCCATGTAGTAAATAAACATATTTTCAACGGTTCTTATCTCCATTTTCAAAATCCTCTCTTTTATTCAAAATTTTTCTTTAATTTAGAATTTTCTATAAATTTACAGCTGTTACATTCTTCCCCCCTTAAAGAAATTCGGTCTCCGAATTTCATTACTATAGTGACAGATAATTACTAACCTCATTGTTGAAACAAATGTGGATATCTGTCACGTATGTCATCCTCTCTTTCCCAAGTAGCCTCTTTAGAAAATTGATTTTTCCATATCACTTCTACTGTAGGTATTTCTTTTGACCGCAACTTCTTTACTTGTCTGTCCACTATCGCTACTGGTTGTTCCTCATAAGTTAAATCTTCCCGTAACTGAATCAATGGACACTGTATAACATGTGTAGGATCCGGTAAATACTTTCATAGCATGGACACATAAAAAACTGGATGAACATTACCCAATTCAGGGGGTAAAGCCAAACGATATGCTACCGGGCCGATCCTATTAAGAATTTCAAATGGTCCTATGTACCGGGGGTTTAACTTCCCTTTCTTCTCAAATCTCACTACTCCTTTCATAGGAGATATTTTCAGAAAAACATGTTCACTTATGGCAAATTCCAATGATCGATGTCTATGATCAACATAGGCTTTCTATCTACTCTAAACTGCTAATAACCTTTCCTTAATTAATTTTACCTTGACCAATGCATCATGTACTATATCAGGCCCTAAAATCTTAGCTTCACCCATCTCAAACCATCCAATCGAAGAACGACAACGTTTACCATATAATGCCTCAAAAGGGGCCATTTGTATACTAGTTTGGTAGCTATTGTTATAAGCAAATTTAACTAGAGGCAAAAATCTTTCTCAATTACTTTGAAAATCTAGTACACAAGCTCGAAGCATGTCTTCCAATATTTGGATGGTTCACTTAGAATGTCCATCTGTTTGAGGATGGAATGCAGTACTGAGATTTAACTTCATGCCCAAAACTTCTTGGAAAGCTCTCCAAAAACGAGCTGTGAATTCTGATTCTCGATCAGAAATAATCGATATTGGCATTCTATGAAGTCTCACTATTTCATTCAAATATAAATTTGTATACTGAACTACATTGTATGTGATTTTCACTGGTAAGAAATGTGCTGACTTAGTCAACCTATCAATGATCACCCATATTGAATCAAATCCTTTCGGTGTTCTCGGTAGCCCCGTAACAAAATCCATAGTTATTCTTTCCTATTTTCATTCAGGTATCTCTATCTGCTGATGTAGTCTTGTAGGCCTTTGATATTCTGTTTTTACCTGCTGACAAGTTAAGTATCGAGAAACATAATCAACTATGTCTTTCTTCATACCTTCCCACCAATAAATTTGTTTTAGATCCTTATACATTTTAGTTATTCTAGGATGAATGGTATACATAGATCTATAGGCTTCCTTTAAAATTTCTTTCTTAAGTTCTTCTTTATCAGGTACACATTACTGCTTATCCAATCTCAGAATTTCTTCAGGGTCTACAGTAAATTCAACTTCACCGCCCTTTTTTACCTCTTCAATTTTCTTGCATAAATATGCATCATCTTTCTGTGCCTTTTTTACCTTCTCGACCAAAGATGATTGAGACTGTATATGGGTTAATAATATTCTAGACTCCTTTACTTCCATTACTACCCCATTACTTTCTAGTTTATGCATTTCTTTAACCAACGACTTTCTTACCACTGTGATATGAGCCAAACTACTCATAGACTACCTACTTAATGCATCAGCCACTACATTGGCCTTACCTTAATGGTATAGTATTGTGCAATCATAATCTTTAAGTAATTCCATCCATAATCTTTGTCTCAAGTTAAAATCTTTTTGTTGGAAAATATATTTGAGACTTTTATGATCTGTGTAAATTTTGCATGTCTCACCAAACAGATAATGCCTCCAAATTTTAAAAGCAAAAACTACTGCTACCATTTCCAAGTCATGAGTTGGATAGTTTTGCTCATGTGGCTTAAGCTGTCTAGATGCATATGCAATGACTCGACCATTTTGCATCAATAGACATCCTAATCTAATTTTCTATGTATCACAGTATACCGTGTATCTTCCGGTACCTGAAGGAATAGCCAATATTGGCGTCGTAGTCAAACATTCTTTGAGTTTTTGGAAACTTCTTTCACATTCATCTGACCAGTCAAACTTTATTCCCTTTCTTGTCAACCTTATCAAAGGAGCAGCTATTTTTGAAAAATCTTTAATGAATCTACGGTAATAGCCTACTAAACCAAGAAAATTATGAATCTCTGTAATTGTCGTAGGGCGTGGCCATTGCTGCACCGCTTCCACCTTTTTAGGATCTACTTGAATACCATCCTTGGTAACCACATGCCCTAAGAAGGTAACACTATTAAGTGAAAATTCACATTTTGAAAACTTAGCATACAGCTGGTGTTCCCTTAGGGTTTGTAAAGCTATTCTTAAATATCGATCATGCTCCTCCGAACTCTTTGAATATATCATGATATCATTTATAAATACAATAACAAATTGATCCAAAAAAAGTTTAAATACTCTATTCATCAAATCCATGAACGCAGCTGGAGCATTTGTTAAACCAAATGGCATTACTAAGAACTCATAGTGCCCATACCGAGTTCTAAAAGCAGTTTTCGGAATATCCTCCTTCTTTATCCTCAATTGATGATACCCGGATCTCAAATCAATTTTTGAAAAACATTGGGCACCTTGTAATTGGTCAAATAAATCATCTATACAGGGTAATGGATACTTATTACGTACTATCACCTTATTCAACTATTTGTAATCAATATACAGTCGTAACGATTCATCTTTCTTTTTCACAAATAGAATAGGAGTACCCCAAGGAGAAGTACTAGGATATATAAATCTCTTGTCTAACAAGTCTTGTAACTAGTTTTTCAATTCCTTGAGCTCAGTCGGTGCCATTCTATACGAGGGTATAGACACTGGTTGAGTTCCAGCAAGTAAATCAATACTGAACTCAATTTCTCGTTCTAGGGGTAACCTTGACAACTTATCAGGAAACACATCAGAAAATTCCTTAACCACTGGAAGCTGCTCTACCTTGGTGTACTTCATATTAACATCTTTGACTACTGCCAAATACCCTTGGTATCCTTTTTATAACAGCTTATGAGCTATTAGAGCAGAGATTAAGTTACTAGGCACCTCATTACGATCTTCTTGTATCGAGAAGGAAGATTCTCTAGGAATGTTAAATTTAATCACCTTAAGGTGACAGTCTAGAATGGCATGACATGATGACAACTAATCCATTTCCAGTATCACGTCAAAGTCTACCACATTTAGAACTATCAAATCTACAAGAGTCTCCTTATCTTCTATCGAAATCTCGCATGATTTATACACATCATTTACTAATAAGAATTCTCCCATTAGAGTAGCAACCATAAAAGAACAATGTAAACTAGTAGGTTCTCTATCTAATTTCTTAGCAAAGCATGGTGATATATAAGAATGAGTAGAACTAGGTTCGAACAGAACATATGTTTTATGGGAACATATTGATAATGTACCTGTCATAACTGCATTTGAAGGCTGGGCATCCTGTTGTATCAAGGCAAAAACTCGAGCTTGTTCTTGGCCTCGACTTCCACTACCAGTACCACAACTACTCGCTTGAACTGAAGCTGCTCTATTTAGTCGTGCTAGTATAGATGTAAGGGTGAAGTTAGTTGTACTGATGCTTGACTAAAACTTTGTAATTGTGGACAATTCCTCATCAGATGACCCATTTGTCCACACTTAAAACATGCATCAGTTTCTCTGCGACACTGTCCAGTAAAAGACCTACCACAAATGGGACATGGTGGAATTGATCTTGAATCCTGTTGGCTAACAGGTCTCATATCTCTTTGATTCATTCTTTTCTTGTTGATATTCACTGATATCTGGTTAGAGCTACCAGTTCCTGTTTGAGTGAAGCACTATGGATTTTGAAATCTTGATCCTCTAACATTAAGATTATAACTTATCTAAACATTACTATCTTGCTATCTTTTTCTTCTCTTTAGACCTTCTATGTCTAATTGGTCTCGTGTTTCCATCATTCTAGTACAGTCCACAACTGGTGAATAATTTGGAAAATGATTCATCTGAGGACCCACCAATTTAAACATTGGACGAATCAATCCTGAAACAAACCTCTTAATTCTATCTTTTTCAGTAGGAACCAGATATGCTGTATATCTGGACAATCGAGTAAAACAGATATCATATTTATAAACTATCATGTTCGGTGTTTGTTTTAATTCTTCAAATTCTTTGGCCCTATTGTCCCTTTCACTCACTGGTAGGAAACGATTCATAAATGCTTCCTTAAATTTTTCACAATCCATTGGTGGTAAAGTAACTGCATTTCCTTGTACAAGTGTCTCAAACCAAACTTAGGCCACATTTGATAGTTGAAAAGACACTAGTTCAATAGATCTTTTACTAGAGCACCCCAAAGCTCTTAGAACTCGTTCCACAGCATCAATGAATATTTGTGGGTCTTCCTGAATATCTAACCCAGAAAAATTCGGAGGTTTCGACTTAAGGAATTGTGGTAATGACACCTCAATCCCTGTAAGTTTGTCCTCTTAATCAGCTGTTCTTCCCAGTTCTTGCACTTTAGGAGCATTTTCTGGTGACTGGCCTTCCCTTTTGCCCTGTTCTACTATAAATCTAGCCAATGTCTCTAAACTCCTATGTATACCAGCAATCATATTAGTTGTTCTATCATGTGGCTCCTGAGGGGGTTCTACTCTCTCCTCAGGAACTTTATCAGACACATGGACCTGATCATCTTGTCTTGGGGTTCTCATACCCCATGCACGCCCTCGACCTCTTCCTCTTCCTCTAGGTTGGCCTCTACCACAGCCTCTTTGTATTGGAATTGTAGATTTTGCAGACTCTTCTATAGAGGGTGCATGATCTACAGTTTCTCTAGTAACCGCTCTAGTTCTTGACGGCATCATCAACTATATAGAACAAAACACCTTTTTAAGATACAATAATATTTAATCAATTCTTATACTAGGAACTTTAACAAACTTAGAATGGAAAGGAAGTTAATATCCTATAAAATCCCTCAACAGTACCTGAAGTATAAATATGTCTGACTCATATCCATACAAAAGGTCCTACTAAAGATCCCTTGCTCTAATAGCCACAGGAAAACCTATTGCTCTGATACCAACTTGTCATGTCCTAATTTAATGGAACGCGAATAACACATCTATAAGAAAACCTCACCACTTATTTATTTGCATACGGCTCACAATATCACATATCAGGAAAATGTCATACGTTTACAGGTTTTTAGTATAGCTAATTATATATGCCAAAGCTACACTTAACAATATTACAGCAGAAGCCGAGATCATGTCTGTGGCGTTCAGAGCACACTCTAGATTACAATGACATAATATTTTAAAACATTTCGACCCTTGGAAACAATGTAGGCTCATCCAGAGAATATAACACTTAGCGGATCACGTAACTGCAGGGCCAACCTCTATATCTTTATCTGAAAAATGTGAAAATATCGTGTAGTGAGTTTGACAACTCAGTGAGTAAATAATACCTCCTATAACCTCTCAGATCAATATATGGATGTACTCATTAATTAAAATTTATCATATCAGAAATTACAGTTCAGAAATACATCCATATAAGACCCGCATTTTCAAATATTTTCATTTCAAATCAATTCAAATATTTGTATCCATATATGATACAATATGATCGTTAATCAAACAGTGATATACATTAAAAATATTTCTTATAAAAATATTAGGAGGATCCCATATCAAAACCACCATATCAGAGTTCAACACCTTCCATACTTTGTTGGTGTAGAATTTTCCTATACTTAGCATCTCAGCCAAGGTTTATCCTACCACCACTCAAGAGGACACGTGAATGGACTCTAATATAGGCAATTCCCCAAGTACAAAGAAAGGGAAAGTAAATTACATCTCATATAACAGGAATCTCGCTCAAATAGGAGGCATTCCGCTCTTCAACACATATCATATTCCGTGTGTTGGCCCTCACACGAGGCTAGCACCACCCCTGCTAGCTGAGGTATCAAGGTACACATGGGCTAACATCACCTGTTGTTAGAAAACAGTGTTTCTAATAGGATGTCTCCACAAAATTATCATATGCACATATTCCATATCATTCAAAACAGAGATCTGTTATCAAACAATGTTTCTAATAGGATTTTTCCACAAAATTATCATATGCACATATTCTATATCATTTAAAATAGAGTTTCAGTATAATACAGAATCTCAGTCTCAATACAGATCATCTGTCATAAATTACCCATTTAGGGTTTATCACATATACATGCCCTTTCTCGAGGCAATCATATAACTTTATAAATCAATATCACGTGTATAAATATTCATTTCACCATTTAATCAGAAATACATGTGAAATCAGATATACCATGAGTTCAGAAATCCAGTTTTCAAAACTAGACTCTTCTCAAACTATATTTTAAAATGTGAGCAATTCATATAATTTTAATGCATTTCAAAACCATATAAAAGTGTAAATATCTCGTAAACATAATCAAATACATGTTTCAAGATCAAGTAGAATATAGGGCAAGTCCTAGAAAGAATTATCCACTCACAAAATTAGGGTACCAAGTTGGACAACTCCAAAATCCGTATTTCCAGCCCGAATTTGACAAAATAAATCCCAAAATTGAGTCCGATAAAAACCTTGAAAATGACTCTGAATTTGCAAAATTTGGCCTCCAGGAGCTCAGTCAATGCAACAGGGTCCGATTTCACGCGCTACATCTACCACCAGGGGGAGCTGCGCGTAGGTGTCACTCGCCGAGAAAGAAGCGACGCGTTGGGGTGCATGCAAGGGAGGATAGTCCTAAAATTTGAGATCCTAAGATTTTGGCACTTTCTAGATCGATCTACAGTGTTATTTTTTGCGTTTGAGAATCACAAATAGGAGTTTCAGAAACTACCTCTTTAGGCAATTTTTGCTTCCATTTTTCGGCCAATCTCTGGCCAATTTTCTATAAACCAATATGTTGAATTTGTAGAACTCTTCGTCCTGAGTCCATTGGTAGTGGTGGTGTCGAAATCGGAAATTCGGAAACTGTGAAATCTTACAAAGAAGTTTTAGGGTTTTAAGAGAGAAAATTTTGAGAAGAAAGAGAGGAAATCTGGATTTTCTCCTCCTTTGAGTGGTTGAAGCCCTTAAAATATTCTAGGGAACCTTTCTGCAAAAATTTAATTTTAGAGGGAGGTCGTTGCAAATTTTTCTTATTTACATTTTGACTCCAAAACTTTTAAAAAATTACATTTTGACCCTGAAACTTAAATTTTCATATTTTCTTTGTAATTCTTTAACACATGTAGTAAATAAGCATATTCTCAACAGTTCTTATCTCTATTTTCAAAATCCTCTCTTTTATTCAAAATTTTCTTTAATTTAGAATTTTCTTTAAATTTACGGCTATTACAGGAATGGAATAGAATGCTGTAAGAAAAATTACGTTCGGTATGCCATAGAAAGGAATGGAATCTCCATTGCTTTTCTACGTTTGGTATACTTTAAATAATATATGAATGGAATGAAAAATTGACAAAAAAAAAACAAAAATATCCTTAAAACATAAAATTATTAAAATAATATTATTCGGGCCTAAAAATTTATTTTAAAATGATATAAATAAAAAATAATTAGTAATATAAAATTTTTATTAAAAATATTCATAAGATTAAAAAATACTAATTGTTAATAAACTAAGTTAATAAAAAATAGTCACAGTACAAGTGAGATAAACTTAAAAAAATGCCTTTCTATTTGTGTCCCTTTATTTGAGAAGCAGTGACTAGTGTAACATTCGCAATCTATGCTTGTCACGATCCTATGAAAAATAAGTTACAAAAAGCCAATGCCTTTTTCCCTTTGCAACGTCCTCTTCCCTTCCATATCCTTCCTTTAACTTCCTCTTTCACCTTCTCACCTCAGCTGCTCAACCAATTTTGGTGCCTCTTTCTTTTCTTGAAAACCCAGGAAGGAAAGCCAATCAAAAGAGAATCAAAATGATGTCTAGAGTTAACGGTGTTGCTTGGCTAGATGACAGAAAATATGACAACTCGACTCCCTCTTCATGGGCTCAAGCTAATGCCAACATCAACACTAGCAACGAGAAAAATAATTTTGGTATTATCGAGAGCAAGGACGAGATAGGTTCTTTGTGTACTTTTAAGCCTATGCTTGAGGTCGATAAGGATTGGTATATGGCGAATAATGGCATCCAAACTCACCCAGATATGAGGGACATCACCTTCTCGCCGAACTTTGCTGACCCAGATGCTAACATGATGTGGGAGATGAACATACCTGATGAAGAGCTGAATTCCATGCTTGCAGGAGAGAATTTGGAGAGGATCCACAACTTGCAATACCCTAACCCCCAAAAGAGAGAATATGAAATGTGTATATGTTTTTTAAGAGAGGAGGATTACACGCCTTTATATAGAAAAATTAGGGTTTCATATGGATTAAAATATTATTTAATCATGCCTCTCTTCAATCAGTATTGTGATAGGAAACTCACTGACTACATAACGGGCTGCAAGTTGGGGCCTCTACCCAACGGGCGTGTAAATAATTAATCTGGCCTATCACAGATTATTTACATTTAATCAGGTCCCAATTCATTATAAGTTTAGTGCTGGGCCAAGACCGATTACTTAATTTAATTCTGTATTTGGACTAATTTATTAATTAATGTTAATCCACATAAATTAATTCAACAATCTTCCACTAGGATAGCATTAATCAATTATTAGGACAAATAACAGAATAACAAAATTTTAGAAAATATTAAGTAATCAGTATACACTAAATATCAACAAAACTCAGAAGTGAAACATTAACACAAGATCATTGAATCCGATAGGGAAACAAATGATAGATACATGATCATTGAATTCGATAGGAAAACAAATGATATATTCAATCATAAATAATGTCTCAACATCTGAATATAATGGAATACATAAATGGACTTTAACCATTCAAAGATGTCAATATTACATCAAAAGTGTCTCTTAAAGACACAACTCAGACTCCCACTAGACCAAGGCATCATCAAAAGTTTTAACAAGACCCATATGAGTTACATGATTTCGAAATACTCCTACGGGTAGGCCTTTGGTCAATGGATCCGCAAGCATATGTTCACCAGGAATGTGAACCACACGAGTCTGAGATTCAGCAATCTTCTCTCTAACAAACAGGAGCTTAACATCAAAGTGTTTAGTACGACTGGAATTCCTGTGATTTTGAGAAAAGCATACAGCAGACGGACTATCGCAGTAAATGGTTAGAGGTCGTGATATAGAATCAACAAGATGCATGTCAGATATCAGTTTCCTCAACCATATGGCCTGACAAGTGGCCTCATAACAAGCAACATACTCTGCTTCCATAGTTGAGGTAGTTGTGAGTGTCTAATTAACACTCTTCCACGAAACATGTAACAACCTCTTTTTTTTCCTTTATTATTATATAATATTGAGTTCACATACATGTCATTAATCAAAACAGACGTATAACATATCAAACACATAGATATTTACATCTTGTTTATTTTGGTTGACCAATTCCGGAGATACAGGTGCGGGTGGTTGCACGTTCACCGGGATCTGAGCCAACTCGACCACAAACATCTTATTTGATTCTAAAATCTGCCCAACATAAAGTAACTCGATCCAATGTGCACTAAAAGCCAAAGCCTTAGAAACAAAAGCTGCATAAATAATTTTCTGAACATGATATGGAAATATAGTGAGAATTAAATCCCAGTAAGTTCAACAATAAATTATCATCAGTAAATCTCATCACGTCATGTTCAGCTGTATAAACTACAGAAAATATCTTTGGTCACATGAATGCATTATATCTATGCACATAAGAATCATACTGTAATGATATGTATGATATGATTAACTATTTTCAAAATATCATATGAGGGCCATCAACTTATTCTCATTTCAAGCTACCCCGGTCAGGGTGAGTATCCTCTACTCTCCGGTACGGGCTTTTCTCGCTCCGTCCGACATGGCCCACTTTCTCTTTCTTTTCTCATTATCATGATCATAACCGTTGGTAGGGCGTCCCCTACTGGTGCACCACACGGATTGCCATGTGACCGTGCTTATTTCTTTTCTTTTCACAATGATAGCCAAAAATATGCTTTCAATAACAAGTATGTTCATCAAAATATAACTATTACCATAAATCATTGGTAATCATGCCATGAACATAACCATTTCAAATATCACTTTATAAAATATTTTCATGTCAAAATTTCATACTTAAGATGGTAAGAAGTTCATACAATGGCAATGGCTATGGCTATACTAGTCATTTATTAAGATTCATCTTCTTTTTTTAAAAACTAATTTTATTTCTTTATTTTCTTGATGCAGGTTTTCATCCTATCTAACCTTCTCTTACTAATCAGAGCATAACTCCCTCAATTTAACTCTGATGTAGGTGATCTTGGTGTCCATTTCAAGACAAAACAATTATCTAAAACTATTATGTTGAACATTGTAGCAACAAATTAAGAAACGAAGGTGATATTACTCCCTCAAAGTACAGGATAGTTCCTCTCGGATAGGATCAGACCTTTACTGACTAATTAGCCCATATCTCCCAAATTGGAACTCCAAATTGCGTTATTCCAGTTGGTAAAAATCCATGAGCCATATATCTATAATTGTTATGTTGGCGCGCTATTTTAATTCCCTACAGAATATTCCCAGAAATTCAAAAATTAAAACATTAATAACATACTCTTCCCTGAATAAACATTTTCTGACCTCTGCTTACTAATCGGATCATATCTACCTCATATCAACTCCAAATTGCATAATTCCAGTGGTTATATTTCCATAAGAAATAGATATATAACTTTCATGTTAACCATTTATTTTAATTCCATACAGATAATTCCCTGAAATTAAAATACAATAGCTGTCCTAACATAATCTTCCCTAATGAACCATTTTCTGACCTTGGCTTACTAATCGGACCATATCTACCACATGTGGACTCCAAATTGAATGATTACAGTGGCTAAAAATCCATGCCACACATATCTTTAATTCTTATGTTAACCATTTATTTTAATTCCCTACCAATAATTCCCAGAAATTAAGTTACCGAAGCTATCCTAACATATTCTTCCATGATGATTCATTTTCTGACCTTTGACTACTAATCAGACCATAGCTACCTCATATGGACTCCAAATGGAATGATTCCAGTGGGTAAAACTCCGTGACACATATATCTTTAATTCTTATGTTAACCATTTATTTTAATTCCCTACCAATAATTCCCAGAAATTAAATTACCGAAGCTATCCTAATATATTCTTCCCTGATGATTCATTTTCTGACCTTTGACTACTAATCAGAACATAGCTACCTCATATGGACTCCAAATGGAATGATTCCAGTGGATAAAAATCCGTGACACATATATCTTTAATTCTTATGTTAACCATTTATTTTAATTCTGTATAGATTATTCCCAGAAATTAAAATACCGAAGCTTAAAATTCTGTCAACCATAGCCATACCCATGCAGAACTATCTACACCAACCTAAGTATTCAAACATACATCACATGCAAGATCAATATGTAACATGATATAGCAACATCCATGACCAATCATCAAAGTTCTAAGATCAAAATCTCATATAAATATTATGAGTTTCAAAGGTTTTTTTCAAAAAGAAATATTGTTAAACTTACTTGGAGCACTTAGTCCCCTAGACTTCTCCTTCCTCTTTCTTCCTTTCTTCCTCTCCTTTCCTCACACTACCTTGCTTCTATTTTTCCTCTCCCTCACTTGGACGAAATTCTAATGTTGTAAGGGTGGGTTTTCTTATATAGACCACCAAATAATTCACCTTTCATGATCATGGGTCTACCTTATCACAATTAGGATACACTTTGTTGAATTTTTGGAAAACGAACAACTTATGTTCTTGTCTTCCTCTTCCTTAGTCAAGATATGCATAGAAAAAGGAGATTTGTATTTTGAAAATTATGATGATATGTTCTTAAGATATGGGGCAAGATCCCTTTGATTTAGGGATTCATTTCCTTTTTCTTTTGTCTTAATCAAGTATGATAGATTTGCCTTTTTAAGTGGCAAATTTCTAGCCCTTGAATTTTCCTTACTTAACTAAAATTATTTGTGTAGGATAATGATGTTTTGTCATAATGCTATGTATTATTACCCACTTGCTAAAGTTATGAATGTAGGATATAGATGTTTTTGTCCTAAAGCCTTGTATTATTATGCCACTTGCCAAAATGATGAATATAGAATCATACCACTTGCTAAATTTTTGTCTTAATGTCATGTCACTTAATCTTGATTACACCAATATTTCATCACTTTATTTTTATTTTTATTTTTATTTTTATTTTTCCTCTTGGGTTTGGGCTCATTCTTGCCCATTTTCCTTACTTTGGTTAAAATTCTACCTTTCATAATGGGCTTGGTCACATTTTCATGATTTTTGGGCTACCGGTCCAATTTCTATATCCTAGTCCAAGTCTATGTTTTATTTCTTCCTTGGGCTATCCTATTGGCTTGCTAAAAATTCATGTGAAGTAGAAAAACTCTATATGAAGTGTCTATAGGTTAAAGCCTAATTACGGGTGGAGATACTAAACTTAGTAACTTTTGCTCTTAAATTAAGGAAAATTACCATAATCCGATCTTCTTGAAATTTTAAGACCTTTACTTACTTCACAAAAATTTATCTTTCTTTACCTAAGAATTTCACCTTTCTTTAACATGTTTATTTCTAATATTTCCTCTTAGGTTTTCTTTCTTTACCTATTCCATTAATATTAGAACATTTCTATGCATATATGTAAGGTGAAGAATTTCTAAGGAAAATATCTGAAAAAATTACAGGATGTTACAAAACAGATCCTCCAGACATCATAAAGATGTATCCAGAAGTGGATTTACGATCATCTACACAAGATGCATAGTCTGAATCCGTGTACCCCACAATTTCAAATGGATCTGACTTTCTAAAGGTCAACATATGGTGTTTTGTACCTTGCAGGTATCTCATAACCTTCTTTGCAGCTCTCCAATGATCCTTGCCAGGATCACTCAAGTATCTACCAAGCACACTGATAGCAAATGCTATGTCCGGACGAGTGCATACCTGAGCATACATTAAACTGCCAACAGCAGAAGCATATGAAATACTGCTCATCTCAGTCCTCTCAACATCGTTTTGAGGACACTATGAATGCCACAAGAATGCATATTAAATGTTTTCAGGACTTGATCAATATAGGTTGCCTGAGACAAACCAAGAATACCACGAGACCTATCACGATGGATTTGAATCCCAAGAACGAAGGAGGCCTCTCCAAGGTCTTTCATATCAAAGTGGCATAAGAGCATATGTTTTGTCTCATTTAGAAAACTCACAGAATTGCTGGCTAGAAGGATGTCATCAACATAGAGCACAAGAATGATAAAATTGCTCCCATCAAATTTCTTATAAATGCATTGATTTGAAGCATTTTCAATAAACCCAAGTGAGGTGACAACATCATCAAACTTCAGATACCACTGCCTAGAAGTTTGTTTCAACCCATAGATGGATCGATTCAATTTGCACACTAAGTGTTATTTCCCTGATTCAACAAAGCCATCAAACTGAATCATATAAACTTCTTCAAATAAGATTCCATTTAGAAACACAGTTTTGACATCCATCTGGCCAAGTTCAAGATCAAATTGAGCAACAAGAGCCATAACGACTCTAAAGGCATCCTTTGTAGACACTAGTGAGAAGGTTTATGTGTAATCAATACCTTCTCTCTGATTGTAGCTCTTGGCTACAAGTCTGGCCTTATATCTTTCAATTTCACCAGCTACCTCTCGTTTGGTCTTAAAGACCCATTTACAACCAGCTGGTTTACACCCTTCTGGTAATTCAGCAAGTTCCCAAACATTGTTGCGATACATGGAGGCTATCTCAACAGTCATGGCCTTCAACCAATCAGACGAATAAGGGCTTGACATTGCTTCCTTAAAAGAAACAGGATCTGTGTCATCAACAACATCTTATTCGTACTCCTGCAAATAAACAATGTAATCATCGGGAATTGCTGGTCTACGCATTCTCTGAGACCGTCTCAACTGAATGACTGGTTTCTCAAAATTTTCTATAGATAATTCCTCATTACCATCAACTGGGTTCTGAATAACTTCATTTCTATCAGATTGATCAACTACTGATAGAGTTGACAAAATAGGTATGAGAAAAATAATATTTTCCTTGCGCAGATCAATAGTCCTAGATACTTGACTCCCACTATCCAAGTCATCCTCAAAATAAAATGCTCTATTAGATTTAATGACTCTGGTAATGTGAGTAGGGCAATAAAATCTACAACCTCTTGATTCTATACAGTACCCAATAAAGAATCCACTAATGGTTCTTGAATCAAATTTCTTGAGTTGATGATTATATGGTCTCACTTCCGCTTTACAGCCCCATACATAAAAGTGCCTTAAGCTGGGCTTCTTACCAGAGAATAATTTATAAGGAGTCTTTGGTACAGCCTTGCTTGAAACTTGATTGAGAATGTATGCCACAGTTTTCAAGACATCACCCCACAGAAATTTTGGTAACAAAGAGTAACTAATCATACTCCTGACCATATCCATTAGAGTCCAGTTACGCCTTTCTGCAACTCCATTTTGTTGAGGGGTGCCAAGCATTGTATACTGAGCCTCTATACCATGCTCTTGCAGGAATAGAGCGAATGGTCCAAGATTTTTGCCTGCCTCAGTGTACTTTTCATAATACTTGCCTCCCCTATCTGATCTGACACATTTGATAGTCCGACCAGTTTTCAACTTAACTACCCTTTTGAAAATTTTAAAGGCTTCCAATGATTCAGATTTCTCAATATCTAGTAATGCGAGACTTTGTTTGCATTCCTAACAAAAATCCTCCCCTCGAACAAAGGATCACATTCGGGCCTTTACAATATTCTCTCTCCTTGAACGGTACTCTCATTCCTTGTTCGAATCCATGGGATGGCAACACAACAACCCCTTCCTTCAAATGACACTTTTCTTTCTTAGAATTGTAAACAGTCCTCAAAACTTCATATTGAGATGTGAGAGATTCTAGAATGCGTCAGACTAAATAACTCTCTCTCCTAAGTCAATATTATAGGACTTCAGTTTGTTGAAACAATTCACAAGCTTCATAATGTGTTCACAGACACCTGATACTCCATCATAGCGAGTAGTGTCCAGCAATCAATAGCTATATTATTATTTGGAATACTTTGTCTGATGGTTTTATCCATAATGTATCTCATCACCATCAGACAAACTATGTTAGAATCATACCAAATTTTTTTTATGATAAATTTTCTTAGCAGCAGTAGAATCTACAGTAAGATCTACCGATTTTGCCTTCCTAAGAGTCAAATCCTCTTTAGCCAGAGCCAAATACATGTCCAGGGACTCTTTTCAGTCGTTATAATTAGTCCCATCAAGAGTTTTTACTACCGATAGTTGCATGGGTACAGAAACTGTGGGAACATAATAGGAAACACTAATTATGTGTGTGCAACATAATTATAAAACAAGGTTTCCTCCAAAACTCAGCTTATGCAATTATATTTACAAGATTGTTCATCATAATCCCGCCTAAGGGTCCCAGATTATAATGAACCTAGAAAACTCACTACACACCATAATTATTTGGCTCATAGAAAGACTAACACAAGAATGTACTCAATATCTCCATACCGATAGGGTACAACAGATATTGAAACATTAAATATATTTTCTGCTAATAGGCTCATGATAAATTAGATCAACACAAAATATATTTTGACAATGTCACACCAATAGGGTATGTCCATTATCAAAATTATATATACATTTAAATTCTAAAAGAATTCAAATTATTTGATCCCATAAAGTTTTGCATAATTATACTTATGATAGGCAAGTCTATAATTATACAAAACAATATTATATTTGCAGTCATATAATAATTCATCATTGCATAATTTACAAAACACATCAATTCAATGTAAGATATATTTGATACACAATATTTTGTATAATTATACTCACGATAGGTAAGTTTATAATTATACAAAATAATAACATAACTGCTGGTATATAACAATACAATATTGCATAATATACAAAATTATATCAATTTAATACAAAATATATTGTTTTAACCCAAGATTAAGATCTAAATTTTATTCTGTAACCCAAACATGTTACCAGGGAGAGTACCAAGCATATATATGTCACAAAATTACAAAATAACATATATAAAAATTTTTGAATCCAGAAGCTGAGAGTACAGTATATTTTTACACTATATAAATTTATGAAAATTCATAAAATATATTTTTCGGAGCCCAAAATTTTCCAAAAAAATAACTAAAAATTGTAATTAAGCACGTGGAGTAGAACTGCCAAAATTTGAGGAAACAAAATGGCGGTGCGTAACTTGACGCGCCTACACACCCCACACCTGCACGTGGGGAATGTCCGGGAGACGCTATTCAGCGTCTCCCACCTCCAGCGAGTCTGAAATTCAAGTCGAAAGACTCGGTTTCAACCCGCGACAGACCCGATTGTAATTCTCCATGTTTTAATCAACCAAGACCCACGATTTTCATGTATATTGGCCTACTAATCACAATAAACTATAAAACTAAACAAATTTTCAATTTAATCCATCCAAATCCGAGATCTGGAGCCACGAAAATTTGAAGAAAAAATGCCCCATAGATCTCGTATTTCATACGGTTCTGCGCAGATCTGAAGCATGATCCTCACATATTATTATCATGTGATTATTCCAAGCATATGACCTCTATCAATTTTGCATTTAATTAGAGAAAATTCGAAATCCCTAAAATGAGGTTAGATCTACGAAATATGAGCACGATTTCATGTAATTTCTTTATCTCTTCAGCAATTGATAATACAGACTACTAATTTAGCATCAGATAAACCAGATTTCGAGATCAATTTACTCAAATCGCAGCCAACATAATATCAGAATTTTTCTACCATAACATTCAACAAATCCTAACCATGCTCTAATACCAATTGCTAACATGATGTGGGAGATGAATATACCTGATGAAGAGCTGAATTCCATGCTTGCAGGAGAGAATTTGGAGAGGATCCACAACTTACAATACCCTAGCCCCCAAAAGAGAGAATACGAAATGTGTATATATTTTTTAAGAGAGGAGGATTACACTCCTTTATATAGAAAAATTAGGGTTTCATATGGATTAAAATATTATTTAATCATGTCTCTCTTCAGTCAGTATTGTGATAGGAAACTCACTGACTACATAACGGACTGTAAGTTGGGGCCTCTACCCAACGGGCCTGTAAATAATTAATCTGGCCTATCACAGATTATTTACATTTAATCAGGTCTCAATCCATTATAAATTTAGTGTTGGGTCAAGACTGATTACTTAATTTAATTCTGTATTTGGACTAATTTATTAATTAATGCTAATCCACATAAATTAATTCAACACCAGATAGTCTATTACTGCACCCAGTGGACTCGTCCTCTTCGTGCTCCTCGTCTTCCTCTGTTTTCGACGAAAATAAAGGGAGAGACAAACAAAAAAAGTAAAGTAAGAGTGTTTGAGTCTTTTTAGATAGGATTCCACGCCTTCTACCTGTTTTCTTAACTTTTGAGAGTTAATACACATTGCCTTGCATAAAGGAATCAGAATTCCGTGGATTTTGATAATCTGTCAACCAAATGTAGTAGCTAATAGAATGAGAATCCAAATTTTTATTCCATCCTTTTATTTTTATGTAACAGAGGCGTCAATGTGAGGGATCACTTACAACTACATTCAATTGACCCAAGCATAGATTAATAACGTGGCCTCGACCTAGTTTGTACTAAAATTTGTGGAGTTAACTATTGATCGACATGTGGGACCTAACTAACACGTGTCAATTGACTGCAGTTCCATATTACCACTCTCTCTCTCTCTCTTTCTCTCTCTAACTAGAGTTTGACTTGACTGTTAAAGTTATTGACGAAACTATAAAGTCAGTTTATTTTTTTGTTCTAAAATTAATTTTTTGTTTTAAGATATTTTCAAATTTTAATTTTTTTTTTCAAAAACAAAGTTTAAAAATAAGTTGTTTTAAAAATAAAAAAACTATTTTTATTTTCAAAACAAAAAAAATATTTTTAAAATAATTTATCAAATATTTTTTTATTTTATAAAATAATTTTTAAATATAATTTTTAAAATAAAAAAAATCAAACAAACTCATAATTTTTCGACGGTAAATCTCTCCTTTCTTGTAGCTCTCAAAAATTGTCCATCACACTTGAAAGACCTCACCTCAGTAAATTGCCCCTAGAGCTCACCGATATATTTATTATTCATCACTAACCAGAGTTTGACTTGACCGTTAGAGTTGTTGACGGACCTATAACCTCCCACTGGTGACTCTCCTTTCTTGTAATTGTCAAAATTTGTCCATCAAACCTGAAAGATCTCACCTCAATAACTCCCCCCTAGAGCTCACCGATACATTTATTATTCATCACTGTCTTTGACCCTAAATATTTGTACTCTTCAACATTATAAAATTTTACCAACCTTTTGCATTTCGCAGGGATAAATAAAAAGGACCTGATAAATCAAACTCAAAATCATACTAAAATATAATAAAACAATATGATACTCTTGTGGTACGTATGTTTAACTAACGTACCGCTTTAAAAAAAAGCTTATTAAATTCACTTTAACATGCTCACTTTTATTTGTTAAGAGACTTCCAATTTGCCATATAATTAATTTGGGTGATGCTTTTGTCTTATGATTTTTCATAAACTATACTACTAAATTACTTAATTACATATATGATAATACTTCTTTTACATCAATAATTATATTACCGTACATACTTATATATAATCTCCAACCATACCTATACATTTCTTAATCACATAAATCTAATGATATTATATGATAATATTAAGATGTGAGAATTTTTTTTGGTACTCATAATTACATTCAAATTTTAATAGATTTTGTTCTATTACCGCTTAACAACCTCGTTTATGTAGTATTTTGCATTTAAATTTTAATAAAAATTAGCACATAAATATTAAAATGATGAGTTATTTTATTGTTTAAAGTTTGTCACTTATATCTTAAATAAGTTTGTAGTATTCTTATGTCTACTGCTAAGATTAAGTATACAAAATTGTGCAATGTATGAGTTTAACATACATTTTTTTTTTGAAAAGTCAAAAATACTTTTAACAGTAAAATTGTTATCGTTTTATTATTCATATTATTTTCAAATTAAGATTAATAAAAATCACATGACAGTTATATAATAATAGAACAAATCACAAAAAAAAAATTGAATGATACAAACAAACTACAAAAAAGTAAATTGTACGTTACCTTACTAAAAAGATTATTGCTTATTAATATTTGTCTCGTTTAAAAAAAAATTGATTCTAGATCACTTGTTCCATTTGGTTCTCCAACTTTCACTAATCTTCATGGATTAAATTTTTATTTTCATTTTTAGCTAAATTAATTTTATTTCAATCATAAAAATGAAAGAAGGGATGTAATTCTCGCAAAATACAAAAGTAGAAATTTAATTTAACTACTCTAAATACATATTCAACTAAAACAAAAGTACAAAAATTAAAAATATTTAAACAGTAAATAACACAAGAAAGATTCCTCTAAAAGTGCCAAAAAAAAAGTAGACATCGAATTTCAACTATTCTTTATCATCATTTATATTTTTCAAGGTAGTCACACAATGTATCCACCAATTCTTTATAAAATAGAGGGAAAAATATGTAGAGTTGAATATGGAATCAAAATAACATATTGAATATTATCAGCACTATTATAAAAAACAAAACAACACTCATGTTTATAAGATCAAAGGTTAACAATAACCGAATCACCAACAAAGTGATAAAAAAAATTCACCAGAAGAAACAACGAAAACCCTACCATAACAAAAAAAAACACAGAAAAAATTGAAACGAAAAGATGGAGGAGGACTGGTAAAATGGCAATTCCCTCCCATCAAGGGACGCAAGAGTTTCAAAAAAGAGAGACGCGCGGCGCTCGATTTTCTCGAGGAAGAGGGGTGAGGGGGGGGGGGGGTTCAACATCAAAATATGCACTTTCACTATCTGAACCATAAGGCCAAACTTGTAAGAGTGAACCCGATTACATGCTGCTGAATTTTCTGTTGAACAAAGAAAGTTTTTTGGATTGAGACTGAACCCACCCATTTTTCCTTTATTTAGAATTCCAATCAAAGTATGCAGGAAAAATATTAAAAAGAATAAATTTTAATAAGAAAAACCTCGTAACATATATAGAGTAATATAATTTGATCTTTTTCTAAATTTAGCTTAAATACATATGGCTTTTTCCTTTAAAAAGGGTTTATAAAATCTACTATCATGTGATTTAGGTCATTTTTCTTTTGTTACCTCCTGGTTCAAAAGTTGATATTTTGTTACTATAAGATTTGCCTTATTAACAAAGTATTATCCTATGCTTTAATTTTAAAATAAATTACTCTCTTATCTCCTAATTAATGTCACGTCTTTAATTTAAGGACACATAAAACATATACTTTACAAGCATATATTTTCCATAACATGCATAATACACTCCTTTATCGTTGAAAACAGTTTCATATAGGTATTCTCATGTATATATAATATACAGATCAAGTCTATAAATATCAAAGTAACAGTAGAAGTAGAGATCATGTCTGTAACGTTCAGAGTATACTCTAGAGTACAAGTACAATATAACCAAAATATACGAGCCCTAGAAACAAAATAGGTTCACCAGAGAAAATGTCGCCTAACTAATTACCTATCTGAAGGAAAATGACCAAACTCTGTATTCTTATATAAAAATGTGAAAATATTGTATAGTGAATTTGATAACTCAGTGGGTAGATAATACCTCCTACGACTTCTTAGGTCAGCATATGGATGTACTCATATTTTAAAATTTATTATATAAAAAATTACAGTTCGAAAGTACATCTATATGAGACCCAAATTTTAAATATTCTTAGTTCAAATCACATTCAGATATTCAAAATCATATACAATATGGTATGATCATTAATTAAATATTGTTATGCATTAAAATATTTCACATAAAATATTAAGAGGATCTCATTTCAGAACCATTAAATAATCTTAAGCACACAGCAATGGATGGTGTTATGTTCAACTGTATAAGTTACAAAAAAATATTAAGTTTTTGATATAAAAGCAAAAATTTTGTTGATGCATAATTAACATATTATATATGCACTAAAAATTCACTCTTTTACATAATGCTCAAGCATGTCATAGCTCTCAATATATTCAATTCACTCATTTACTATATGCATAGTAACCAATCGACTACAATCACAATAGGTAATTAATGAATGTGAGTTCATCACTATTCTACCGCATAATTATCAAGCAACTCTCCATGAGTTTTATGCTTGCCATTCAATCATATTTGGCAATTTTATAGCTTTACAAATCAATACCTCATGCACATAATATTTAATTTACCAAATGATGACAAATACATTTAGAACCACATATTCAATGAATTTTCAAATCTATTTGCAAAATCATACTCTTCTTGAACTATATGCCAGTTAGTAAGTAAAATAGATATTTTAATACATTTCAAAAACTTATGATAGCATAAATAAATTATAAACAGAACCAATTATACATTTAAAGTTCAAGAAGAGTATAGGGTATAGAAAGAATTATCTACTCACAAGATAAGACTCTAGGTTGAAAAGCCCCAAAATGCACTTTTTCAATTCAAATTTAATCAAATAGATATTTAAAAACGAGTTTAGAGGGTCCAAAAACCTAAAAAATAACTCTGAGAGTTTGTTCAACGCTGGTCAACTGATGGGATATTGTTCACTGTCAAAAATACTATTCACATCGATCAGATCACTATTCATGCCAGCCAAAATTACTCTTCACACTTACTAAATCACTATTCACGCCGGTCGAATTTACTGTTCATGACACCAAAAGTTGTCAAATGACTATAAAACTTCATATCCTATAATTTATCGATCTCCTGAATCCATTTACATCTACGATGTCAGATTTTCAATTTAAAGACTCTAAATAGGATTTTAAGAACTTACATTTTTTTAAAATTTTCTACTTTCGATCTGCGATAATTCCGTAGCTGATTTGAAAAATTGTTCAACCAAAATTGTAGTTCTCTCCATCCGGAATTTAACGGTACCCTTAGGTTTTAAATCGGAGACTCAAAAGTACTCCAGATCTAGAGAGAAAAAATGAGGAGAGAGAAAGCACTATTCATACTATTTATTTGCCTCGTTTACGGAAATTTTTCTTTTTTTCTTTCTTTTATATTGATGGAGGGATCATTCTGCAATAATTCAATTTTTGAGGGAGGTCCTTGCAAATTTTATTATTTATATTTTGACCCCTAAACTTTTAAGAAATTACAATTTGACCCCAAAAATATTAATAAGTTTTTATTTTCATCCTTAAAACCTTTCAATTACATCCCTACTCCTTTATTTCTTTTAATAATCCATACATAAATGAAAATTTCTAAATATTAGGGGTGTTATATTATTTCTCCTTTAAGAAATTCAGTCCCCGAATTTTAAACCATCTGATCACAAGTAGGGAATGAAACCAAGACATAAATCATAGTTATTAACCTCACTATTCAAGCAATTGGAGATATCTCTTTTGTATATCATCTTTATTTTCTAAGGGGTTTCTTCACTTAAGTATTTTTCCATATAACTTTAACTATAGAGATTTCCTTCAGCTATAAGTTCTTCACTTGTCGATCAACAATAGACATTTTTTTTCCTCATAATTAAATCAAATTCTTGTCCAATTGAATTTCTTGGAATCAAATAACATAAAAAAAATCTGATAGGTACTTCCTTAGCATTGATGCAAGAAAGACATATCACTTAATCCTGATGGCAAGACTAGGCGATATACTATTATGTTTACTTTGTTCAAAATTTTAAAAGAGCCTATACATTATAGTTTAACTTTTTTCTTCTTTCCAAACCTCATTACCTCTTTCATGGGTGAGTCCTTAAAGAATATTTGATCACCAACTGACAATTTCTAGTGCTCAACATTTTTTATCTTTATAAACATTTTGGCTTGTATTCTTTTTCTAATCAATTTCACTTTATCAATGTCATCTTACAATAAGTCCAACCCCACTAAATCATTTAACAGAAAGTTTATAACACTTTTTACATAAAACTTTAAGTCATCCAATATCACTTTATTATAGGCGAATTATACTAAGAGATCTCCCACCAAACTCGAAGACGTATGCTTGAAGCATACTCTCAAAACTAACATTATCAATTTAGGTTAGTCATATTCTATCTATTGCATGTTATTCCAAATTAGATTCCAAAAATTTTACTCAACTCATCGACCTATTAGGAGACTTACGATGTTTTATGCAAAATCTCAAATGGTGCCACTTGTATATTGGCCTGATAATTATTGATATGGGCAACTAAGGATAAATAATTTCTCTCAACTTTCACCAAAATTATATAAAGATACTTGAAGCATAATTTCTAATATGTAAACACATCGTTTAGATTTATTATAAGCAATACTATAATCTAACTAAAATCCTAAGGCTTCCCGAATAGCTCTCCTGAAACAATTTATTAAATTTTTATTTGCTAACACACTAAACAACAAAAAAAATATCACTTATATCTTCTTTTTACTATTATAGTAGTACAATTCTTTCAAATTTTAGTATATCCCATCAATATTCAAAATCTATGGCTTTTTCTAAAATCTCCTTTCAAAATCTTCATTACTTTAACCTATTAACCACTTGAGCACCATAATAACTGAGTTTTCAAAAAAATAATTAACCTTCCTTGTAATAAGAGAAAAGAACCTTGCATTTAATACCAAACATTAATGAGGAAAGATGTAGTAGAACAGACAAAAAGTATAATAGAGAACGGTGCCAAAATAGAAAGTTAAAAGTTTGGACAAAGCATTAAAAGAAAATGAAAATTGGTGGCCGTAATTCTTGAAAATCTGTAAACATAACTTAGCTGCTATTTCGGCAAAAATCGGTGGCCGCAAGTTTTGAATCTATGTACCAAAATCTAATTCAAAACTACTATTATTCGGTAGAAGAATAGCACATGAAAAAGAAGCATTTCTGAACTTATAAAAGTTTGTGAAGAACAAAGAGTATGTAGTTAACTGGTAGAATACAGTTGGTTGTTTCAAAACATATGTAATTAATCAATTATAAAATAAATCAGTTCAAATTAAAAAAAATTCAAAATAGCTAGTCCATTGGCAAGAACATTGGAAAAATAAAATAAATCATTTGATTGTCCCTCTTTCACAATTAACTGGTTTATATTTTCACTTTTTTTTACAATGACGTCTATCACTTACAACTTTCCTACAAGAATTAAGATATCAATGCTTCATCAAGGACAACAAGGAAAAAAAATTCTGGTAATATCTTAACCTTATTCTCTTTATGTGCTTAATATAAGAAACAATCACAACTACTGTACATATGTATGCGTGCCATCATTTTTGAAAATTTCAACTTTAATTTAGCTTATATCAGTTAGTCACTCTCATAGCTGTTCTAATTTTACCCGACCTATTCGCATAGCTATCATAAGTATACCCTTCTCTGAGTTCTATAAATGCACACATTAGTATATTTACCTTCATACTCAAAGTTAGAGTGAGTGCAGTTATGGAAGAAACTGTATTTTGTCAGTTTCAAAATATTTGTGTCTTTTGTAGTTCCAGTCCTAAAAAAGATGGGGAATATGTGAAAGCAGCACAAAATATGGGTATAGTGCTGGCCAAGAGAAAAATTTATTTAGTCTACAGTGGAGGTAACCGTAAGTTAATGGAGTGTGTATCTACAGCTGCATATATAGGAAGATATCAAGTTTTAGGTATTATTCCTACTGCTCTAATTATTTCAAACATTATAGGAAAAACAGTTTAGGAAGAATTTATGATAGTTTCCATGCATGAGCGCATGGCTAGAATGATGAGTAATGTTGATGCCTTCATTGCCTTACCAAGGGTTTTAGTACTTTAAAACAGATTTTTCAAATAGTCTCTTGGGCACAACTGAATATCCATCACAAACCGATAGGTTTGTTAAATGTTAACCATTTCTTTGATGTTTCGTTGTCTTTTCTTGATCAAACTATGGAATAAAGGTTTATCTCACACTCAGCACGACGAATTCTCATCTCAACTTCAAATGCTAAGGAGTTGATTAATACTTTACAAGAATTTGTTCATGTGCCTGATCTAATTACAACTCAAATAGATTGGACAACAAACAACAGTAGAAAGCACAAATTGGACTTAGATCTTTATCTGTAACTGTAGTACGACATGACCATTGGTGTACCACTTTTTACTTTCTTGGGGTCTACTTGGATACCATCCTTGCCAACTGTACTCTCTTAAAGTTTGTAAAACTATCTTCAAATGTTGCTTATGATCTTCTGAACTTAGAATATACTAGTATATCATTAATAAATACAATAATAAATTGATCCAATAATGGCTTAAGTACTTTAATGCAAGTAGGGCATTTGTCAAACTAAATGACATCGCTAAGAACTTATAGTGCTCATATCGAGTCTTGAAAGTAGTTTTCGGAATATCCTCTTCCCTTATCTTTAATTGATGATATTCAGATCTCAAATCAATTTTTTAAAAAAAAAATATTGAGCACTCTATAGCTAGTCAAACCGATTATCTATATGAAGTAATGAGTATTTATTACTTACTATCACTTTATTCAATTATCTGTAATCTATACACAATCGCAGCGATTCATCTTTCTTTTTTCAAAAATAGGATTAGAGCACCCCAAGAGGAAGTACTAGGGCGTATAAATCCTTTGTCTAATAAATCTTGTAACTAATTTTTTTTATTTCTTTAAGTTCAGTCTATATCATTCTATATAGGGATATATATACTAGTTGGGTTTTAAGAATTAAATCAATACCAAATTCTATTTTTCTTTTCGGGGGTAATCATGACAATTCCTTAGGGAATACATCAAAAAATTTTCTAACTACTGAAACTTGATTTACACTAATATACTTTATATCAACATCTCTCACCACTACCAAATATCATTGACATCTTTTTGTAATAACTTATGAGTTGCTAAAGCATAGATTAAATTATTGGATACCTCATTACGATCTCCTTGTATCAAGAAAGAAAATTCTTCAGGAATATTGAATTTAATCACCTTAAGGTGACATTTCAAAATGGCATGGCATGATGCCAACCACTCCATTTTCAGTGTCACATCAAAGTCTACCATATCTAAACAATCGGGTAAAATGGATATCGCATTCAGACACAGTCATATTTGGTATCTGTCTCAATTCTTTAAATTCTTTGGCACACTTATTCTTTTCACTTTTAAGTAGGAATTAACCCATAAATACTTTTTAAGGTGTCACAATATTCAATGAATTTTATACTAGAAAATTTAGAAACTTAGAATATAAAGGAAATTGAAACCCCATAGAATCCCTCAGTAGCACCTAAAGTATAAATATGTCCGGTTTATATCCATATTAAAGGTCCTACTAAAGAATCCTTTGCTCTGATAGCCACAAGGAAACTTAATCCTTTAATACCAACTTGTCACACCCCTAATTTAAAGGCACGTGAAACACATACTTTACAAACATATATTTGCCATAACATGCGTAATACATTCATTTATCATTGAAAACAGTTTCATATAGGTATTCCTATGTATATAAAATATACAGACTAAGTCTATAAATATCAAAGTAACAGTAGAAGCAGGGATCTTGTCTGTAGCGTTCAGAGTATATATAAGCCTTGGAAACAAAATAGGCTCACCAGAGAAAATGTCGCCTAATTGATCACCTATTTGAAGGAAAATAACCAAACTCTTTATTTTTATCTGAAAAATGTAAAAATATCGTATAGTAAGTTTGACAACTCAATGAGTAAATAATACCTCTTATGACATCTTAGGTCAACATATTGATGTACTTATATTTTAAAATTTATCATATAGAAAATTATAACTCGGAAGAACATCCATATGGAACCCGCATTTCAAATATTCTCAGTTCAAATCACATTTAGATATCCAAAATCATATGCAATACAGTATTATCATTAATCAAATATTGTTATGCATCAAAATATTTCACATAAAACATTAAGAGGATCCAATATTGAAACCATCAAATAATCCCAAGCACACAGCAAGGGATGGCGTTATGTTCAGCTGTATAAACTATAGAAAAATATCAAGTTTTTTTATATAAAAGCATAACTTTTGTTAACGCATAATTAACATACAATATATGCACTGAAAATTCACTCTTTTTACATAATGCTCAAGCATGTCATAACTCCCAATATACTCAATTCACTCGTTTGTTATATGTATAGTGACCGATTGACTACAATCACAATAGATAATCAGGAAATATGAGTTCATCACCCTTCTACATCCTCACATTACCATTAATACCTCCTACTCGGTATTGTCTCAAGCTATACAACCCATTGATATTCTTCAATACATACATATATATATATATATATATATATATATGTATATATATATATATATATATGTATATATATATATATATATATGTATATATATATATATATATATGTATATATATATATATATATATGTATATATATATATATATATATGTATATATATATATATATATGTATATATATATATATCTATGTATATATATATATATGTATATATATATATATCTATGTATATATATATATATGTATATATATATATATATATGTATATATATATATATATATGTCTATATATATATATATATGTGTATATATATATATATATATGTATATATATATATATATGTATATATATATATATATATGTATATATATATATATATTTATATGTATATCCATCAAATGCAATGCATAATTATATCAAGCAACTCGCCATGAGCTTTATACTTGCCATTCAATCATAGTCAATAACTTTATAACTTTACAGATCAATGCCTTATGCACATAATATTCACTTTACCAAATGATGACAAATACATTTAGAGCCACATATTTAATGAGTTTCAAAATCTATTTGTAAAATCATACTCTTCTTAAACTATATGCCAGTTAGTAAGTAAAGTAGATATTTTAACATATTTCAAAAATTTATGATAGTATAAATAATTTATAAACAGAACCTATTATACATTTAAAGTTCAAGAAAAATATAGGATAAGTCATAGAAAGAATTATCTACTTGCAGGATAAGGCTCCAGGTTGAATAGCCTCAAAATGCACTTTTTAATCTAAATAGACCTCAAAAACGAGTCTGGAGGGTTCAAAAATCTAGAAAATAACTTCAAGAGTTTGGTCAACGTTAGTCAACTGATGGAGTACTGTTCACGGTTGGAAACAATTTTTACATTAGCCGAATTACTATTCATGCTAGTCGGAATTAATGTTCAAACCTACCGAAATTACTATATACAACGGTCGGAGTTACTGTTCATGACACTAAAAGTTGTCAAATGACTGTGAAACTTCATATCCTATAATTTATCTCTCTTGAATCGATCTTCGGTATTAGATTTTCAATTTGAGGACTCTAAATAAGAGTTTAAGAACTCACATTTTTCTAAAATTTTCTACGTCCGATCTACAACGATTCCGCAGCCGATTTGAAAAGTTGTTCGGCCAAAATCATAGTACTCTTTATCCTGAATCCAACGGTACCCTTCATTTTTAGATTGGAAACTCGAAAGTTCTCTAGATCTAGAAAGAGAAAATAAGGAGAGAGAAAGCACTATTTATACTATTCATTCATCTCGTTTATAGAAATTTTTCTTTTTTTTTCTTTTTATATTGATGGAGGGACCATTATGCAATAATTCAATTTTTGAGGGAGGTCCTTCAAATTTCATTATTTATATTTTGACCCCTAAACTTTTAAAAAATTACAATTTGACCCCAAAAATATTAATAAGTTTTCATTTTCATTTTTAAAATCTTTCAATTACATCGCTACTCCTTTATTTCTTTTAATAATCCTTACATAAATGAAAATTTCTAAATCTTAGAGGTGTTACAATTAATGTATTTATTATACAATCATTTCTTTTATTATGAAAATATACTCAAATCTTCCCTTAAAAATAAGAATAAAATACTCTATTCTCTTCTGATTAATACTTTATTTCATTGCTATATCCTCTATTAAAAAATATATATATAAACTTATTTTAAAATTAAGAGTAAATACTCTCGTATCCCTTGTTTAATGTCCTTATTACACTATCATTCCCTCTATTATAAAAATGTAAATGAGTCTTTCTTAAAAATAGAAGAAATATACTATAACTTATATATCTTAAATTCCTTTAATGAAAGAGAAGCAAACAAAAAAAAATAAATAAATAAAAGATCACTCTCAAATTTTTCTTCTTCTTCTTCGTCTTAACTTTCAACCAAGTTTCTAAACTAACCAAATTGTTACTTTGGTAGCTCAAACAACTTCACAATTATTTTGAGAAGAAATAATTGGTATTAGAGGACTATAAATTAGAAAGAAAATTTACGAGAATATTAGTTTATTTTATTACTCATTTATCTTTTATAAAGGATTTTTGAGATATTTGAATTAAGCTATAGCTTATTTTTTATTTTTAAGAGAGATTTGTGTATATATTTTTCATAATAAAATGTAGAGCAGTGTAATATGCACATTAATCAAGTGAGTAGAGAGTTGTTTATTTTATATTTTCAGTTTTGAGGGAGGTTTTTGTATATTTTTAAAATAGAAGAAATGATCATGTAATAAGTGCATTAGCTAAGAGAAAAAAAAAGTACTTTTAATTTTATTAGATATTTACAAATGTCTCCAAATTCCATTTGATTTTGTCAAATTTATTTCAAAGACCACTTTAAACAAAGAATTTAGTTAGAGATTTAGATTAAACAATTAAGCAATAAATTGGAGACACCAGAAATTTAATGAGTGTAAAGGTTGGTTAAGAAAAGAAGAGATTCGGGATTTTGAGATGAAAATAAAAGTTTGAAGAAATTGGGGATGTCAAATTGAATAAATTAAACAATATGGGGATGGGGCATTAATTTGGAAATTGTTGGAGGTTGGGAATAACAAAAAAGAGGATTTAGGGATTTTGAGATGGAATAGGAAGAAATTTGAGGACAATGAGGATATAAATTGAATGATCATGCAAGAATATGGAGATGGAGAAAAAATTGGAAAGTATGAAACTCAGTTAAGAAGAAAGATGTTATGGATTGTGAGATAAATTTGAGAAGGTTGGGGAATCATTTAAGATTTTAGGATGGGGCAAGAATTTGGAGTGTGGGACTTTATTAAGAATAAAAGGTTTAGGGATTTTGAGATGAAATTGAAAGAAATTTGGAGAAATTTGAATAGTTAGATAGGACTTAACAATTTTCATTTGATATTTAATAGAATTAAAACATAGAGTGGTAATGTGATAATAGAGTAAATCTAGAGGTAGCAAAATATCAACTTTTGAATCATACACTACAACAAGGTGGGTTTTAACGATATTCAAATAAAGCCATTGCTAAAGCCAAGTATAACGATGATTTGAAAACGATCGTTATACCAATGATCTTAACGATAGTTTCTCAAAATTCATCGTTACATAAAGACAGTTTATATGAATCGTCGTTAAGTAACAACGGTTTACATGAATTGGCGTGTTTTTACTACAGTTCTTTTAGAATCGTCGTTTTTAACGAGGGTTATATAGAACCGTCGTTATTTAACGAGGGTTAGACGCGAACTATCGTTGAAAAATTAATTGTTTATGGAAATCAATGAGGTTTAACGATAACCGTCTTGACTTAACGACGGTTTAACAAAAACTATCGCAATAAATTGATCGTTCATTGGGAGTGGAGAACTAAACGACGAATTTAATGACAATTTACATTAACCGTCATTATTCCACACGCCATTTGCACGACCTAGGTTTAACAACAATTTCCTAAGGAATCGTTGTTAAAAATTGGTTTTATGACGGTTTTATAACCGTCGTAAAACCATAAAATATTTTATAAATATGATTTCCCCCTCTTATTTTCACTGTGTGCTCAAAAAATTCCTCTTTTTGTCTATTAAAAACCTCTGCTTGTTGACCGACATTTGCAATTTGTATATTTTTAGTTTCGCTAAAGGTATGTATTCTAATAATTTTACTTTTTTCAATTAATATTTTTTTTATATAATACATGTTTGAATGAGTTTATGAGTTAGATGAGAATATTTTATTAAAAATTGTTGATAATCTATATAATATATGTTTCTTATTTAGTTTAAAAATTATATATTTTGTGGTATAATGTATTGCTTTGAAAATAATTTTTGATTTTATTGTTTTGTAATGTATATATGTACTTATTGTTTTTGTTAATTTTTTTAATTATATTATATGTGTTGAATGTATTACATTTATATAGTAAAATTAGGAGTAAGAATTATTTAATATTCATAAAGTAAACAATTGGTAATATATAGTTATTACTAAAAAAACAATGAAAAAGACCTAATTATGGGGTGTGTTATTTAGAGACAGTTATTTACAGTAGCTTTCATACATGTAATATGATTATTCAGAAGGAAAAATATAGTTATTAAATTAAATAATAAATATTAATAATTAATAGATAGAACGGAGTAAATTAATTGTGAAGTATAAAATAAATTTGAGTTATATAAATAATTAGTATTCGAAATTGTTATAAATAAAATAAAATAGAAGTATAAGAACATATAATTTTTAGTGAAAATAATTTGGGAAAAGAGTTATTTATTGTAGTTGTCATATAGTTACAATTAATTCAGAGGAAACCAAAATAATTATTACATTAGTAAATATAATTAATGACTATACATAAAATATTAATAGAGGAAGCAAAGTAGATGAAATGATATGATATGCATAAATTTAAATAAGTTTATACATGTATCATAAATGAGTTTGAATAATTTTATAGAATGGAACAAAATTGTCAATGATAACTTGTCAAATTGGAAAAAAAATATTGAAATCGAGTTATTTTTACTTAGTTTAAATTAAATGTAATTAATTAAGCGCAAGTATGCAAATTAGATAGTCATAATTACATGTTAAAAAATTTTAAGAGGTTAACTTAAAAATGGGAAGAAGGTGTGTTAGTGAATTGTAAATTACAAATAAAAAATACAAATTTCAAGTGTTATGAACATATTAAATAGAATAGAAGTAAATGAAAATTGTTTCGCTATGTCAGTTAATCCTCGAAGAACGGTTATAATATGAATTAGTAAGTTAATTAACGTATTAATAAGTAGACATAATATTTAATTATTTAACTTTATAATAGTTTCATATGGATAAGTCTTGGATCCATAAATCTTAACACGCTTGAGATTTTTGGATGGCTTAGATGGTTTTTTAAATTTTGCAACTGCTAACTCAGGTGTTGAAAATAGAATAATATGCACATGCCCTAAATGTAGATTTAAGAAATGGCAAGGTAGAATAATATGCCCATGTCAATACCTGATCGTCAAACATTTTTTCACAAAGTCACAATTTTTGGAGTATACATGTGAAAATATCAACAGAAGATCTTACTGCAAGACATCATATAATACCACAGGACATCACTGAACCCATTATTTGGGATGACCTTGTGCAAGATATAATCTATTATGCATTCCTGATTCATTGCGAAAATGAAAGTATCGATTCTATGAAGATGTTTATTCCATCGTTAGGAGAAATGGTAGGTGATAGTGTGAAAGATTTTTATGAATTACTGAATGATGGTCAACAACAACTAAACGAAGGGTATGAGAAATACTCTAAATTATCTTTTTTGGTCAATTTGTATCACATCAACTGTTTGTACAGGATAAGTGACAAGGCCATGTCGATGATACTGAAGTTATTGGTTAATGTCTTCCTAAATGCAAAGGCCTCACCTTCATTTTATAAGGTTAAGAAAATTATTAATAAGTTGGGGCTAAATTAGAAAAAAAAATCAATGTATATCGAAATGATTGTATGTTATACTGAGGGGAGGATGAAAATAGAAATGTTTGTATTAAGTGCAACACATCGAGGTGGAAATCGAAAGAGAAATGTGAGAAGCGAAAGAATGTGCCTAAGAAAATCTGTAGATACTTTCCACTTAAGCCATGGTTGTAAAGGTTATTCATGTCTTCTAAGATTGCTTCATATATAAGATGGTATTCCACAGAGAATAATAGTGAGGACATGATGAGGCATCCGAGAGACTCCTAAGCATGAAAGATATTTGACCTTTTGAATTCTCAATTTGCATCAGATCTTCAGAATGTCTGTTTGCGGTTTGCCACTGATCGTTTCAATTCATTTGGCAACATAAGTACGAGTTACAGCATATGGCCAATCGTACTGATGCTTTACAACCTTCCTCCTTGGATATGCATGAAATATAATTCTTTCATCTTTTCAATGATAATTATAGGTAAAAAGGCACCAAAAAATGATATATATGTGTTTTTACAACCGCTGATTGAAGAACTAAATGAGTTATGCTTTGACAGTGTTTAGACTTATGATTTAATCGACAATAAAATGTTTAATATGCATCCATCTCTTTATGGACAATTAGTTATTTTCTCAGCTTTGGATGTTTATCAAGGTGAAATACTCATACTAGATTAGTTTGTCCACACTGTAACTTTGACTCAACCCCTGTGCACCTCCCTTACAGTTGATAGTGGTGTTTTATGGGACACCGTCACTTTCTAAAGTCGGGTCATAAATAGAATGGAGTGCAGATGTTGGGACTCGAGGTGAAAACATATTTTTTCAAATTTCGTACTAGGAAAATAAATTGTTACGTCATAATCTTGATATCATGTATATTGAAAAAAATATCTCTAACAACATCCTGTGCATTTTGCTTAATGATATTGACTGTTCAAAATATCATGTAAATGCACGAAGAGATTTACAAGAGTTGGGTGTAAGGTATGAGTTGTAGCCAGATGATAACAGTAAATATCCACCTGTTTTATTCATTTTGACAAATTCAGATAAGGATATCTTCTTCAGAACACTGAAGAATATATTTGTGCCCGACAAATATTCCAATAATATCTTCAGATGCATTAATGTCAGATAGTGTAAGATTGGGATATTAAAAAATTATAACTATCATATTCTTATGGAACAACTGTTACCCTTAGCCATAAGGAAGACACTTCTTGAGCAAGTGTCTGTATTTTTTATCTAATTTTGTTAATTCTTTCGACTAGTTTGCAGTAAAGTTTTAAATATGAACGAACTTGACCAACTTTAGAATCATATTATTATAATGTTGTGCTATCTAAAGATGTTATTATCGCCTTTCTTCTTTACAATTATGATACACTTAACATTTCACTTAGTTGAGAAAGCTAAGCTAGGAGGACCATTCCAATATCGATAGATGTATCCCATTAAAAGGTAAAATAAAAAAAATGCCTAGATATGGTTTATTTCTATTTTTTTATCAATTTCTACTCAGTTAATGTATTCTATACAAATACTTGGGTAAGTTAAAGTCATTCATTCGGAATAAAGTAAGGTCAAAAAGCTTAATAACTGAGTCGTATGTTACTAGAGAAGTTTTAATTTTTTATGCAAGGTATTTAGATGTTGTAGAGACAGTATTCAATCGTCCTATTCGTGTGGACAATCGACCCGATGTTGGGACATTCGATAAATATACTTTGTTCCCCCAAATTGGAAGAGTAGTTAGTGGTGTGAATATTTTACTCTTTTCTCATAGCAAAAATTGCGAGCACATCACCATGTGCTCACGAACTGTAAAGAAGTTGACCCTTACCTAAAGCTAGTAAACTAAGTCTGTCCACTAAAAAAATTTACTTGGTTGATGTGTCACATTAAGTTTGTGTATATTATTTTCTGTATAGAGAATTTAGAGATTATGTAAAACATAGCTTAAGAAGTTAAACACGATCATCATTTGAGATAGATAAAAAAGTGCACAGGAAATTTGTCTCATGGTTTACTCGTCGTGTAAATACACAAATTATGGTTAATTTGTACATGTCGTTCATTATGAGCACAATTCAATCATCATTTTCTTTTTCCATATTACAAATGATGGTGGTGGACATTAGTCTACTGATTCAAGATTTCTTGCACTTAAGCCACTGGATAAAGTATGCCGATGCAATACATACAATGTAAACAGATTCAAATTCATAACTTTAGTGTGAGATCAAGGACTGACAACTCAAAATATTAGAGTTTACGATACTTTTAGGACGAGTAGTTATGCAAGTAGTAGTGACAGAAATATGCAATTAGGTGGTGTTCCATATTATGGAAAATTATTGGACATTGTTGAATTTAACTATTATGGGCACTTTACGGTTACTTTATTTAAGTGTATGTGGACCAATACAACTAATTCTAGGGGCATTACAATAGATGAATTCAGAGTGACCTCTGTTGATTTCTTATAGTTGATTTATACCAATGAAAATGGCGATGACGAGCCATACATCCAAGTATCTAAGACTCAGTAGGTATGCTATGTAGAAAATGAGTTTGACAACAAATGGAATATAGTTATGTATTTGAAACCCCGTGACTTGTATGACATGGGCAAAGACGATGATAATCTTTTATATAAGAGTGATCTATTGCATACTCAAAATGTAGAAAGATTATTTCCATAAGGGTAAGTTAATTTATGCCTGTTATGGTATTAATTTTTATGTTTTTAAATACATCTTATTTTGCTTACAATTAATTTACGATTGTTACATGTTATTATAGCTGATCTTATTATATTTCATTATGATTGTTCAGCTTTTTATAGCTTATCGTGGGAACTTACTTTATTATTTTCTTGTTCTGACAGGAATTGTGAGGATGAAGAGGGCTAGATCATTATTCATGGGTAGGGCAGATGCATCTAGTTCATATAGTCTTACGGCCCACCTAGTGATCAGTAAGGGCAGACAGCCCAGTGATGTTGACATTGTGGAGTTTAAGGCTGTCCCATGACCCATCCATAATCTCCTCCTGACGCTCAGGCACCGAAAGATAATTTTGACATTGACATGTTCGCCTATGTGGAGGAAGAGCATCAGCGTGCTCAGCATGAGTGTAAACATAGGAGAAATTAGGCAGTTGATGTAACTGGTAAGTATCGTAAAACTCTTTTGTTTGTAGCAATTTTCTCTTATTAAACTAACACAGTAATTTCACCTTATGCCAAACGAGACCAGACAAGTGACACCCACACAGTTAATGGTCCACGACATCTGGGCACTATCTCGTGGGCATAAGGTGGTTGTTTAGTTTAATGATCCCCACTAGCCCGTTGGAGACAGATGTGACTTGCTTGGTGTTTTTCTTGGTACTATAAGAGATAACTTCCGCTTCTTCACAATCTCCTATAGTGATTGGAGAGGTATTCCTAAAGATTACAAGATGAACGTTTTCATAAACAATATACATGTATAGACATTTGTACTTCTTGAAGTTTTATTAATTATAGTGGCTTGTTTTTTAAGTTTACTAACATTTGTAATTTCATTTGTAAACAAAATTTAATGTGTCGGGTCTCCACATGAAGTTAATTTTGTAGTCACTTAGAACGAAGTGAAGGGGTGCACATTACAATTTGTTTAGGGTAAAGTACAATAGGACGAAGACTAGGAAAAAGTTGAGTAATAACATCCCAGCTAGAATCCCACGTGATTAGTGGATAACTTTCATTGACTATCGCCCTGAGGCAAAGTCTAAGGTAATTAATTATATTGATCTGTTCATAAATTTTAATTTTTACATAATGTGACTAACTAATCTGTTTATGCGATTAACTAGGATGTGGTTGCCAAGAATAGGCAAAATAGAAGGTGTCAAACAATGGCACATATCACTAGATCGAAGAGCCTTGCACGTAAGAAGGCTGAGATGGTAAGTTTCCATTTCTCAGTCTCCTATCTGAACTTTAATAATAAGTAATCTATATAATACACAATTCATTAATTGTTCAAAATTTCAGAAGGCTGAGGTTGGAGTCTTGTAATCCGAGGCTATGTATGGACGGCAGCTCATAAAAGGGCTGACGGATCATACATTAACAACGAAGCTAAAGTAGTCAATGTAAGTATTTATATTTTATTAAACTAAAGTGTTAAGATTTTATTTGGTTGTCTGTTAATTTTTAACATGATTTATTGTTTGCTTTTCAATTATGTAGGAAAAAATTACCTCCATCTAGTAGGAGGATAGCTCTTCCCAATAACTCTTAATTACTGATTCACTTGTGAGAGCTCTGAAAACTAAAAAGCACTCAGGTCATGTTCGAGGATTTGTGTTGCTTGAGCCAAATCTTTGGCCGTGCCTCGGTTGGGTCGAGCTCACACTCTGGCCCTTCTTACGAGGAGTTACAAACCGGGATCGCGTGCTTTAAACCAGTAATAGAGGAGCGAGATATTGAACAGCAGTGACGAGAAGCTAAGCGAGGAGTGTATAAGGCCAAGCGAGAGGTTGAGCGAGCAGCACGTGATGCTGACATAACAGCATGCCAGTGACAGATAAAGGCAGCTATGGTTTTCCTGCTTTAGAACTTTTAGGATCAACTGCCATCTGAGATTACACTTCCTCAAAGTTTCATTCGCACAGTAATTTTGCAACTCATACCAATTCAATTCTATAAACAATTGTTAACATAATTTAATTTAATCTCAAAATTTTTATATAATGTAATTATTTTTTAGGTCCCCAGTGATCATGCCAGTGTATATTAGCCTCCTCAGGACCTGTGAACATTTTTTTATTGCATATTATATATTTTTATGTAATTTTTATAGGTTGTATATTGTAATTTTAATTTATCAGTGAATATTAATTTTTGGTACAAAATTAATGTGCTAATATATTTTATTTCCATTTGAATGCTTTTTATATTTAAAATACTGATAATATTAAAAAAAGTAAACATTACAACATATTTATTAATTAGACTACTAAAGAACATGAATACAAAATTCAACAAGAATTTAAATTAAGTAGAATTAAAACAATTTAAAGTTTTAATGACGATTACGAAAACCGTCGTTAAACTTTATCTTAATATTTCGATAACCGTCATCATGGTGTGATTACCACAGTTTTGAAACTGTCGTTGTGCCATGTCATAGCGATGTTTACAAAACCATCATTATTTTCGTGTCATTGTGATGGTTTTCAAATCGTCGTTATTCCTCTTCAGAACGACAATTGAAAATCTGTTGTTTTGACGAGGAATAACGACGAATCTATAACTATCGTTAGGACGTGCTCTAACAATGTGTTTTTTACGATTGACTAAAATCGTTGCAATTTCATAGGTTTTACAAAGGGCTTAGCAACAGTTAAAATCGTTCCTAAAGCCACTAAAAAACTGTCGTTATTCATTTTTTTAAGTGATATCAATTAACAAAGAAATGACCTAAACTCTAAGATAGTAAATAAAATTTACCCCTTTTAAATATAGACTAAACTAACAATTTGATCATTATATTTATAAACACACTTAACTTTAGCTTTTGATTTCCTTTAAGTACATAGGTTAATTTATAAAAATATCAAACTCAAAGGATATAAACTCTTGGGATTGGCAAAACAACCAAATGCAACCAATTAATGATTTTATAAGTTAGTATTTTATACACTTAAAAAATTTCAAAAGTTAAATTTAAATAGATATGAACTAAATTGTTAGTTTATTCTTAAAAATATAAATGAAGTTTCTTTATATTTTAAAAAATATACCATTCAATTATTTTTTTAAAGGATACTTAATATGACTGTTCACTAAAATACTATAGGTCAACCAATGTCCAAATTCATTGGTGAAATACCAAAAATATCATTGGTTAATTATATATAGTGACTTGAAATTTACTCATCTTCCTTTAAAAAGTCAAAAATGAAGTTGTAAATATTTTTTAAAGAAAAATATTTAGGTAATTTTTTAGATATTTTCTATTAACACGTGAATATATTTTTATGACATAGGATCACATTATTGGTTTGTTTCTAAAGCTTCTCCCTATGTCATAACTCTATTGAGAAATCCAATAGCAAACATATGAACATTGCACTTAAGTTTTCTAATTTTTTTTAAATTTGAAAATAACTGAGTTTAAAAATATTGTTGATGAAAGTATTTTATACATTTGACAAATGTATTTAACCTTTTGATTAAATTTTAACATCTTGATTAACGATTTTGTTAAGCATGTCATTAAATATGACCAAGTACATGTTTGTTGTGTGTTTGATTTCTTTTTATTATGAAATTGTGTATTTTGTAAATGAGTTTCTAAAAATCTAGAAATGTCAAAATAAATTTAACAATCTAATCTTGTAAATAAGGTGGAGTGGGTCGGGTCAATTTCTATGGACTTTATTATTATTATTATTATTATTATTATTATTATTATTATTATTACAATTTTACATTTGATATTTTATATAGTATTTCTCAACCAAACAATGTACATTAAATTAAGATTAAAAAGAAAGTATACTTATACTATCAAAATAAACTTAAAAACTCATTTTCTCTCTTATAGTATCCCTTTGGACTGTGAGTGAGTATAGAGAACACTTCTACCTTGCTTGTTTTGTATGGATTCGAAAAGCAAAGTCATTGAACTTCATTCACTAGGGGAAGATATAATTTTACAATATTCATAATTATTGTTTTTGTCGATATTAAGTGGGGACAATTGACGAAAATATTGATTATATTGAGAAATGTGTTGAATATAACATTATTATATTTGATACTGTATGTATCCTTCCCATATAAAGAAAGACTGAATAAATGGACACAATGTGAAACCACCTTTTGTGTTTTACATTTTGTTTCAATTGTGAATATTCACTATCATTCATGTTGCTTTTATTTATTTATTTTATTATTGCATTAGGTTTTAAGGGCGTATTATTAATAATTATATATATATATATATATATATATATTAAAATTATTCTTATTATTTAACTTTACCATTATGCTATAATAATATTATGTTAATGAATTTTTTTTAGTGTTGATTCCTATCACATTTATTATTCTAACACCAAGCCAAACATTATAGAACAGTATGGTAGGCCACCAAAATGAAGGGCCAAATCGATGGTCTAAGCCACGTTTACATCTTTATTAAAGAAAAATAAACGTTATAATAGAGAAGGAATTAATGTTTGATCAAATTATCTTATAAACACTTTTATAAATATTAGTAGTGTTTCGTTAACTTTTTTAAAAAATATTTTTTGTCAAATTACTAGAAAGTATTTATTTATAAATGCTTTTGCAATTAATATTATTTTGGTTAGAAAAATTATTTTAAATATTTATTATAAAAACTTTGATTGTTTACAATTTTTTAATTAATTAAAATATTAAAAATAAATCACAGTAAATATAATTTAAAATTATTTAATCAAAATAAATATATAAAATATACAAAAAAAAAATATAAATATATATTCAGAATTTTAATTATAATAAAATTTGTTATTTATAAGAATATATTTAATTTAAAATAATTAAAGGGTTTAGAGAGAGAGTGGGGTGGGGGACAAAAGAAGACTTAGAATGATAAAAGGATATAAAATGTTAGATAATTTTGTAATTTTAAATTTTGAGTGAGGGTATTTTTATTTAGACGACAATATTTTATTTTATTTTTACTTCTACCCATGCTTCAAAGAGAAAACTCTAATTTTCTGCTTTATTCCCATGTTATAAAAATATATTCTACAATCACTCAAAATGTAACTTTATGTCTTGGTCAAAAACATTTGAAAACTGAAAAAAATATTTTTCTTAAAAATAAGACTCTCTTTTTTTGGAGTTAAGGCAAACAAGCTCAATGTTAATAATTGATCGAAGTATAAAAAATGTCCATATATATTTTTTAAAACAGATTGACTTTGTTCTTAACATTAAATTTATGAAATGTTATAGTATTTTACTCAATTATTTTTTTTATATATATAATGGTCAAGAATATTCTAAGATTTTATTTTATCTATATTTTTTTTCTAATGATTTTAAGAGTATACTCTCTTACATTAACTTAGATTATTTATAATTTAGTCACTAAAATAATTTAAAAATTAATATTACTATAAATTTAAATAATAACAAGATCATTTAAATTACCCAATCCAAAATTAAGACCAGGATTTTTTATTTTAGATAATCACCATTCCTAAACCCCAATTAATGAATGTTTTAAAAAAATTATAAGGACTCTAATATGTGACAACGTATAGGCAAGAAAGAATAGATCTGCATTTTAATAAGAATCACAAGTGTAATAAGATAAGAACATCTCCAACAGGAGTTGTTAAACCGCAAAGTCACGGCATCTTCTATTAAGCAATGCATCTTACCCGCATTTTAACACTGGAGTGCGCCATCGAGTAAGCATCGTTGCTTACGGTTGCTTAAACTAAATTCAGGATCAAAAATCATAAAAAATTGGTCTGTTCCATTTCCTTCCACCATCAGCCAAAAATTTGTTGGTTCCATTTCCTTCCTCGATTAGCTTGGTTGCTTTTTCATCGAAGTCCAAAAAAATGAATCAAAAAAATAATCACCTGGCAAAATAACTGGAAGGAACTGTGGATATTTCCTGCCTTCCTTTCCATTCTTCACTAGATTTGAGAGTAATTGCTTTTTCCACAGAAGAAGCCTGAAAGCAGAGCATGTGTTTGTACTCATCATCCATAAAATCAGGTAAGGTCTTGGCTTTCTTGTCCCAAGGATTCCACACCACAGCATCTGGAAGTCCATATTTCCGCAATACGAAAGTTCTCTTCCTTTCATGGTCTATGACAGCAATTGTTCTCTTCCTCAGACTCAAACGTTAGCGAATCCCATTGTTCGGTAAAATGCTCTTTGTTCTTCAAGTTGTCCAGATAATCCAGTGTCTCGAGCCCTTCTACCCGTACTTCACTTATGTCAATAACACAAAAATATGTATGATATGAAAATGTGAAGGTAAATGATTTCCTTCAATACGAAGACGTCGTGCCCTGTCGAAGTCTCTATGCACATCTGATACTCTGCTTACGGCACCTCTTTTGATTTTTCATTTTTGAGCTAATTCTTAGTTGCATATTGTTGTATAACAATGTCGTAGATTTGAAGAAATGACAGGAATTCATCAATCGGATGTGTGTGGAGAAGATAGAAGCTCAAGCTACCATACATCTCAAACACCAAACTTGAAGCTATCATATGTTGGCGGCAACAGAGTCTGCAAAGGGCTGAATTTGCTCTGGAATGTGTCAAGGGAAGGGGAAAGCTAGAAAATTAAAGAGAAATCTTGAAATTTTCAGAATGACACACAGAATGGTATTGGTTAATAGGATGAATAATATAAAAATTATTAAAAAAATATTTAAAAAATGTTAAGGAATGAAAAAAGAATGAAGCTGTCATTATTTTTAATACGTTGTAATTTTTTATGTATTTATTATTTTAAAATAAAAATAAAAATAAATTAATATTTTAAATTAAAATTAAAATTAAAATAAATAAAATATAAAAATATAAAATAATTTGAAAGATTCATTTAATAAATTTTTAAAAATTGTATAATAAAAAATTATTTAAAATAAATAAAATTATATTTTAAAAATAATAATATAATAATATAAAATCTATTTAAATAATTTTTAAAAATTGTATAATTAGAAATGTTTTAAGGGCTCTCTATATGGTACAGGTACCACCTTTGCGTTTGGCTTTTGCCCATTTCGTTAAAAAGGAAGGGAGAATATTTTTGAAGGAAATTCCAGTTTTACTTTTTCCCTCCACAGGAATTAGTTCTGGTAATAGTAGAGCCTAGAGATAGGGTTGATGATAATATAGTATTACTGGCCGGGTCCGATGTGACAGATCACTTGCTAAAGGCAAGTACAACTATACACTCTCCACTCTCCCCCATAGCAAGTGACTGTTTGAAAATTTAAGCAATTGATACTCTGGGCAAAGTAGCTCATTGACGTAGACTACTCAACCTTCACAAACCAAACCATACAAGTTACTAAAGACAAAATGCAGCGTTTTTTTGTTATTTAAAATTTTTTAATTGAATAAAAATTTAAAACAAGAAGAAACTATATTATTTTAAAATTAAAATATGTTATAACTTTCAGTAAAAATTTATAATTAAGAGAATTTTTACTTTATAAGTTAAATCTTTTGGTCTTTATGAGCTAAATACACACCAAAATTTCAATTGTTAAATACATACTAATATACAATTATACAAAATTAGTTTTTAGTTGGTTTAGATTGACATCATAGACATTATATACTAGAGTGAATTATTTTTACTTTTTTTTTTAGATTTAAAAAAATTATACTTGACTCTTTTTGATTTCAAATTGAAACAAATTTTTTTTTTAAATTTATAAAACTTACAAATAATCCTTTTAAGTTTTAAAAAACTATAATAATTTTTTTATTTTAAGTTTTTATAATCATTATTTTGACTTTTTATTATATTAAATTAGACAATTTATAACTAATTATGAGTTTTAAAATAAAAATATATAAATTATAAGATTTATTGACAATTTTGTAATTGGAGAGGAGATTTCCTATAAATTTAAATAAAAAGAGATATGAATGTAATTTTTAAAAATTTTAAAAATGTGAATATGATTTACTTAGTTTCTTAGACATTCCAAAACTATAATTGCACTGAGTTTTGAAAATTAGCCTTACTTGTACTTTGATTCATCTATTTTAAAAAATGAGTCAATTTAATTTTCTTATAAATTTAATTTTTAAAAATTTAATAAATAAATTAAAATAATTTTTTTTATTAAATTTATTTTCTATTTTTTATTAATATTATATATATATATATATATATATATATATATATATATATATATATATATATATATATATATATATATATATATATATATATATTACATGTGCATAACTGAATTATACGTATTATGTCCATTCAACTAAAAAAGTACATTAATTATATATATTAATAATATATATATGGCGTACGTACGAACAATTAATGATAAAATATATAATAAATTTAATAAAAAAATTATTTTAGTTAATTTGTGAAATTTATAGAAATTCAATTTATTTTATAAATTATAAAATTACTAAATTGATATGTTTTTAAAAATAGAAAGCACAGAAGTGTAATTAAGCTTAAAAATTATTTGAGTAAGTATCATATGTAAAATTAAACCAATATTTTTGTTGTAATTTTTTGAATAAATTTTAATAATAAAAATTTAAAAAATCACAAATTTAAATGTAAAAGTAATTTAATCCTGCGCTAATCCGATTGATCATTTATTTCTTGAACGATTTCATAAACAGATTATGTTCATCATTATTGTTTTATAATATTTATTTAATATTATTTTTAATATATGATGTTTTACAATTTTTTAATTTTTAATAAAATAATAATTATAAGATTATTTAATGAATTTTTAATATAATAATTAAATTAATAAATTTATCACTAGATAACTTTTTAAATTTATAGTCCAAATGCAGTTCTAAAATGTTTTTTTTCTTGAGTTCTAAAATGTTTGTTTCGACTCTCTTAGATTTTTTGTAACTAAATTCTTAAATTTTTTATAAATTAAAGTGTGATTACATATAAACATAATTATTCTTATTTAAAAAATTTATAAGAAACAAGTTAAACTTGGAAATAACTATTTACAAATTTTTCGAATGGTTTAAATATTTTATTTTAAAAAAATTATTTAAGAGTCACTATATTGGGATTAATTGGATGCATAGTATAACATCTCCGATTTTTTTTTTTATGTTACTAATTGAAATTTATTTTTTTCAGAGAGGAGAATAATTAAATTATTTTACTCAAGTCAAACAAGATCGTTGGAATAGTTAAAATGATATTTATGTAATTTCATTAAAATGACATTTATATAATTTCATTGAAATGAAATTTATGTAATTTATGGAGGATAACATTTTTGTAATTAATGGATGATAACATTGATATTTTTGTGATTAAGAGGTGGTACGTAAAAAAAATAATTAAGAGAGAGAAGGGAGAATTGGTAGGTAGGAAAAAAAATAATGAGAAGTTAAAAAGGAGAAGGGGGAAGTGTGGGTAGGATTTTTGGCAAAGAAAAGAGGAAGAAAAGAAAGAGAGAAAAAAAAAGAAGAAGAAAAAGAAAAAGAAGAGAAAGAGAAAAAAGGAAAAGGAAGAGGAAAGGGGAATAAAGGTAAATTTCTTAGCCGTCTCTCTAAATTTATCATCATTTCTTAAAGAATATCCTAATTTACGATATGGATGTAAGATTTTATTTTGTGTGGAAGAAATCAAGCACGCAAGTGTAAGGATTTATTTGAAGTATGCTTAACATCCATTCATAAATTTATATATATATATATATATATATATATATATATATATATATATATATATATATATATATATATATATATATATATATATATATACTTTTTAGATGTGCTTTTGGATAACATGTAGTTTAGATATTTATATGAAATTCCGTTTTGAATGTTTAGACATGTATATGGGTGCATAGGATTATATAAAAGAAAATCAAAAGAGAAGTTAAATTAAACTAAATTTTGGAATAATTGGGAAGTTTCCGTTTTTGGAATTCTGAGACAATTTGGCAAGGATTTTAAAGAAATTGTCAACATATGAATTGTATATATATGTCTCATGGATCTATAGGCTTTGAAATTACTTAATTTGGAGTTCATATAAGGGTGATAGAGCTGACTAATTGAGTAGAGGTCGGAATCCAAGATAGTAAAAATAAATGTTTTTATTTTAATTTTCTGGAAATAATCCACAAAGAATTTGAAGAAATGATAAACATAAAAGTTGTAGATAATTGTCTTATATTTTTATAAGATTTGAAATCATCTCAATTGGAGTTCGTATAAGGGAGATATGGTTGAATAAGTGAAGAAACGTCACAGAATACGGCCTGTGTTCTGGGTTACTTCAGCACGGGTAGGCCATGTTCGGAACTGTTTTTAAGCATGTTTGAAGTATTTTTCAAGTATGGCCATGTCTTAAACATGGTCAGGTCGTGTTGGGTGCTAGATTATCATATTTTTCACTGTTTTCTACCTAAAAATAATCTTGTTTATTGAAATATTTTTAAAAAACATATATCCAAGAAAAATACTTTTACAATAATGATTTTGGTATCATAAATTACTATTTATCTTTATTTGATTTAAAATGAATCATATTGAACATTGGTATGTGATGAATGATTATCAATCATTTGGTATAAAAATGATGGATCATATTATAAAAGTGATTAAATGGCAAACGTAAAACTCATGACGAGTTGCTTAATAATTATATATTGTATTTGATGAATATGAATTTATATATATACATTTATATGTATGGATGAATATCGGCGGGTTGTATGTCTTGAGACGGTACCGAATAGGGGACGCCCTATTAGCCTGAGTGAGTCAAGGGAGTGCTGCTCTAATCGGGTGACAGTGGTAATGTGAGAGGGCAGGAGAGTGATGTACTCACATTCCTTGATCACTTATTGTGACTGTAGTCGATCAGTCAATATGCGTATAGTAAATTGCATTGACTAGACGCCGAGTGAAGCAGGACATTTTACATTGAGTGTGTGGGTTGACCAGATCGTCGAATGAGGCAAGTCATTTTAAATTAAATTTACCAGATCACTGAGTGAGGCAGGTATATTAAAAGTGATAATTTTATCTTCAGATCTTAATATTTTTCGTAACTTATACAACTGAACATAACTCCTGTTTTTCTCATTATATTTTATTTATGTTAAGTCTACTGAGAACCTTTATTCTCACTATTATTGTGGTGTTATGTTCAGATAAAAAAAATGAAATGCAACACAAAATAGCGTTATTGATGGAGATCTAGATATCAGTACTACTTCCTCGCCATTTGTATTTCAAGGGTGAAGTGCTGTATAACGACTCTTATTTATGTACTGAAATGTTGTATTGTATAAATATAACATGTGTAAAGTTTATAACATATATGTAAATATGTATATTGTGTTTTAAAATATTGTATTATATAATTATAACATGTATAAAGTTTTGTAATAAATATGTGTGTATATATATATATATATATTATGTTTATACATATGACGTATTTAATATGCGTAAAGTTAAAAAAAAATCGAACACGTAGACTTTGTTAAATCATAAAATTTAAAATTATTTATTAGTCAATAATAGTATTAATTTTATTTAGTGGTAAAAGTAAGTATTTAATGCGTGATTAGATGTAAATTTTCCATTTTTAAATCTATGTAGGCTTTAAAACCAAATAACAAAAAAATGTATTGTAAATTATCTAATTTTGTGAATAGTTTATTTTTGATATTTTTTTTTCTTTCTTTTCCCTAGCGCCTCTTTTTTTGAAGAGTGTTTGGTACAAGGATTGTTTTTAGTTTTTTGAGAATTTCAATTTGAGAAATTAGAATCTTCATATTTGATATAAATTTTTAAAAATTTATTCTTAAAAAATTAGAATTTTTAAGAATTTTTTTTAATAAAATTCTCACAAAAACATTTTCATAAAAAGAGACGAGAATATTTATTTTTCATGAAAATAAAAATTTTCTTATAATATTAAAAAATAATTATACTCTTTATTAATGTCATAATTATAATAATAATAATAAAAATTTTATTCTCTCTCTCTCCACTTTCACACTCTCTCATCTTTTTCTCTTTTCACTCTCTCACTTTCTCTCTCATTCTCTCTCTTCACTCTTATTTTCTCTCTCATAAGAATAAAGAATTTTTTTAAAAAATATACGAAGATATTCAAAAAATTAAATATAAATAAATAAAAGAATAAAAAATTTACATAAAATATTATTTAAATTTTTTTAATAATCTTAAAAATTAACCAAACACACTTTATATATTTTTAAAAATTATAATTCTCATTAATTATATTTTTTTTAAAAAATAATTTTTAAAAATAATTTTTTATTTATTTTCCAAACACCCCTGAGTGTCATTCTCTCTGACGTTGCTGCTTTTCTAGTTGAAAAGGGATTGCCGGGCAATCCCTACCCTTTTACCTAGGTTTTCAATTTTTTAAAGTTGTTACGGGTCTTTTTGAAAATTATCATATTACGACAATCAAAGTTTTAATAATTTAGTCGTTGTTAACTTTTCTCTTGGAGATAAAAGTGTTACATAGTGCTTTTTTTAATGATAATACTAGTAATAATTAACAAATTAAATTAATATAAATATAAATTTATAATTTTTTTTCATTTTTCTACGACAAAAAAGTCGTGTGAGTACAAAAAAAAATAATATAAAGATTGATTGAAATTTATTGTTCACTTTCTTGAAGGTTTTTAAAAGAGTCCAAAATAATGTAGTTTTAAAATTTTGATATTTGACTGTTTAATTATTTTTAATTTTTATATTTTTGGTTTAAAATGAACAAGTATTTAAAGTGATTAAAATAAATTTTTTAGTTCTTATATTTTGTAAAAATTACATTCTACTTTTTATTTTCATAAATAAAATGAAACTACCTTTGCAAGAAAGAAGAAGAATAGTTCACTTTTCATAAAACTAAATATTTGAGAGAAATAATTTATACTTAATCAAATTTAAAAATTTAATTAATTAAAATATATACAAATTATTCAAGTTGCATTCCAAATTCTAACTTAGTGCAACAAAAAAGAAACAGTACCCACAAAATTTGATCATCAGTGAGACGTGGAATTTCCTTATAATTTTAGATGTAAACCTTCAAAAAGAAATTGAGAATAACGTTCAATGATATTTATTTTATTATTTATTTATAAATTAAATGATCTCACATAATATAAATATTTAACAAAAAATGCTAATCTCTAAATTAGTTATTTGAAGGTTTGGTGTTTTGACAAAATAAGAATTTTCATTTTTTTTACTAAAAGACTCAATACATGTAAGGATATTTAATTTATTTTTCATACAAATACAAGTAATGCAAAGATATTTACATAATTTTACTACAATAAAGTAAACATAAAATTATGAGCACATAATCTAGATATCCCTGTATTTATTGAGCAATTTTTGTTAAGGATCTAGCTAACGACGAAGATTGAAGTACCGCTTAAGAAATTAAATAATAATATTTTTAAATCTTGAACTACAAACTTTTAAATTTTAAAATTTTAAAGCCTTAATTTTAGAACCGTTAATTTTAAAATTTAAAATTTAATTTTACAAAATTAAATCTTAAAATTTTAAATTCTTAATTCTAAATTTTAGAACCTTAAAAATTTAAAATTTAAAATACTAATATTTAAAGTCCTAAATTGTAAAATTGTAAACTCAAACACTATAGGTTAAAAATTTTAAATCTAAACCTTAAGCGTTAGCCTAAAATTTTTAAAAAAAAAAGAAAAAAATTTCAAAAAAGAAAATGTTCTTTAAAATTTCTTATGATAACAAATAAAAAAAATTGGAGATGAATTTAAAAAAAATTGAATAGATAACTATTTATTAAAGGATTTTTTTTCTAAAATTATACATATAATTAATTTATTATTTTTATTAATTATCTCAATTATATATATACATATAAATGTCACCGCAAATGAAAACTATTGGGGATTAGCAATTAACATTTACATTTATCGAAACATACTATGTAATATTAATAGGTCAATTACTTTAACGATATTGAAGACGAAGTTCTCACCTTGAATCTTTTGATTTGAAACCCAATAAAAAAGAATACGTAAAATTTATTCCTCTTATTCAGATTAAAATATATTTAAATTAAACTAAAACTCATTTCCATTACCATTGGGAAATAGTATATATTTAATATCTGCTATTGCGTTGACCAATGCTTCGATGCGCGTGGGTGTCCATTTTGTCTCTTTACGTTTATTTTTCGCACTCTCTCCAGGCCTACAGACACGCGCACTTTCTTAGACTCGCTTGCACACGCAGGATCGCTATGACTCCGCTCCATTACATAGCACAAGAAGCAAAGCAGAGTGGAAAAAGCTTCTTTCTGCTGGCGATGGCAGAGCCTCGAGCTTCAATCTCTATCTTGGATTTCGCAAAATAACATCCAATTATGTGATTCTTAGTGTTATTTTTGCGGCACTTTTGATGCTTTTGATTTGGGCGTCATCAAGAAAACCTTGTTGTTTTGTACCGAAACGCCTGGTGTCTTTGCTTGTAGATCTATAGAAAGAAAGTGTGTCGGTTCTTTTCTGTTCTGCTCTGTGTAAGTGGGTCCGTGTTTTCCAGCTCAAGTGTTGCTTTCTGGTTCAAGCCATCGTGGGTGGCTCAGGGATTTGCAGGGTGTTCCATGTCTTTTACGCATGACATTATTGTACGTAATTTCCGCAAGTGAATACGTTTTTTGGGGTGCTTAGGTTCGAAATGGGTACAGTTTGGGAAGAAAAAATGGGTTTTGATTTTGGAGGACATGTGAGTTCAGGGGAATATAAGAAAATGGGTTTTCGTGTATTTCTTTCGACAGTGTAGAGCACTAGAACGTCTGCTGTTTTTAGTTTATGCATTTTTAGATTTTGAGAGCTGCAGAGACAAATCTATGCTCAAGGAACCTGTTGTTTCCCCCTCTATATTGTTGTGTTGTTTTGGGATCGGCTGGTAGTGTTGGAGAAATGAATGATACTTCTGGGAAGACGTCTTCGTGTTTGGCAATCACCGAGAAGAAGAAGCAAAGACCCGGTGGCTGCATTGGCCTTTTCTTTCAGCTTTTTGATTGGAACGGGAAACTCGGCAAGAAGAAACTCTTCTCCAAGAAACTTCTACCTCCTGGTTAGTCTCTTGTTGACATGAGTTGCATTTCTTCCGTCTCTGTCTTTTTCTTTGCATCTTTCTCTCTCCCTCTCACGGACATGAGAGATGCTTCTTGGCTTGTGGAAACTGATGAATCGCTTGATCTTTGTTACTGAATGTATCAGCTCGTTCAGAACAAGCCTCTAAAAAGTTTAAAGGCGATGGGAAAATGTCAACCTCCAGGCTCCACTTGGTAAGACTATGCTTTTTGGTCTTAGTTATGCCTTTTGTTATCTAAAATGTTTGACCCTTTCGCTTTTTGTTGGGTATTCTGGTTTCATTCGAATTGTAGATTGCTAATGAAAACAGTGGAGGTTTTCCAAGTTCCAGAAAAGGCGGAAACCGTGGTGTAGATGTAGAACAAAAGCATGAAATGCGAGTTCCAGGTTTAATAGTTAGGTTGATGGGTCTAGAATCCATTCCAGCTGCTCAGCGAGATAAGTCCAAGAAAGCTTCGGTTTCTGATATTTGTGGTGATGGGAAGGAAGAATCTACGGGTAATCATGGCGAGTCAGATAGACAAGTTGTGAATTCGGAAACAACAGTTGCAAGGCATGATTCAAGACCTCAAAAGCTTCAGAAAACGGGGACAAAGGCAGTGACTAGGTTCGGAGCCGAAGCCCTGCAAATTAAGGGTGTTTTCTCACGAGCAAGGAAGCATAATAATAATCAGCACCACCCAAGGCTTGCTTCTCATCTGACGGGTCCTAGAATTACTTCTGGAAAGAATATGTCTCGAAGCTCTAGGTTAATAGGAGCAGCAACTAAGATTTTGGAACCTGGGCTGCAAGCTACAAGCAGAGCAAAATGCTCTCTTACATATTTGAATTCCATATATCCTCCTAAAAATGACATTTTAACAGATCGCGTGGGGACTAAGCCAGCGAATCTACAAAACCAAACTGGTTATGATGGCCATGCTGCAAAATCTTTGATGGGGTCCATGGGGAAGACTTCTTGCAAAAATTGTGGTAATTTGCTTGATGTTGTTGACTGCAATCCGGATGCTGAAGGACGGCTTGCTGTTTCTCCTCCTGCCATATCAGAAATTATCACTACCTCCTCTATGGCATCAGCACATAGGAAGGTTAGGTCCTTCATGACCCCTCATGAACAAGAAAGAGATGTGGTTCTTCTGAGACCTCAAGAACGTCTCACATCTATCGTTGAAGAAGAGGGAAGAAGTAATATACAGCATTGTCACGAACCCTCTATCAGAAGAATGCCTTTGCCTTGTGAACGTCCTGCCCCATGGAATTCATTGCACCAAACATGTAGGACCCTAGAGGATGATGCATCTTCTGCTGCCTTCAAGCACAAAACTCGAACACAAGAACAGTTATTAAGCAGTGAGAGAATTTCACCTGGATCTAAAGTGCGTAATCTGCAAACAAAAAAAGTATCATCAGATGCAAACACTGTGAGTAGGACTAAAGACTTTGTTGCTTTGAATAGAAACCTAAGTGGTCGAACCAGGTTGAGGTCACCTACCAAAGTTGAAACTTTGAAGTTTGATCTAGACAGAAAACCTTGTAATAGGCATGATGATTCCTTGTCTCATATAAGGACAATGGAACGTAAAAGAAGGATCTCAAATATCGGGCAAGTTGAAAGTACAGCTTCTGCCAATTCAGCCATTGTGAAACAGAGAAATTTTCGTTCTGACGCACAGTTTGGAAAAAGGAGGGACGTTAGTGCTTCTTCCATAAACAGTAGTAATGTTAAATGTAAACAAGGTGATCAGCGAAAAACATACAAATTTAATGACAATCAGGTCAATGATGTAGTTTCATTTGCATTTAATTCCCCATTGAAGCACAAGACAGGAATCGCCCCAGAAAAGGAAGAGACAAGCAGCGATAATGAGATTAATACATATTTCCAGAAATCCTTGAAAAGAGATGCTTTAGGTGCCTTTCTAGAACAGAAATTGAAGGAATTGACCTCTCAAGATGAGGAGTTGGCTATTGGTGCTCCGCCTAAAAGGTCACCTGCCATGGTTCTTCAAGAGCTTATATCTGTACTAAGTGCGGAGCAACTGATTTGTCTTGATGGTCAGATGGTCAGTGGGGACAAAGATTTCCATGTAAGTTTTCTCTTTAGATTGTCAAACTGGAGTTGTTTTTTCACTGACTGCTTTGTTTGTGTTATTAGTTATCAGCATGTTTAGCATTTACCTTGTTCCCTCATTTTTTGTTTGGGCATTATAGTTTGTAAGACTAACTAGTTACTGTACAATGCATACTGATGGAGTCTCAGTTGTTATTCGAAATGTGCTGCTGTCTAATGCTTCTCAGTCTTTATTTGGGCTCTTAGTTAATGATGCAAAGAGTCTGACCAGATGTATTAGTTTCTGATTAGCATCTTCAGTTGGTGATTGCATGGGTGGTTGGTGTACTTTGTCTCATGGAATGGATGCATACATGTCAATGTTGCTCTTAAAATCTTTGTACAGTAGGTTGTATAACCGTATTTCTGTTGGTGTGAGATCGTGTGCTTCAATGTCTTCATGATATCTTTTTCTTATGCATTGCTGGGACTCACTACACAAACCTTTTTATGTATGAAGGGGCCATATTGTTACTGCACTAGAACAGTTGTTACTTAAGATTGATTGAAGTTGATGATAGGAACTATGTGTTTTCATTCTTAAGCAAAAAGCTCAATTTTTATTTGCTGTCCTTTACCATAATGGGATATGATCTGACCATATACATGAAGAATGTTTATGGCCAAGTAAAATTAATAGATGTTTTTAGATAAACCCTGCATTTAGCAGTTACTTCCTTTGGTAATTATGCTCATCTACTGCATATACTCCTGAAGCCTTTAGATGAAGATAATAAAAAACCATTGAAATTTTTCTCTTAACTCTAGTACACTAGTTGCATCTCATTTATAAGTACTGTCATGGGTTCTCAATTTCCACATTCAAGAAATGTGTTAGCTGACTATCCTTATTTATCTTAATAGTACGGAATAAATCCGTGCACTTTATATAGCTACTTAAACTTGTTTTAACCTCAGCTTCAGCATGATCTCTGTTTACCCTTAAAATGTGTACTGATGGTTGGTGGAAAGGTGCATTGGCTGACAACTATACCTGACAGTAACTAATGTTTCTACTCTGGTCAGGATGGGGCAAAACAAGGAAGGTTAGTTGGAGCCGCTTGTAATGTTAATCATCTCAGTCCTGGATCTGTTCTGGAAGCTTCTTTTTCTTCCAGTAGTCTGGATGAAAGCTCAGGTAGAATGAAATTAAAAAAAAAAAAATCTGATTTGTAATTTTCATCTGTTTAAACCCCATCTTTTAGGGCAAAGCGTAATCCCCACTTTCCCTGTTTATATATCTTGTTTTGATTCCAGGGCATGATTTGCACCCTGAGTCTATGAATTACTCATATGATCAGTTAGAACATGATGCTGAGCTTTTAAATTCTGTAACATCATTGAACAAAGGGAAGATAGGTAGTGAGGTATCGACTGAGATTGTCAACCAAATTTCTAAGATATTAGGAAGTCTAAGTTCATTTTGGGCAAGATTGAGGAGAACCGAGCTCACCCATGTGAAAGATGTTATGCTGAATGCTGAATTGTTGCTTGGAAGTTACACCGCCGTGCACAGTGAAAATGAAGTGCCACGTCTTTTCATTTCTCACTTTCTCCTTTATGAGCTGGACAACATGGTGGATGATGCCATGTGGACAGATTTGAATGGCTTTCTGGGCTGCGAGGATTCTAAAGAGAGAAGGCAACTTAAGGGATTTCTCTTTGACTGTGTTATAGAATATCTAGAATCAAATTGTAGCACATATTGTAGGTGTGGATTCAGGGCATGGACAAAGCTGCCTTTATGCATGAAAAGTGGCATGTTGATTCAGGAGATCAAGAGGGTGATTAAGAAGTGGGCATGTATAGCTGGGATGATACCTGATGAGATAATAGAATGGGAGATGAGCCACTCCAGGGGGAAATGGACGGATTTCGATGTTGAAGCATTCGAGTCTGGTGTTGAAATAGATGGGGACATACTTCAAATTTTGGTTGAAGAAATTGTTGAAGACCTTGTAGATTGTAGGGGGTCACCATTTGAATCTATAACTAGATCTTACTACTAAAATTCCTCTGTACTCTGCTGATCATGCAAAATGTCCCCAGTCATTTCTCTGGTTTTATTTTGATCCAAGAATAGGTAATTTTTTCTCTTTTTGTACAAATGGGTCTATGGTATTTATAATCGGGCCAAGTAGCGTCCAAAGATGTTCTCTTGTATGTAATTGGCCCTAAATGTTTAAATATATAATTTAGTCCTTTGCTTATCCTAAGCATATTCCATATCAGCATTTCTTTTCAAATATCGATTCTTATATTTTGCTTAACTGTTTGTTTCAAGCTGAAGATTCGCCAATAGGTTGACTTTAATTGTATACGAAGTGTATATCGGATTGATTAATGTTGTTTTTACATTATATTCATACCACTTTTACGTCTGCTCCCAATATTTTATTATAAAAAGTTAGTTCAACTGCACTTTTGGATATTTTATTTTAAGAACGATTTAATTTAGTTCTTCTATTTTAAAGCACAGCACTATAGTTTTTTACGCTTTTTGAGATATTACAATTAAATTATTTTATAAAAAGAATCAGATTATGTATGAACAATTTTTGAAGACGGTTGTTAAAATTTTATTGTTGCATGGACTATTTTAATGTCATTATCTATTGACAGCAATCAAAATATATGGCAATTAGATAGTTTATGTTAAATTTGTAATGATTACATAAAATTATTTATAAATATTTTTATGTTAAAATTTGATTGTAAATTTATCTGTTAATTTTATTTATAATATATTATTGTAATAATATTTAATTTATATAATTGACTCTATTTAATAAAAAAATATTTAATTATTATTGTTGTTATTGTTTTTACGGTTGAAACTTGATTGTATAATGTTAAAAAATATGATAAATTAAATTTGTGAATTTTATAACAAAGAAATTAAATTGAATTATTTATTAAAATAAAAATATCAATGTCGCCAAAAAAATGGAGGGACCATGAGTATAGTTAATAGTTAGGTTATAAAATGTTATTATCCATCATTCTATCAACACATTGAAAAAGAAAAAGAAAAGTAGAATAATGCCATCGTAGATTGTAAATATTCCTGTTCAATCCTTTGCATGTATTAGTAAGAATCCCATTTGTTGTGAATCTTGCAACATGGTAACTGTAGATTGAAAAATTGTTTCTTACATGACACTAATCATCATTGTAGTTGATATTATATTTTGTTAATTCTTTACAACACTCAAAAGGTTGAATTGAATGTACTAATTTTTTTTTTTATATAAAATATGAAGGAGACTTAAAAATATAAGATAGACTTTGTAAATAATGACCAAAAGTTCTTTTAATAAATGAACTATTATTTTTAACTTTATCAAAGCAAATGTATACAAGATTTTTTAAACAAAAGAATAAAATTACTTGAGATTATTTTCAACAAAGCAACTTTGACAATAAATGATCTAATCAAGAAAATCAAGATCCTTTTAAGTGTGAAAATGACAAGTTAATTTAGCTTTGAAATCTTTAAACAAGGATCAATTTAAAAAGCTTTTCCTTCAGATATACTTTCTTAAAAACAATGTGTCTAAAAATAATTTTAATAAACTAATTTGTTTATCGCAATGAACCAAAAATTTGATGCAAATAAGAAAGTAAAAGAGTGGGAGAGGAAACCTCAACATCATGATATTTATAGTAGTTCAGATCCTTGTACAATGATCCTACATGCACTCTTCAAACACACAATAAAGGTATTTTTATTAATCAAGGATAATCACTAAATAAACAGGTTCAACACTGGCTTTCACAACCCAACATAGGAAACCTAACTAGTTACACACCTTATTGAATTTTTCTTTTAATAACCCAACTAAACTTTAACAAATAGGTAAACAACAATGTCTTTACAACCTTCCAAAAAGTTTTACAAATAGGTTTAGGACTTTAAAGTTTACTCCACGCTGGTAACTTAATAAATAGAGGCAAATTTTTTTTTTACACCACACTTAGATAGCCTTTAAACCATTGAGTTTTTCACCAACAAGAACCCATCAAAACTTCAGCAACAAGGCGGCCAAACCATTCTTTACACCATTTTGGGCAACCTTTAATTTCTAGATTTTGACAAGATCCTAGAACTCAAGATGAAGAGTAGAATGCTACAGAGAGCTCACAAACACTCATCTAGAGTAGATCTCACGTTCAATGAACCAACACATTTCTGGAAAGCAAATGAATTACGATTTAGCTCACACCGCTTCTAAAAGGCAGAAGATAAACTTGATAAACTAATGAAAGCACACAACTTCTGCTTTTGGATGGTTCACGTCGATAATCTTCTTTTTCTCTCCAAAAACTTATCTTTGATGTTGCTGGCTAGAAAATATATATTTCTCTTCAAAATATTGCCATTTGAGCACTTCCTTTTAGGTTTATGCAGGTTGTAATGTTCAAAAATGAAAGCTTATGCTAGTTTGAATTTTGGCTCCAAAGCTCTAGTAGTTTTGCCTCTAACTTTACAAAATATTCCAACTTTGATTCTTTTTGCATATCTAGTGTAGAAATATGGCAACCAGCTCCTTATTCCTTCTAGATGACTTGTTCTTCAAAATATAGTTGTTGGAGTGCTTAGCTTCAACTTCATGTAAGTTTTCAATGTTCACATTGGCAGCTTTTTCAAATTTTGGCTCTAAGTTAACAGCATTGTGCTTCATGTTTTCCTTCTAGTTCAGCTTTGGTTTTAGGCAAGATGTGTGATAGACAATATAAACTTTGATAGCTTGCATGGTCAGCTAACATTCCTATTAGAAGCTTTTCACTTAGCTTTAAGGTTGACTTTTCAAAAGGCTATTCTTTAAACATCTATATATCATCTAATATTTCTCTTTTAAGCTTCTTTCAACCTCTTTTTCATTAGGCTTTAACTTATTCATAGGCAACCACATAAAACACACAAGAGTAGTGATATCTAAAATAAATAAATGGCCAAATCATATTTTCTTTTACGTAAAGGCCCCAAATATAGCATCCTTCATATTTCAAGCATATAGTATAGTTTCCATTTCAATTTCAAATGTGATGGAGTAATGAAGTGATTCATAATTCCAACGTAATTAAATACTGATTTTACTCCACATAAAAAAGTTTAATTTAATTATGACGTATGATTTGTTATCATAAAAATTACGAAGCCACTCAATAATTTTTCTAAGAGAGATTTAATTGCAATTATGAACCTTGCCTTGTACCAACACATTTCAATTCTATTCTTTAAGTTTCTTACATTTTAACAACTCTCTAATTATACTTATATAATTGATAGAGAGTGTGACATGAAATTGACTATCTACCATGTGCCATAAATGACCCATGACTCAAAACTTTCAAGAGTCATTATGCTCTAATTCTTAACAATATTTATTGTAAATTTTGTTCATCAAGAAGTCTCTGATACCTATTAGATGTAGGGGATCTTAAAATAGTTTTATAATAAAAAGAAATAGTCAAATGGTAACATAATTATGCTCTTATAGGAGAATTAGAATAAAGGACAATCACTAATGTAGGTAATGAGTTTATAACTGATTTAGTTTATATTTAGCACTCCATTCATTGCATTATTCGAGCTTCACTTCGATTAGTTCAATTTTTTTTCCTTTAAATTAAAAATAAGTAATTTTGTTTAAAGAAACTAAAGGCCTCTCCACAATACATTGGAGAAGGACTACATAGAGTCTTAAAGAACACAACCAACCTAATAAAATAAAACAAACCAAACTTCAACTAACTAATTAGTAGACAACATCTTGTAAGAGATAAAACAAACAAAAAACGTTGAACACACTAAAAGGAGCCAACATATAGAGACTTGAGAACTTAGGCTCTAAGATAAACCAACATCGGCGAATGAAGAAATTAGAATCTCTATCAAATAAAAATTTGTTAAGGAATTTTGCAAACTCGAACAAAATCAAGGAAAAACACTTCATCTATTTGAGAAGGGGCACTCTAGATTGGTGACCACCGCTCCATCAGTCTGCATTAAATCATTGCTAACACACTCCTTCCTACCTCTCAACTCCTTCATTAGCCTTTTTTTTGGTCACTTACATTAATCAAGGGAAAAGCACTCTGACTGTATAGCACCTCCTAATTGTTTCTCATATGACCATTCCTTGCCATATTCTTAATATTACTTTATGGGACCTTATTTTAACTAAGCATAAGGAATATTGATTACATACCTTCTTAGCTTTAGAAACCTTTTTTAGCCCTATAATCTCTTGTTATAGGCTTTGATTATAGCAAATGTGCTATCTTATGTGTTGCTGCCATATGTGCTCATATATGGTGACAAATGTGCTATCATATGTGCATATATGTTATATGAACTGTCATGTATGTTGCAAGTGTGTGTGCTTTTTTGATCTTATGTCTTAGAAATGGTTGTGATTCTTAATGTGTAATACCTTACCTATTAAATCATGTTCTATGCACCATCTATGAATTATATATGCTTACATACAATAGATATATCCACTAGTGTTGCAAAATGTTTATATCTTATATAATTAGATATATGCTTGAATCATATGTTGATCTTTGCACTAACCACTTGACATACAAGTTAAACTCTTATTTATGTATGTTGGTCTAAAAGAAAGAAGTTTGGAGAAAAATACTCCAAAATATAAAGCAAAAAGAGTGAGGCCTTTGAAGCTTGGAATGCATCAAGTTATCATGTGTCCATCAAAAGATTGCATCAAGCATACATGTATTCAAGGAAAAGGAACCAAAGTAGAAGATGGTTTATCTCTTAGGTTTTTCTGGCCTTAGAATTTATGTAATAGAAAAATTTAGAGACTCTTGAGCTCAAATATTTATATTAAAAGATCAAAGAAATTAAACTATAATGAGATGTGGATTTTTTTTATTAAAATTTGTTTTTGACATTTGGTCACTGTTTTATCTATATCTTACAAACTACAAAGAATTTCAATTCAAAGTTTGTTTCATTGAAAATGAGACTTAAAGAACTTTTCATTAATAAGTCATACTCAAAATAGAGATAAAGTGGAAAAATAATGACTATTCAAAGTTGAGTCTATGAAAATAAGTACCTATTGAGTGCAACGGGTGGTTATGAACTTCTTAAAATTGAAATTACATAGCAACATACACCTATAGCCATTTTGGAAACTTGGAAACATATTTTTTAATGACAACAGGTGCCTATAACCTTGAGTGGGTGCTTAGCGCGTAATTTGAAATGAAATTTATAATTTTAGTGGTTTGATTTCATTATTTCTGATATTAAATTATCCCCAATAGCTATAGATTTCATCTCCCTATAAATATCATATGTCTTGAATGTTGGAAGACAAGAAAAATTGTGCTTATCATTTTATTTCATCCTTAAGCTTTTGGTTTCCTCTATTTTTTCTAATATAGGCTGATATTGTAATACACTCTATAATAAAAGATTTGATCCTTCTATTTTATTTCTTTGAGAGGATTGTATTAAGGGGAGGTCCTTGGAGGTGTTTGAGGTGAGGAACACAGTTGAATTTTTGTTATAAATGGTTGTACGGGAAGAGAATCCAATTTTTTTACTCGATTGAGTTGTATTGTTGTAAGTGGTTCACAAGTGTCCATATTTAATTTGTGGTATAATAAAAATTTCCAAGTTGCAAATTGGGAATTGGATATAAGTTCGATAGTTAAGTTGAATCACGATAAATTCTTGTGTTTACTTTTATATCTTTTCTCTTTAATTTACTGCAATATATTTTTTGATATATAGCTTTTTAATATATTCTACAATTTTGTTTTATCTTGTGGATTTTTTTTAAAATAGCTTTATTCTTGTGTTTTCATGCTTGAATGTGCATCAAGCTTTACATGTTTACTCAAATGTTTAAAATGTGCTTCTATATTTAAGTTATCTGTAGCATCAAAGGCTTTTATTTTGAGTTTTGAGAAAAAATTCTATATTTTATTAAAGTACCTAATTCTAGATTTAAAATGTGCTTCCATCTTTAAGTTCTTTTTAACATCAAAGGCTTTTATCTTGAGTTTTGGGAAAAACTTCTATATTTTATTAAAGTACCTAATTCATCCATTATTGAGTGTTGGTTGCCTGCCTACCAACCTTGATTGAAAACCATCGCTTCCTTAAGGCCACCTAATGGAACAAAGATCATTGGTAAATCAATAGCAAATTTTAGGCCACCATTAACAACAAAAATTATAGGACCCATAATTGGTAGTGGGTGCTATTGCCATCTTCAATAACTTTGCATGAAAGGACTTGAAGGTCACCTTTTCAGCTCTCGCCCAGTAACTCATACCTTGCTACTGCTTCCTTATTGAAGCTTAAGATCTTGAATTGTGAGATATTTGAGTTGATGGAGCATTTGTTCAAGGAGAGGGGTCTTAACACCTTGACGAACTTGTTAAGTTTTCTCTAGAGGAATATTGGAATTCACGTTTTCAAGGCTAGATAATTTTCTTCCTAACTGCTTTGATTTCAACCGTGGACCATAACTCTTTTTGCCATATCTACCCTCTTAACTCTTCTTGAATTAGCCTTCAGCAATTTTTGTCCTCATGGCCAATAATATTGCAACAGTAGCAAAAAAGAGGAAGTCTTTCATAGTTAAATGTGATATACTTCCTTCGCTCGAGTCGTTCTTTGATGAAAATATACTTTTTTTTATAGGTTTGCTAACTTTTTCTTTCACAATTAACCCTTCTACTCCTTGCATGGCATATTTACTGGTTTCCTATACTGTCCCAGCTTTCTTTCCCAGTGAAACTGTCACAACCCCAAGTTAGGAGTACGTAATCGGCACGGGTATTGAGAATAATCTCGTCCCGTAAGCCTCTTTCTTTATACATATAAATGAATTTCTCACAATTAAGATAAATTGTAATCAACTTATAATTACATATTCATTTGAAAACTTAACCTCTATACTATATATTCAATTATCTTAAAATATATATAAATACTATGTAATATGGAAGCTGAGATCCTGCCTGTGATATATGGAGCAACTCTGGAGTGCAAAATACGAAATATACCAAAAGCTGAGAGTCTTGAAAATAAATCAGGCTCACTCAGAAAATATGTCGTCTAGCTGATCAACTATCTGAAGGAGACTGACTGTATTCTTATTTGTAAAATGTAGAAATATCGTGTAGTGAGTTTGACAACTCAGTGAGCAGGTAATTCTTACCATAACGGAAACAGGACAAGCGAGGCACGAGTTTTTCTTTTTCAAAAGTAATAATTTAATGTTACAGTATTTTATAAATAGATACACATCAAATTTCTAAATCATTTACTGAATTTTTAACTAAAAGATCATGCATCAAATAAAGTTAATAATCTCTTACAAAAAACAAAGAATGCATATCTATAATAGAGGAGATAAATAATTAAAATAAATTTAGAACTTTTCATAGATTGAAGAACTCTCTCTATATATCAGAACCACAGCCATTTCTTAAGCATGCAATAAAGGGAGTGTTCACCATCAATCAGGCCAAAAGCCTGTCATCCTTCAAGCAAAAGTCCGCACAATAATTCATCAGCCAAAAGCCCGCACAATAATTCATCAGGCAAAAGTCCACACAATAACCTATCAGGCAAAAAGCCCGTACAATAATCCATCAGGCAAAAGCCCGCATCTATCAGGCAAGAGCCCGCACAATTTATCCATCAGGCAAAAGCCTGTACAGTCATCCATCAGAAAAAAAGTCCGCACACAATTAATCAGGCAAAAGTCCATTTCATAAAACTCAATATGCACTAGGGTTAACATTCATAGCTACTAGATTGCAATGCTTTCAATTTAGATTCTTTCGTATAGATACAAGAAAGAAATAACAGGAAATGCAAGATAAACAAAAATGTCATATCCCTTCGAGAAAATCATATACTCACTAACCAACATTAGCCACAACAACATCAATTTAACTTACATATTTAGATCCAAAGGCCCAACATGTGCCTCATAAAATCATTTATCCGTTCATATAAAATATCAACATCACCATAAACTAACATAATTTTTTAGTACTCTCAATCACTATAAAAATAAAGTATGTATGATGCTTGTTCTGCATTTCTAATATTTATACTATGAGCCATGTTTTGAAATACATGTTCATAAATAAAAATAAATTTCACATCAATAGTAATGTCTCATATAGATATATTAAATTAATAATTAGAAATTATGTTATAGTAAGTATTATCTACTCACAACACTAGAGATTCAAGGTAGTTGAACTCTCTTGATCTCTTCCAAAGCTCAATGGTCGAATTGATGCTGAAAGTTGTCTTCCGCTATTTCAAAACCTAAAAAAATAATTTCGGCATATCAATTTTTAACCAAACACCACGAATTCACTAATTATGTCAGTCAAAAATACTGTTCAGTATTCACAGTACTGTTCATCCGACACTGTTCATAGCACTATTTATCGGTTACTATTCACTCGACACTCTTCACACATTGTTCAATAGTACTGTTTTTATTCGACACTATTCACAGCACGGTTTATCGATTACTATTCACTTGACACTGTTCACACACTGTTCAACGGTACTGTTTATCTGATACTGTTCACATTAGTTACTGTTCAACTGTTCACACACACATAAAATACTATTTACGGTTACTTTTTATGCGAAATTTTTTTCATGATTTAATCCTTTAAATCATGCTATCCAACCAAAAAATCTTGTATACAATGATTATTCTATCTCTTAAACATGATTTTAAGCTCAAAATTACCAGAAAACATCAAAGAATTTTGAAATTCTAAACTTACCCATCATAGTTACTATTCATTATTTTCGGCGACTTTCCGACGAAATTAATTGGTGGGTTTTGAAGTTCTCGTTGCCACGAGTCCAACAGTCCAGACAGTTCGTCAATCAGAGGTCTATAATTATTATTTTTTTTTTTTACTGAGGGACATTACAGAAGCTCCCATGTTGGTGGCTTTACAAAAGCTTGGGTAGCCCTTCTACTCTTTCTTTCACATTTGGATCCAAAAAGGAACCTAGAAGAAAGAATCATTAGAAATTGTTAAATGAAGGTGCAAAAGTTGGAGAACGAACAATTGGTTCTTGTTATAACCAAGGACTATTTTGCAAAACTCTGTATATTGACTTTGTTAACACTTCCAGCTCTACTTCTTCCACTACCATATTCTTCGGATGATTCCATATACTTCTAAAAGCATGAGTAAACATCCCAAGAGAATGGTTTATCTAATTACATTCTACCTATAAAAAAAAACCTTCAACACCTTTTACACTAGTTCCTTTGGTACCTCCACGACATCTTCTTCAGAGATACCATGATCATCGTTGTATATCTCGACAATAGATGCCATGGAAGCACACGAGAACATAATTACAAATCAAAAAAAGGAAACTCACACTGAGACAAGGCCTGGGAAACCCCTAGACACGAAACAGAAACCAAGCCATGCCTCAAAGCCAAGGTTGGAGAAACTTGCATAGCCAATAGCACTTGCGAACCCACGAAAAAGAACACCCTATTCGTAGCCGTCACTTGCAGCCACAGTCGCGATACAAGATGACCTACCAGTAATTATGCTATCTACCCTAGTACTGTCACTAGGAACTCTAGCAGGGATTGTAGCGCAGAAGGACCAAGAAAATCTCGAGATTAAAGAAGATTAATTGCTCATTACTTGTGATAAAAAAAAATCCTAAGAGATTAAAAGAGGAGAAAGCTAATAGTGCTGGTGGCTTGACATACATTAACTATATATCAATTCACTTTTTATGACAATATATGTATTGAATTATTTATTTTTTGTTGAATTTTTTTAATATAATTATTTAAATATTAAGTTGTTTATTTTTTTATTCAAAACTAATTTTCATTTTTAGAGAGAAGTATTGAACAAGGCTGGACTGGGCTTTGAGTTTGGAAACAAGATTGCCTTCGACTCATATTTTGACTTTTAAATTAGACTAGAACTTGAAAAATACATGAATTTGTTTGATTTTATTTTTATTTTTTATTTTTGAAAATTATGTTTAAAAATTATTTTATAAAATAAAAGTAAAAAAAAAATGGTTTCATAAAATTATTTTAAAAACATATTTTTTTGGTGTTATAAAAATAAAAATAGAAAATAAAAATAATTTTTTTTATTTTTATTTTAAAAATAATTTATTTTTAGAATTTATTTCTAAAAAAACAACAGAAAATATTTACAAAATAATTAAAAACAAAAAAAAAATTTTAAAAACAAAAAACAAACGAACCCACGTTATTATTACAAATAAGCTCGACGCCCGCCACTAAATGTGTGTTTAGATTGGCTTTTTTCTCAACGTAAACGTGATTTTAGAGCAATTTGCAGAAGCAACATTTTATTGCTTCTGGCAAAATTCCAGTAGAAACGGGCTTTTGGAGCTTTCCACCGCCAATCCAAACACAGCCTAAATAGCATATACCCATTTAAGTTCGGATGCAAACATAAGCAAAGGTCACAGAATTTTACCCAAAAATAAAAACGGAAACAGATAACATTATTAAAATTTTTCAAGCACTTCAATTTAAAGACAAGTGGGTATATTTGGCAAATTGGCATGCATATACCCATGAAGTAACTTGTGAGTTCAGAACTTCAGATACAGTAAAAGTTTAACAAAAACAAAGGAAACAGAGAACATTAAAATAATTTTAAAGCACAATAGAAACAAAAGAGTCCGCTAGACATCAATTTAAAGATAGAGCAAATATTAAAGATGTTTCCATCTTGAATTCTTCAGAATAAAAAGAAAAGAAAAGAAAAGAAAAGAAAAGAGATATTCATATTCATCTTCAACTTGGGGGGTTGCTGGTATATTTGGCAAATTGGCATGCATACATACCCTCTTTTTTCCTTAGCGAAACCGTCTGCAAACATAGATATACTTTGTATCGATGCTCCATTTCAAAGCACAGTGAATAGAGTCCTCCCCTAACAAAGCAATGTTCAAACAAAATATCTCCTATATAGTAGTGTTATGAAGGTAAATATTCAAACCTTAAGGTATATCTTAGCTGTACAGAATATTGTAAATTCCTGAAGAAAAATTGCAAATTGAAAGAATGGAAAACAACAGAAAGCAGATATCCATCACTAGAGCCTCAAAGCAACAGATTTGAGCAACAATGAACAAATCAAATTTCAACGAATCCCTTGTCAACACCAACCATTATTAATACTGCCTGTATCCCAGAACAGTCTTTCCGATCACTCTGCCATTCCTTCCTCCTCTTCCTTCACCGTTAATGGTGTTGGCCGTGGACGAAGACAAACTCTTCAGTTCATCAAAGTTGGCGTAGCTCTTCCTTGCTGTTAAAATCCCACCACTCTTCTTCTTGCCTGCACTCGCTGATTTACTCCCTCTTGAATTTGACAAAACCCCGTTATTAGCCTTTGAAAAACTCTTCGATGGGGGTGTGATCTCCAGCATCGAGGGCAGCGTGTTCACGGGCTTCCGATTCTCCTTTCTCAACGCCGCAGAGAAATCCGGCACTGACTGAGCAAGAACAGAGGATCCCTTTCGCCCAGAGGCCAAACTACTCTGAAACTTGACCTGTTTTCTTGGTGGGGTTGCTAGTCTCGGTTCTAGTTCCTCAGGTTCTTCTTGTTGCCCTGTGTACTTTCTTCGCAGCTTTGTTTCCCTCAGTTCAGCGTATGCTTCATATCTGGGTCCTCGCTCCATCATGTAGCTCTCTGTAGTGGTGAGCCTCAGAGGAACAGGGTGGTCGAAATCCGAATTCTGGTTGAGGATCAGAGAAATAGGGTCAAGAGTGTGAAAAAGTGAATTAAGAGTCGGGTTTGATTCATGGGTTTGTTGCAGAGAGAAACTTATATCTGCCATAATTGATGATTTCGAGATTTTTGGCCGTGTTTTTCTCTGTCGCAGAGCTAGATTAATGAACGGCTTTCACAGCTTCTTGGCTTTTCTCTCACTTCCTCAGAACTTAAAAAAGTATTATTTTACAACGGTCTAATGAATCGAGGTGGGAGACAGGGAGAGAGAGAGAAAACCTTTTTCTAAACTTTGCGTTCCAACGTTCTATTGGAGTGGGTCCCATTTGAAGTACCAGTAAACTTCGGATTCTCTATTAGCTGTTTAATTGGTTCAAAGATTATGGCGAATTTACTGGCAAAAAAAAAAAAAACAAAAAAAAAAAACCAAAAAGCTACGAAGAATTTAAAACATCGAAGAAAAATATTTTAAAATAAAATTCTTTCGTGGTAGTTAAAAAAAAAAAAAATGTTTTTCATCATATTGCACTACATGCCAGTTCACCAAAGTACATTTCATTTTCAAGGTTTTGAACAGCCATAAGTTTTAGAAATCACTCCGGGACAAGATGGAAATGTCTACATCCACTAGCGTCTCGTTATCGTTTTGGGAAGCAGCAACATCAGAATTTCAAAAAAGGGCTTAATTGCTTTAATCCCAAAGCAAAATAATCCTTAAAATTTCTATTAGAATTTAGAACAATCTTTTTCATCTAATTATATTAGAGCAATTTGAATGTTTGATCTCTCTATTTGTCATTTGAACAATTGCCTCTTTAATAATTAGAAAAAAATAGTAATTAATGAAAATTTCAAAGTATTATTTTACTAAACGAAAATTAACTATTGTTCCTTATAATTGTTCTCTGAAATTGATTTCATTTGTTAATTAGAGTAATAATACTATTTCAATGAATACTATGAACTAAATTTCTATAAGTTAATTAAAGAGTCAGCATGGGGGTAAGATGACTTGGGGCCGAGAGTGATTCTTCATCGCTTATCTGCTATGTGATGTTATAAAATATTATTTTATTTTAAATTTTATAAACATTTGAATTCTATTGTAATATTATATGATGTTATAAAATTTGTTAATACTATTTTTCAATTTTTAATGACAAAAAATATTGTATTTAATGATAATTATTTCATGCACATATATAAACGTTTGCAATATTATAAACAAGCCCTGGCTAGCTTCTGCAGTTTGGTTTGCTCTCAACTCAGTTCACCTACACTCCAGTTTAGAGGGTATGTCCGGACCTGACAGCAGACTAGTTCACCGGCCAATCAAGTCCAGTTTTCATGACAAAGGATAACAGTATCCTTTTCATTATGAAGAGGTTCTGCCATAACTTTGAGCGCATGTGACCTTCACAAATGAACAGGCCTGGACAAATTTTATGTGAAAGATAGAACTACTGGCATATGCAAAAAAGATATAATGAATTCCATCTGTCTTACAAATGATCGTTCATTTGAGCAAACTAGAGTTCATTCCAACTAAAATATTTGTGAAAAGTCAAACTTTGTGGTACTTATATTTTTGCCCCAAATTGAATCTATTGACATGGTGGTTAAAACCATTGAGAACTAAGGTCCTTACAGCTTCAACTCCTTGCTCCAATGCAGCATCAATCTGTTAAGACAGTGAAAACAAAGGAACAATAAAAAAGAAGATATGTAGCAATCAAAAATCAAATATACACACAAATGCACAATTTTGATGTAATAGCCCAAAAATTAGTTAGCCAAGTGCAGATACCGATACAGGATAAAACACAATACTAATACAACAGCATGACAAAAAATATAATATTTATGTAAAATTTGAAATAATATTTAATAAATGAATACAAGTATCGAAGAAGAATTGGATATGATACGTCTTTATTTTTTAAGTATCAATGCTTTATAGTTAATTAGACAAATTTTGCCCATCCTATTACTTTGATTATTTAACCTGAATTAACAGCCCAAGTATATGCATAGTCTAACTTCCCAATTCTTTCCATTGATGAAACTAGTAAGTTAAGCAATTGTTTGAGAATACGGTAACATTTGTTCATGGTACTTTTTGAAACCAAAAGTTAGAAATTTATAATTTTGTAAATAAAATAAAATAAATTATAGTAGCTCTTCTGGTGCTTTTTTAAAAGCCACAATGCTTTTGAGAAGCACCTTACAGGATGTTTTTCCCAATTGTTGTGTCTGTCAATATTAATAATATAAACTACCTAAGACACCTTCAATTTGTATCAAAGCTTAACTTATTTTTTCCTCATTTAAACTTTTATCCATTTCAGTTTGTAATATTTTTTTTTAATTTATATAATTACAGTAGTTTAAAAATAATTTTAACCAAACACTTAAAATCAATATGCACATAGCAGCTTTTATCACATTTTTCTCATACAAAATTTTAGATTTTCTTCCACAACAATATTTCTCAGCACCTACAGCAGCGTAGCTTTTAAAATTCCATAAGCTTGTGCCTCAAGTGGTAGGCAACTCAGAGGTTGAGCTCTTTAATGTTAAGAGTTGTAGTCCGCAAAAAACACTTGTGGAGAGAGTAGCTTTAATATCTTGAGTGAGATTAATTCTAAACCCAAAAGATGTGAGAATACTCATGCCAAGACATAAAAAAACCACAACATTCTCAAACAAAGTCTGAGAGTGATCTAACCCCCACTGTTTACAATATATATAAGTTTTCCAATTCAAAATAAGTTCTAAGTTGCTCTATACTCCTGATAAAATCTAACAACTATCATGTCTCGTATGTAAAGCATGTGAGAACTTGACAGGTATAAATAGGTTAGTGCACAATGCACAAATATAACAAGTCCTTAAGGGTTATTATCCTTGGTAGAAGGTTCACCTGTTCACGCTCCACTGAACTGAACTTCTGTAGAAGATAAGCTTTCATATCCATAGTTCCAGGGGGATTTCCAATTCCTACGAATACATAACAGAAATATAATACTACCGAAATAACTATAAAGACTAAATAAACTTTTCAACTGATAGAACATAAGGAACTTACCAATGCAGAGTCGAGGAAATCCACGGGAGCCATCCAAATAGCCGATTACATTCTTCACTCTGTTACAATCTAACATCAGTTATAGACTTTTCGAGTTTAATGGCCAGTACTTGAGGGCAGGGGAATAGAAATAAACTACCAGTACTTAGACGAGTGAGAAAAGAAAGTTTGCAAGCAGTAGTATTTATAAAATCATGCATGTAAGAAATAATTTAGACCAATTCTTCACCAAAATGTCTTGATGTCATTATGCAAAAGAATCTAAAAATTGAGAGTTGAAAGTAGCATGAGAATTTATGTAAGTGTTAATTAATTTGATCAAGTTCGCTGCTTTGGTTTAAACTCCTCACCGTAAGATACCTTCAATGAGCCTTCAATCCACCTAGTTTCCTACCATTAAACCATGATATAACCTACCTCTGCATATCTTAATAGATTTCTGTCTTGTGTCAATGAATGTAGGAAAGTCTGTTTATATGGATAAGTTAGGATTTGTTACATGAACTATTCTTGCTTCCAAAATCATATGTTGACAAATCATAAATGCTCATGATGCCAATATAATAAAACATTTTCCAGGAAATCTGACAAACATTACCCATTGTGATGCCCATGTCCTCCTTTAGGTTGAAGCCTTAAGACACCATTTGGAAGGCTCATCTCATCATAAACCTATATTGAAAATCCCACAAACTTGTAAATTGTTACTATTTTATGATACATTATTTTAATTGCAGTAGGATATTAAAAAACATACTAGTAAAATATGGCGCAATGGTACTTGATAATATGCAGCAAGTGGTCCAACCTATAAGTATAGGATAGGATAAAGAAGATAAAGTCAGGAACACAAAGTAACTTAAAAGGTAACAGATCAATTACCACACAAAAAAAAGTGTCAGATCAAGCATTTGTTGCATAACAAAGTTAGTTATTCTAGATTCTAGAAGATTTATGATTCGAATGCCATAAAATTAAATGCTCATTGATGTATAGCTGAGCAGAACCAAACTTAAAAAAGAAAGAAAGAGTATCTTATATTATACATGAGAATAGGGTACTCAAAAGTGTAATACACACACACACACACACACACACACACATATATATATATATGATGAAAACAAACCGATTCCCCACTAAAATTCATGTATGCTTGAGGCTTTGCCAACAAAATTGGTACTTCTCCTATTGAACCTGTACTGATCACAGAAAGAAATCTGAATCAATAACAAGGGAGAGAAAAAGAAGAATATATCTATACATATATATCAGATGATGCACCTATTCCAATCAAGGCCTTTGATTGTATTGTGTTCAGCAAAATCCCTTCTGTTTGAGAAATTCTATCAATCATTTCAAATCCAACCTAAATAGAGAGAAAACCATAAGACCAAACACAAACAAGAAGCATATGCAAGCAGAACAAGCAGTTTCACATATAGGTTAATAGTTACATTGTGCCTAGTGCCATGATATTTATTTCCAGGGTTACCCAAGCCAACGATGAGCCAAGGAGTATATTCCATTTCCACTTTAGCTCCATTGTTGTTATCTGAGACTGAAGAGCGAACTAAACACCTTGTTGCAACTGAATGCTTTGTAATGTAACGAGGACAATGCAGGTTGCTGGGATAGGTTACACAAAAGTGTGGAGCAGATGCTGCATACAACATTGACCTATTGAAAAATGGGAGGTACAAAGAATGATCAAGAAACATCTCAACACATAGTTCAGATTCCTCAAAATTACACAGCAACTAGACGTTCACAAACTTAAGAAACAGACTTATAAAAAAGAGAATAGAGTTTGGGAATTCTTATAGAGTAGAAACCTCTAAGTTCTCCCCATTGTATCAGCCTTTTCAACAACTAAGGTTCATTTGAAGCAAATTTTTTGAAGTAGATTTCAATTGACCATGCTTGCCAAAAAGTACAAATATGCAAAGTACTAACAATAACGCAAGCTTGGAAAGAGGGCAAGACTGTAACATGTTTATAAGAACAAAATCTTAAAAGTGGTAAATGGTGGGGTTAAGGCAGGCAAGGGTTTTGTCAGAAAAGGGAGCATCACTCCCTACACATTTATTCAATATTTGCTTATGCTTTAGAGCTACCAATATGCTAATTCGGACAATAGACTATTACCCTATAAAAGGTTATTTTTGCTTGGATTCTTAGTACCTCCAATTACTTGAGAAGAGGTGATTAAAGTGCACAGCTTATTATTTTGGAATGACTGCTCATCCAACACAAAATTATGGGTTTAAGACTGCAAATTGGGAAATTTGTTCAAAAGGGGTTAACGGCCTATTAGTTGGGACTTTGCGGGTAACAAAAAGTCCCCATCATAGATGAGTTCGGGGTTGCCAAGGTGACAAGGGTTAGGGAAAATATGATTAAATAGTCCCGCAATGCAGTAGAGAACATGTTTGTTTTCGATTCTCAATTTCTCACAGCACCATGGGTGCTGCGTGTCCAGCATGAAAGGGGGAAAATGAAAAGAAAAAGAGATAGAAGAAGCTGACCTGAGATGGAAAAAGCGAGGTTACAGCTTTTAAGCTTCCTTGGCCTTGTTGATTTCTTAGAGTGATATGTTTAAGAAATTGAGAAGGGTAACAAAGAGCGAAGGGTGGAAATTGAGGAAGTAAGAACAAGCGCAGAGGACGAGGCTCAATCTCAGGTTCATCTCTCGTCCTCAGCAGCTGTGGTATGGTTTATAAAACTCTGTCCAGTTACTAAAAAGATCGGCCACTGAAAAATCGGACCATAGCAATCCACATTTTTTTTAAAATAATAATATTTTGAATAATTATTTATCAATTATATTTTTTTTTTCAAATTTTACCGTAATAACCAGTTTTAAATTTCAATTTCAATTTCAATTTCTTTTCCATTTCAATAACCAATGAAAATATAAATTAAAAACTTATTTAAATTAAAAAATTTAAAACTCCATTGAAAACATAACTATGATCATAGTTGAAAAAGTTAGAATTTTTCATGTTTAGTGTTGGATTTTGATCAATTATTCGACATCAAAAGAGTAAAAAAATGAAACTAAACCTATAAGTATAATTGAAAGAAGGTGCAATATGTATTTCAAGAAAAGTAAAATTTTAAATTTATTAACAACTAAAAATTTAGTTAAAATAATAAAATAAATTATACTTCTAAATTAGCATTAAAAAAAAATGAGAAAGTAATATTCGTCGAACAAATGCTTGAGGCACTATATGTTTCATTCAATGGGAAGTCCATTTTTGTTGGCAACTAGACCAATTCAACCAGTAAAGATTAAATATTTTGTTTGTAAAGTGTGGGTTCTTCAATATCTACTATTAATAGTTTTTTTTAATAGGCCATCTATAAGTATCAAACTCTTATTGACACTTATAACATGAAGATAAACTCAATGTTGCAGAGATGAGAATGTTGCGCTGGATGTGTGAATACATCAGAAGAGATATGATTAGAAATGAATGCATTAGAGAGAAGGTTGGGATAGCACCTATTGTGAAGAAGATGGTTGGATTTCGCCTAAGGTGATTTGGTCATGTGTGGAGAAGACCTGTAGAAGCTGTAGTGAGAATAGTAGATCAGATGGAGAATAGTCCAATAATTAGAGGTAGAGGGAGGTCAAAGAAATCAATAAGTGAAACTATTAAAAATGATTTAATAGTTAATAACTTATATATTGATCTCATTCATGATATGCCACTATGACGTCGTTTGATTCATGTAGCCGACTCCATCTAGTGGAAAAAGGCTTAATTATTGTTGTTGTAGTCTTTCTTCACTCCAAATTTTTTGTACTAAAAATAAAAAGTCCATTTCTATCTTATCACTTTGCTTCTTATTCAAACTTTTGGAATTATTTGTGGGTTAGGCCACTTGGTAGATATACTTAGTCCGAAATTAGGTTCGAGTCTTATATTTTAACCAAATAAATTTTAAATTAAATCCAAATATTAAGCGGATGAGTCTTTAGGCCTACTAGGCCTAGCACAGGTTTAACTTAGGTTGGGCCAACAACATACCTCAATAATTTATTCACTATCTAAATTTTATACCATATACATTATTTTTTCTTATACTTCATATTTTGCTTTATTATATCTCAATTTTCATTTTTTCACTCAATAAATTCATTTTTTTTCGAATGAGTCAAATATGACAAAAATGTGATTATTTGGAAAAAAATTACAAAAATGCCCGAAAATTTATATATAATTAATTAGAAATTAGTGTTTTAATTATTATTTTTAGAAAAAGCTATGTATTTATAAAAATTGTCAAATTTACTCAAAAATTTTCATATATTAAATTTTAACAAAATTATATTTATACCCAAATTAATATAAGCCAAGCTCAAACTTGACTCATTGGCTTGGATTACTACTTGACCTTTAATAATAAACTTAAGTTAAAGTGAGTTGAGACTTTAGCTTAAATGCAACACTTGAAAATATATTGAGTTAAGTCATAAGCTTGACTCTGCTTAGTCTATGGATAAGTATAATTGTAACACACTTACACATTTTAGGCCCTTTTTTTAATCACATACTCCTTGACTTAGGATAATTTGGATATCCCCATCATCAAACTTTTTAGTGAAGCCTCGATCTTCCCCTAATACCATTTATCTAGAAATTTCTTTATTTTGAATTTTTTTTACGCGATTTGTCAATTCTGATCCTCTTTCAAAACTTTCCCTACAGTCGAGGTCTTATAGGGATCATAATATATTAATGAAAAGCTCCTTTTAAGCCCATCGTAACCACAATCAAAGCTTCCTCAGTTGATTTCATTTCAATTCTCAAAAATCTATCCTTTTAATCACTTGTTGATCATTAGCCTACAAAACAATTAGACTTTAGGTCAAATAAATATCAGATATAAAAACAATTAAAACTATCTAAAATGATCATTTTAATTAAGAAAAATTCCAAGTATGGATAAAAATCAAAACTAAATAACTCTCTAATGGAGAGTTATCACGCACCTAAATTTAAGTGTTTCCTCGTCTATGAGCAAATGAGAATGAGACCCAAGAAAAAAAATATAATGCTTAACTAAGAATAAGGATCAATCAATTCAAGGGCCAGTAAAAATAGATATCAAGCTAGAATGAAGAGGAAAGAGTGTATAGAATAAGTGTTTCAAAATCCTTAGAAATTAGTTCACTATCGAAACTCAATATAAAGTACGTATACAACTCAAGTAAGTGTTCCATTCAAATGCAAAACGTATTCTCAGATGAATTTCTATAGTGTGTGTGCATGGTCTCTTTTCCAATTATTACATGCAAATTCGAATAATTTTATACTCATGCAACAATCAAAACAAAAACCAAATCCGTAGGTTTTTTTCCGTCATTCTCTCTACTAATGAGACTATAATTAGTTAAGGATCATTAAATCATTACTAGCTTGTAATAAAAGTGTTGAGGATCCTCTGCCTTAATCTACGGACTTCCTTATGCGCATCCTTTGACCCTCAATTATAGGAGTTTATCTAGCTAATTCTTTCATTTATTTGTAATCAATATTTATATGCATTTACGCTATTTTACCATCTGTAAACTAATATATATATATATATATATATATATATATATATGTAAAGTTCTCACCACTCAAAGCGTGGTTTTTTTGAACACTGTTATGGTATCAGAGCTTGCTCCAGTTTACGATGTGACCTACCTGCAGATGTTCAGGCCTGCAAACTTCACACTCCAGATGTTCATTCCTGGGCGTGAGGGGGGTGTGTTGAAGTTTCACATCGGCTGGATGTCTAAATGTTGTACTCCTTATAAGTCTAGGCAATCCTCCCTCTCTTGACTCGAGTTTTGGGAGTAGAGTTAGGTCCAATATTTCTAATATGGTATCAGAGCATTCCTAGGGTTAAACATCCCACGATCCCAATGGCCTCTGATTCTTCTTCCATCCTCCTTCCCTTCAACACCATGATTCAGATGGTCACAATCAAACTCTCCTCCTCCAACTATCTCTTATGGAAGAGCTAACTTCTTCCCCTTCTTGAGAGCCAAGGTCTTTTAGGTCACGTGGATGGTACTCTTGAGCCGCCCCCTCCATTTGATCCTCCTACATCTAAGACACCCAATGCCAAACACTTGGCATGGAAAGCCACTGATCAACGCCTCCTCAGTCTTCTCCTCTCTTCTCTCACAGAGGAAGCCATGGCTGAAGTTGTTGGCCTCTCCACATCATGTGAAGTCTAGATTGCTCTCAAAAATACATTCAGCCACCGCTCCAAAACTCGTGAAATACGTCTTAAAGATGACCTCCAGTTGATGAAGCATGGCACCCGTCCAGTCACTGCCTATGCCTGTGCCTTCAAGGCCATTTGTGATCAACTTCATGCAATTGGTCGCCCTGTTGATGGAACTGACAAAGTTCACTAGTTTCTTCGTGGTCTTGGGTCCGATTTCTCCAGTTTCTCTATTGCCCAGATGGCACAGACACCTCTTCCCTGCTTCTCAGATCTTGTGTCCAAGGCTGAGAGCTTTGAACTATTTTAAAAATCTCTTGAGACTCCAGCACCTTCAGTTGCAGCGTTCACTGCTCACCGTGGATCTTTTCAACGTGGAGGTGGCTCCTTTCGCTCTAGACGTGGTCGCGGCCATGGTCTTCCCCATGCGTCGTCTAATCCCAGACATAGCCATGCTCCGTCCTCTCATGGTCGTCGTCCGCCACGGTGCCAGATCTATCGTTTAGACAGCCACTATGTTGATACATGTAGGCAACGCTATGATCGGCACCCACATGACCACTCGACTCAACTAGCTGAAGCCTTCAACGCTTCATGCTCTGTGTCTGGAAGTGAAGCTTCAGACTGGTTCTTGGACACAGGTGCTTCAGCACATATGACTCCATCCCACTCCACTTTGGACCACTCCACTAGCTACACGGGTAAGGATTGTGTGATTGTAGGGAATGGTGCGTCCCTACCCATTACCCACACTGGTAAAATTTCTCCTTCCCTAAATCTTCACCTGTTAGACGTCTTGGTTGTTGCTCATCTCACCAAAAATCTCTTGTCCACTAGTAAATTAACACATGATTTTCCCTTATCTGTTACTTTTACTAATGATTTTTTCTCTGTTCAGAATCGCCAAACGGGAAGGGTGGTGGCAACCGGTAAACAAGATGGAGGCTTATATGTGCTAGAGCACAACAATTCTGCTTTTCTTTCTGTTATTAAAAATAAGTCCCTCCATGCTTCGTATGATTTATGGCATGCTCGACTTGGTCATGTAAACCATTCTGTTATCTCTCGTTTAAATAAAAAAGGAAAGCTTTCTATTACCTCTTTATTACCATCTCCTAAATTATGTGATACATGTCAACTTGCCAAAAATCATCGTTTTCCTTATTCTTCTAATGAACATCGTTCATCCCATGTTTTAGATCTAATTCATTGTGACATATTTGGGTTTTGCCTACTATGTTTTATTCATTGATGATTATTTTCGTTTCACTTGGCTTTATCCATTAAAATTTAAATCTGACTTCTATGCCACTGTTCTTCAATTTCAAAAATTTGTGGAAAATCAACATTCTACTACTATAAAATTTTTTCAAAGTGATGGTGGTGTAGAATTTACTAGCAACTGCTTTAAAACTCATCTTCATACTTTTGGGATTCATCATCAACTTTCTTGTCCATATACTCCCACCCAAAATGGTCGTGAAGAAAGAAAACAACGTCATGTGACTGAAACTGGTTTGGCCCTGCTTTTCCACTCTCACACTTCACCTCGCTTCTGGGTTGACGCTTTTAGCACTGCAGCCTACATTATCAACGATTTGCCAACACCACTTCTTGGAGGTAAGTCCCATTTTGAGCTTTTATATGGTTCTTCTCCAAATTATGAAAATTTTCATCCCTTTGGTTGCCGTGTTTATCCTTGTTTACGTGATTATATGCCTAACAAATTTTCCCCATGTAGCATTCCTTGCATTTTTATGGGTTACAGCCCCTCTTATAAAGGATTTTGTTGTCTTGACCCTGCCACCTCTAGGATTTATTTCACTCGTCATGCTCAATTTGATGAGACTCACTTCCCCTTTCTCGATACCTCTCAGGCTCAACCCATTTCATCCCTCCAATTTTCCAATTTTTTGGAACCCAGTCTTCTCTATACAGCCCCGCTCCCATCTTCCTTTGCGCCCCATTCCCTGTACATTACACAATCCGGTTCTACCTCGTGTGGTCTTTGTACTGATCCCGTGGATGAGTCTTTGCAGGCACTTGATTCTCTTGCAGGTTTATCTCTGCCATCGTCAGATCCTAGCTCTACTTCTCTTGAGCTCCCCACTACATCGCCTATTTTTGCTCCTGCTGCTACTACTCCGATGGCTTCTCATCCCATGCTTACATGAGCCAAAGCTGGTATTTTCAAACCTCGTCACCTAGCAAATCTTGCTCTCTTGGGCTCCTCTGGTCTTCTCCCTGCTCTTCTTGCATCTACTGAGCCCAAAGGTTTCAAATCTGCTGCTAAGAATCCTGCTTGGCTCACTGCTATAGATGAAGAAGTTCAAGCCCTGTAACATAATCGTACATGGATTTTAGTCCCACGGCCTACCAACACCAACATTGTGGGCTCTAAATGGGTATTTCGAACAAAATACTTGCCTGACGGCTCCATTGAGCGCCTCAAAGCCCACCTTGTTGCCAAAGGCTATACACAGATCCCTGGTCTTGACTACACTGATACTTTTAGCCTGATTATCAAGGCTACCACTGTTCGTGTTGTACTCTCTCTTGCTGTGACCAATAAATGGCCTCTCCACCAACTTGATGTGAAGAATGCCTTCCTTAATGGTCATCTTACAGAACCTGTCTTTATGGAACAGCCTCCCGGGTATATTGACCCTCGCTTTCCCAATCATGTTTGTCAGTTGAAAAAAGCTCTTTATGGCCTCAAACAAGCTCCTCATGCCTGGTTTCAATGATTCAGTTCCTTTCTCATTCAACTTGGTTTTTCTTCAAGTCACGCCGATACATCACTTTTTGTCTTTCACAAGTAGTCTGACATTATCTATTTGCTTCTTTATGTTGATGACATCATTATTACCGACAATAACTCTTCTCTTCTTGTCCGCTTCATTCGTAAGCTTACTTCTGAGTTTGCTACTAAGGATTTGGGTTCTCTCAGTTACTTTCTTGGTCTAGAAGCTACACCCACCACTGATGGCCTATTTATCAGTTAGCTCAAATATGCACGGGACATTCTCACACGAGCTCAGTTACATGACAGCAAGCCTGTTCACACCCCCATGGTTGTCTCTCAGCACTTGTGTTCTGATGGTCCTTTATTTTCAGATCCCACTCTTTATTGCTTTCTAGTTGGTGCTCTTTAGTACTTGACTATCATGCGTCCTGATATTGCTTATGCTGTAAACTCTGTCAGTCAATTTCTGCACTCTTTAACTGAAGATCATTTTCTTGCTGTGAAATGCATCCTTCGCTATGTTAAGGGCACACTGCACTTTGGTCTTACCTTCCGTTCATCTGTCGCTCCTAGTGCTTTAGTTGCTTACTCTAATGCTGATTGGGCAGGCTGTCCTGACACTTGTCGCTCTACTTTTGGTTATTCTATTTTTCTTGGCAACAACTTGATTTCTTGGAGTGCTAAGAAGCAACCTATCGTTTCTCGTTCTAGTTGTGAGTCTGAGTATCGCGTTCTTGCTCTCACTGCTACTGAACTTTTTTGGCTCACGCATCTTCTTCGTGACCTTAGAATTTCCCTTCCACAGCAGCCTCTTCTTCTTTGTGACAACAAAAGTGTAATTTTCTTGAGCTCCAACCCCGTCTCTCACAAGAAAGCCAAGCATGTTGAGTTAGACTACCATTTTCTTCGTGAACTTGTTACTGCTAGTAAACTTCACACTCAGTATGTGCCCTCTCACTTATAGGTTGCCGATCTCTTCACCAAAAGTGTACCTCGACCTCTCTTTCAATTTTTCTGTTCCAAGCTTCACCTCTGCTCAAATCCAACGCTTAGCTTGCAGGGGGTGTTGAGGATCCTCTGCCTTAATCTATAGACTTCCTTATGTGCATCCTTTGACCCTCAATTATAGGAGTTTATCTAGCTAATTCTTTTATTTATTTGTAATCAATATTTATATGCATTTACGCTATTTTACTATCTATAAACTAATATATATATATATATATATATATATATATATATATATATATGTATATATGTATATATGTATATATATATATATATGTATATATATATATATACATATATACATATATACATATATATATATATATACATATATACATATATACATATATATATACATATATACATATATATATATATATATATATATATATATATATATATATATATATATATATATATGTATATATGTATACATATATATACATATACATATACATACATATACATATACATATACATATATATATATATATATATATATATATGTATATGTATATGTATGTATATGTATATATATGTAAAGTTCTCATCACTCAAAGCGTGGTTTTTCTGAACACTGTTAAAAAGGATAGGGTGCATGTAGGATAAAGATATACTTTAGGCTTGAATTCACCTTAGGAACTTTTTTTTCCTACTTTTTCAAGAGCCAATACTTTTTCACTTGTCACCTCTTTTTGGGCTAACTTCGTTTCTTTTTCTTTTCTTTTATTTTCTCTTGATTTTCAATTTTCACTTTGTCTCTTCTTTTGCCATTTTTCTTTTGACTGACAACTTCCTTGAAATTTTCTTTAAATTTTGGCAAAATAAATAAATAAGAAGTTTAAGTATTTAGGATCAATGTGGTAATTAAGAACAAAATCATGCATGAAGGTTAGATTAGATAGCTCAAATGGTCTAAACAATGCCTAAATCATGTTCTTAAATAATGTAGTCTAATATTTTGTCTCAAGAACGAATCAAAATTATAGAAAATATGTACAAAACATAAAAATTCTATAAATGATCATGAAATAATTAATAAGACATCAAATGCTCAATTTTGATTTTCTATCACATCCTACAATGCAATTCACAAAGGAACTACTATTTACTTAGAAAGATAAATATATTTCACTAAAGGTGTAGAAAACCCACAACTAATATCATTATTGGAAAGGGAAAAGCACTTAATTTTCAAAATAATTTCTATCCTTTCGAATAATGTTAAATCAAGAAAATTCCATCAAGAAATTTATTTTGGAAGTATGAGTGAATAAAAGAAAATTGAGCATAAAACTAGCATTTAAACTCACATAGAAGTAATATCTCTCCCCTAAACTTAAGATAAACACAAAATTTGAAAACTTTTGATCAAATTAGAGAGAAAATAAGAGAGAATCTCCCACCCCCAAACTTTAACTGAACATTGTCCTCAATGTTCAAAAAATAAAACCTATATAAGAATGAGAATAAGATGTCTCTTCTGATAATATAGATTTGGATTTGGTTGATATGCTACTATTTATTTTGGGAGATCAAATGGCAATATTGTTTCAAATTTATGCGCATCTTAATCATCAAGAACTAACTCCCTAGGCTCTTTTGGGGTCAATAAAACTTTTGCAAATAATATAACAGTGAGATCAAAGAATTTAAGTTCATTAGGCTACCCAAAGTTTACCTCCAAACTTACTTACTAGCACATGCAATACCCAACAACCTCAACACTACAAACTTCAATAAATATCTAAGTGCCAACAAATGGTAAAAAATAATCAATTAAAAAGCATAAGTGCGTAACTTCTAGTTCCTAGTGTAGTGCCACTAGCAAAGTATAAAGTTACAACTAAGCAACTTATGTACCTAAATGACATACTCAACTATCCAAGACTAATCTAATTCAAAAACTTGAAAGAAATTAATGCTAGGATGCATTCTTATCTTAGAGCTCTCTTAGTCTTCTAATGGGTGGCCAGTCCATAAGTAAAGCCTCCAACAACCTCAAAGATCTACAAATTCAAGAGGAAAAATGATTTAATTTTAAAAAAATTAGGTGGAAGGGCACTACTAGAAAAAACTTATTTAGAGACGGAAAAATTTCGTCTCTAAACAGGGAAAATTCCATCTCTAATAGATTTAGAGATAGAATTAGAGACAAAATTTTTTTCATTTCTAATTCTGCAGTCGCTATTATTTAGAGACGAAATATTTCTGTCTTTAAACTTAAAATGTTCGTCTCTAAATTTGGTTAAAGTTTCTGTCTCTGTAGAGACGGAATTGTTTCTATCTCTGAGACCAGAGACATAGTCACATAAATTTTTAATCATCCTAAACCAATAATTATCATATAAGTGATTATATGACATAAAAATATCAAAAATTAAACATTTTTGCATTGAAAATGTATTAATTATATTAATATGTATCACAAATTCATACATGAATAATAAAAACTATCATCTTAATATTATGATCCATCAGTGGCAATCTTTTACAAAGCAATATTGTAAATCTTCCCGTATCCTAATGCACCCAGCAATCTATCAGCCACGAACTCAATGTATTGGCTCATGAGTTCACCGTTCATCCCTACCAGAGCGCATGGAAGGGCATCGCACACAAACTCCCTCTCAATGTCCACTACATCATGAACGATTCCCTGGACTCGCTCCTCACTCAGCTTCTTCTTCAAAAGCGAATACAGCAGACACGTAAAATCACAATGCAAACCTTCGTCTCGCGAGATCAACTCATTCGAGAAAGTGAGCCCAGGCATCAGCCCGCGCTTCTTCAGCCAAAATATCGAGTAGAAACTGCCCGAGAAGAAAATTCCCTCAACACAAGCAAAGGCTATCAACCGCTTTGTAAACGATTCGGACCCATCGATCCATTGTAATACCCACTCAGCCTTCTTCGCCACACAAAGGACGGTCTTGATGGCGTGAAACAATCGATTCATCTCGTTGGAATCCTTTATGTAGGTCTCCAGCAAGAGGCTATACATCTCGAAATGGATATTTTCGATGACGATTTGGAATCCGTAAAAGGCGCGTGCCTCGGTGACCTGAACCTCCTTCATGAATCTTCTGGCGAGATTCCCAAGGACGATACCATCAGAGGCGACAAAGAAGGCAAGGACATGGGTAATGAAGTGCCTCTCATCCATTGTAAGGGGATCCTAGTGGCGAATGTCCTGAGAGAGATCAACCTCCTCGGCAGTCCAGAAAGAGGTTTCGGCTTTCTTGTACATTTCCCATATTTGTGGGTATTGTATGGGAAACATGCAGAACCAATCTAGGTTCGAAGCCAGCAATGGCTCTTCGGGAATCGCAGGCATTTTTGAGAAAAATCTGCAAATGGGCTTATGTTAAGGAGTAGTAGTAGAATCTGAATGAAACTCAAATTGGAAGAAAAAGAGATAATGAAGCTAGGATTGGGATAGGAAGAGAATGAAACTAAAACAAGTAGATGAAGAGGATGAAGACTTGATGGCGTGATTGACATTGAGATTGAGATATAGGTTGCAATGACTGGTGAAGTGTGAGGGTAATTCTTATAAAGAGTGGAAGGAAGAGAAGGATTTCAAATATTTTTTAGAGTAAAAATAGAGGGATCGGGAGATTTCGAATTTTGGAACTAAAACTGAACAGATGTTAGGTTTAAAATTTTTAATCACGAATTTACCCCTAGATTTTTGCAAGAATTGCAGAAGTATGGGGAGTCAATAGTCAGTACATTGAGTTTATTTTTAATAGAAAATTTCTGATTTTCAACAAATTTTTATATTTTTAAAGTTTATATTCTTTTTAATTTTTAAAGACAATATAATTTTTAGAATAATTTGTTGAAAATATTAAAATTTAAAAATATATTACAATAAATTTAAAAAGAAAAGAATCCAAATTTTCAAAAAAATTATTATATTTCTAAATATATTTTCTCTATAAAAATTGGACTGAAGGAAATTCTAGCGTGAGATTTTTTTTCCTTGGGTAAAAATATCTTCTCTTAGGATAATTAGAGATAAAATAGTATTTTTAAAAATTAGGTATGAACTTAGAGATAAAAAATTTAGATACACAATTTTTACATTTTTTATTATTTTGAAAAGTAGAGATGGATTTTTTTAAAACTAATTTTCTGTCTCTAATTCCGTCTCTAAACATACTATTTTCATAATTAGAGAAGGAAAATTAAACATAAAAATTTTGTCTCTAAATTTTTTTTAACATTGTTCATGAAAATAAAGACAGATTTTTAGAGACGAAAATAATTCTATCTCTAAAAGTGACTAGAGACGGAATTTTTTCGTCTCTAAATTCCGTCTCTATTTTTCAAAATACACAATCTGTCACTAAATTTTGAAATCTGTCTCTATTCTTGTCTCTGTTAGAGATGAAAATTATTCCGTCTCTAAATCATCATTTTCTAGTAGTGAAGGATTGGGTTGTTGAAATCAAAGTTTTTCTCTCTTGGGTTATGGTAGGCGTTGCTAAGGAGGTTAGGATTTGTGGTTTGAGGATGAATGGGTGTCAATTTGGTGTAGAATAAATAGGGTATTAGGTAAGTAACATGAAACCATGAAAGTCATGATGCTAATATACAACATCAAAAATGCTAAAAAATTAAAGTGTCCTAATTTTTTTGATTCCGAAATGTCACAATGTTTAAATTGAATGTCACAACTTTACATCTTTGTAACATTCACCCCCTATTTGTTAATCCAATTATATGTTTTTCTTGATTCTTCTTGATAACTTTGAGCTTTTGGCATCTACAAACACAAGAAAAACTCTAAATAACTAAGTTTAAAACTAAAAACAAAAACTATTAAAAAGGAAAAGATAGGGGAAAGCAAGCTTGGGTTATCTCCCAAGAAATGCTGGATTCATAGCTATTGGCTTTAGTATCTCAAAAATCAACTAAACCAACATCTACTATGATAGAGTATAATTGATATGGATCCCTTATAGAAGGACTATGAATGTTCTCCAAATAACTTATGTACCTACAACTCACTAGGCTAGCTTCTTTTATGTTAGCTTTAGACTATCCCAATCAATGGTGGTGGCAGGTACTTCCTTATCTTTATTTTCTAAAGTAGAAAACAAGGATGTGTTAGGTGGATATGATAAGTTCTTCCCTATATATAATTCTCCGATTTTCTTCTCATTAACACTTGTAAAATAATTACTAGAGTTGTCAAGTAACTTCATAGAATTAAGAACTTTAAAATTTACCTATTTTTTTTGAACGTGTTAAGGGAAAGGTGATGGAGGTAATGTAAATTGAATCTCTTCTTCTTAGATCGTTTACTCTTACTTTTTAACCACTATCTCTTTCATTGATC